>OX371182.1:15537420-16139849 GCA_947310635.1 Leptodirus hochenwartii
AAATGTCTAAAAACGTTCACTTTCAACGAATACGAGCGTTTTTAGACATTTTCGTACTTTTCGGAATAAAACTGTATTTTTCACGACAAAAAATATTTTGTATCTCTGAAAATAAATTTATTAACGTCAGAAAGCTGGAAACGTCTTAAAACGATCACTTTCGACGAATACAAGCGTTTTTAGACATTTTCGTACTTCTCGGAAGAAAACTGTATTTTTCACGACAAAAAATATTTTATATCTTTGAAAATAAATTTATTAACGTCAGAGAGCTGGAAATGTCTAAAAACGTTCACTTTCAACGAATACGAGCGTTTTTAGGCATTTTCGTACTTCTCCGAATAAAACTGCATTTTTCACGACAAAAAATATTTTTCATGTCTGAAAATCAATTTATTATCATCAGAGAGCTGGAAATGTCTAGAAACGTTCACTTTCAACGAATACGAGCGTTTTTAGTCATTTTTGTACTTGTCGGAATAAAACTGTATTTTTCACGACAAAAAATATTTTTTATCTCTGAAAATCAATTTATTCAGGTCAGAAAGCTGGAAACGTCTAAAAACGATCACTTTCGACGAATACAAGCGTTTTTAGACATTTTCGTACTTCTCGGAATAAAACTGCATTTTTCACGACATAAAATATTTTATATATCTGAAAATAAATTTATTAACGTCAGAGAGCTGGAAATGTCTAAAAATGTTCACTTTCAACGAATACGAGCGTTTTTAGACATTTGCGTTCTTCTCGGAATAAAACTGTATTTTTCAGGACAAAAAATATTTTATATCTCTGGAAATAAATTTATTCTGGTCAGAAAGCTGGAAACGTCTAAAAACGATCACTTTCGACAAATACAAGCGTTTTTAGACATTTTCGTACTTCTCGGACTAAAACTGCATTTTTCACAACAAAAAATATTTTTTATCTCTGAAAATAAATTTATTAACGTCAGAGAGCTGGAAATGTCTAAAAACGTTCACTTTCAACGAATACGAGCGTTTTTAGACATTTTCGTACTTTTCGGAATAAAACTGTATTTTTCACGACAAAAAATATTTTGTATCTCTGAAAATAAATTTATTAACGTCAGAAAGCTGGAAACGTCTTAAAACGATCACTTTCGACGAATACGAGCGTTTTTAGGCATTTTCGTACTTCTCCGACTAAAACTGTATTTTTCACGACAAAAAATATTTTATATCTCTGGAAATAAATTTATTCTGGTCAGAAAGCTGGAAACGTCTAAAAACGATCACTTTCGACAAATACAAGCGTTTTTAGACATTTTCGTACTTCTCGGACTAAAACTGCATTATTCGCAACAACAAATATTTTATATCTTTGAAAATAAATTTATTAACGTCAGAGAGCTGGAAATGTCTAAAAACGTTCACTTTCAACGAATACAAGCGTTTTTAGGCATTTTCGTACTTCTCCGAATAAAACTGTATTTTTCACGACAAAAAACATTTTTTTTCTCTGAAAATCAATTTATTCAGGTCAGAAAGCTGGAAACGTCTAAAAACGACCACTTTCGACGAATACAAGCGTTTTTAGACATTTTCGTACTTCTCGGACTAAAACTGCATTTTTCACGACAAAAAATATTTTATATCTTTGAAAATAAATTTATTAACGTCAGAGAGCTGGAAATGTCTAAAAACTTTTACTTTCAACGAATACGAGCGTTTTTAGGCATTTTCGTACTTCTCGGAATAAAACTGTATTTTTCACGACAAAAAATATTTTTTATCTCTGAAAATCAATTTATTCAGGTCAGAAAGCTGGAAACGTCTAAAAACGACCACTTTCGACGAATACAAGCGTTTTTAGACATTTTCGTACTTCTCGGAATAAAACTGCATTTTTCACGACAAAAAATATTTTATATCTTTGAAAATAAATTTATTCTGGTCAGAAAGCTGGAAACGTCTAAAAACGATCACCTTCGACGAATACAAGCGTTTTTAGACATTTTCGTACTTCTCGAAATAAAACTGTATTTCTCACGACAAAAAATATTTTATATCTCTGAAAATCAATTTATTCAGGTCAGAAAGCTGGAAACGTCTAAAAACGATCACTTTCGACGAATACAAGCGTTTTTAGACATTTTCGTACTTCTCGGAATAAAACTGCATTTTTCACGACATAAAATATCTTATATCTCTGAAAATAAATTTATTAACGTCAGACAGCTGGAAATGTCTAAAAACGTTCACTTTCAACGAATACGAGCGTTTTTAGACATTTGCGTTCTTCTCGGAATAAAACTGTATTTTTAACAAGAAAAAATATTTTTTATCTCTGAAAATAAATTTATTAACGTCAGAAAGCTGGAAATGGCTAAAAACGATCACTTTCGACGAATACAAGCGTTTTTAGACATTTTCGTACTTCTCGGAATAAAACTGCATTTTTCACGACAAAAAATATTTTTCATCTCTGAAAATCAATTTATTATCGTCAGAGAGCTGGAAATGTCTAAAAACGTTCACTTTCAACGAATACGATCGTTTTTAGTCCTTTTTGTACTTGTCGGAATAAAACTGTATTTTTCACGACAAAAAATATTTTTTATCTCTGAAAATCAATTTATTCAGGTCAGAAAGCTGGAAACGTCTAAAAACGACCACTTTCGACGAATACAAGCGTTTTTAGACATTTTCGTACTTCTCGGACTAAAACTGCATTTTTCACGACAAAAAATATTTTATATCTTTGAAAATAAATTTATTAACATCAGAGAGCTGGAAATGTCTAAAAACGTTCACTTTCAATGAATACGAGCGTTTTTAGGCATTTTCGTACTTCTCCGAATAAAACTGTATTTTTCACGACAAAAAATATTTTATATCTCTGGAAATAAATTTATACTGGTCAGAAAGCTGGAAACGTCTAAAAACGATCACTTTCGACAAATACAAGCGTTTTTAGACATTTTCGTACTTCTCGGACTAAAATTGTATTTTTCACAACAAAAAATATTTTTTATCTCTGAAAATCAATTTATTATCGTCAGAGAGCTGGAAATGTCTAAAACCGTTCTCTTTCAACGAATACGAGCGTTTTTTGGCATTTTCGTACTTCTCGGAATAAAACTGTATTTTTCACGACAAAAAATATTTTTTATCTCTGAAAATCAATTTATTCAGGTCAGAAAGCTGGAAACGTCTAAAAACGATCACTTTCGACGAATACAAGCGTTTTTAGACATTTTCGTACTTGTCGGAATAAAACTGTATTTTTCACGACAAAAAATATTTTTTATCTCTGAAAATCAATTTATTCAGGTCAGAAAGCTGGAAACGTCTAAAAACGACCACTTTCGACGAATACAAGCGTTTTTAGACATTTTCGTACTTCTCCGACTAAAACTGCATTTTTCACGACAAAAAATATTTTATATCTTTGAAAATAAATTTATTAACGTCAGAGAGCTGGAAATGTCTAAAAACGTTCACTTTCAACGAATACGAGCGTTTTTAGGCATTTTCGTACTTCTCCGAATAAAACTGTATTTTTCACGACAAAAAATATTTTATATCTCTGGAAATAAATTTATACTGGTCAGAAAGCTGGAAACGTCTAAAAACGATCACTTTCGACAAATACAAGCGTTTTTAGACATTTTCGTACTTCTCGGACTAAAACTGCATTTTTCACAACAACAATTATTTTTTATCACTGAAAATAAATTTATTAACGTCAGAGAGCTGGAAATGTCTAAAAACGTTCTCTTTCAACGAATACGAGCGTTTTTAGACATTTTCGTTCTTCTCGGAATAAAACTGTATTTTTAACGACAAAAAATATTTTTTATCTCTGAAAATAAATTTATTAACGTCAGAGTTCTGGAAATGTCTAAAAACGTTCACTTTCAACGAATACGAGCGTTTTTAGACATTTTCGTTCTTCTCGGAATAAAACTGTATTTTTAACGACAAAAAATATTTTTTATCTCTGAAAATAAATTTATTAACGTCAGAAAGCTGGAAACGGCTAAAAACGATCACTTTCGACAAATACAAGCGTTTTTAGACATTTTCGTACTTCTCCGAATAAAACTGTATTTTTGACGACAAAAAATATTTTATATCTCTGGAAATAAATTTATTCTGGTGAGAAAGCTGGAAACGTCTAAAAACGATCACTTTCGAAAATACAAGCGTTTTTAGATATTTTCGTACTTCTCCGAATAAAACTGTATTTTTCACGACAAAAAATATTTTATATCTCTGGAAATAAATTTATTCTGGTCAGAAAGCTGGAAACGTCTAAAAACGATCACTTTCGACAAATACAAGCGTTTTTAGACATTTTCGTACTTCTCGGACTAAAACTGCATTTTTCACAACAAAAAATATTTTTTATCTCTGAAAATAAATTTATTAACGTCAGAGAGCTGGAAATGTCTAAAAACGTTCACTTTCAACGAATACGAGCGTTTTTAGACATTTTCGTACTTTTCGGAATAAAACTGTATTTTTCACGACAAAAAATATTTTGTATCTCTGAAAATAAATTTATTAACGTCAGAAAGCTGGAAACGTCTTAAAACGATCACTTTCGACGAATACAAGCGTTTTTAGACATTTTCGTACTTCTCGGAAGAAAACTGCATTTTTCACAACAAAAAATATTTTTCATCTCTGAAAATAAATTTATTAACGTCAGAAAGCTGGAAACGGCTAAAAACGATCACTTTCGACGAATACAAGCGTTTTTAGACATTTTCGTACTTCTCGGAATAAAACTGCATTTTTCACGACAAAAAATATTTTTCATCTCTGAAAATCAATTTATTATCGTCAGAGAGCTGGAAATGTCTAAAAATGTTCACTTTCAACGAATACGAGCGTTTTTAGTCATTTTTGTACTTGTCGGAATAAAACTGTATTTTTCACGACAAAAAATATTTTTTATCTCTGAAAATCAATTTATTATCATCAGAGAGCTGGAAATGTCTAAAAACGTTCACTTTCAACGAATACGAGCGTTTTTTGGCATTTTCGTACTTCTCGGAATAAAACTGTATTTTTCACGACAAAAAATATTTTTATCTCTGAAAATCAATTTATTCAGGTCAGAAAGCTGGAAACGTCTAAAAACGATCACTTTCGACGAATACAAGCGTTTTTAGACATTTTCGTACTTCTCGGACTAAAACTGCATTTTTCACAACAAAAAATATTTTTTATCTCTGGAAATAAATTTATTCTGGTCAGAAAGCTGGAAACGTCTAAAAACGATCACTTTCGACGAATACAAGCGTTTTTTAGACATTTTCGTACTTCTCGAAATAAAACTGTATTTCTCACGACAAAAAATATTTTATATCTCTGAAAATAAATTTATTAACGTCAGAGAGCTGGAAATGTCTAAAAACGTTCACTTTCAACGAATACGAGCGTTTTTAGGCATTTTCGTACTTCTCCGAATAAAACTGTATTTTTCACGACAAAATATATTTTATATCTCTGGAAATAAATTTATTCTGGTCAGAAAGCTGGAAACGTCTAAAAACGATCACTTTCGACAAATACAAGCGTTTTTAGACATTTTCGTACTTCTCGGAATAAAACTGCATTTTTCACGACAAAAAATATTTTATATCTCTGAAAATAAATTTATTAACGTCAGAGAGCTGGAAACGTCTAAAAACGATCACTTTCGACGAATACAAGCGTTTTTAGACATTTTCGTACTTCTCGGACTAAAACTGCATTTTTCACAACAAAAAATATTTTTTATCTCTGGAAATAAATTTATTCTGGTCAGAAAGCTGGAAACGTCTAAAAACGATCACTTTCGACAAATACAAACGTTTTTAGACATTTTCGTACTTCTCGGACTAAAACTGCATTTTTCACAACAAAAAATATTTTTTATCTCTGGAAATAAATTTATTCTGGTCAGAAAGCTGGAAACGTCTAAAAACGATCACTTTCGACGAATACAAGCGTATTTAGACATTTTCGTACTTCTCGGAATAAAACTGCATTTTTCACGACATAAAATATCTTATATCTCTGAAAATAAATTTATTAACGTCAGACAGCTGGAAATGTCTAAAAACGTTCAGTTTCAACGAATACGAGCGTTTTTAGACATTTGCGTTCTTCTCGGAATAAAACTGTATTTTTAACAAGAAAAAATATTTTTTATCTCTGAAAATAAATTTATTAACGTCAGAAAGCTGGAAACGGCTAAAAACGATCACTTTCGACGAATACAAGCGTTATTAGACATTTTCGTACTTCTCGGAATAAAACTGCATTTTTCACGACAAAAAATATTTTTCATCTCTGAAAATCAATTTATTATCATCAGAGAGCTGGAAATGTCTAAAAACGTTCACTTTCAACGAATACGACCGTTTTTAGGCATTTTCGTACTTCTCCGAATAAAACTGTATTTTTAACGACAAAAAATATATTTTATCTCTGAAAATAAATTTATTAACGTCAGAAAGCTGGAAATGGCTAAAAACGATCACTTTCGACAAATACAAGCGTTTTTAGACATTTTCGTACTTCTCCGAATAAAACTGTATTTTTGACGACAAAAAATATTTTATATCTCTGGAAATAAATTTATTCTGGTGAGAAAGCTGGAAACGTCTAAAAACGATCACTTTCGAAAATACAAGCGTTTTTAGATATTTTCGTACTTCTCCGAATAAAACTGTATTTTTCACGACAAAAAATATTTTATATCTCTGGAAATAAATTTATTCTGGTCAGAAAGCTGGAAACGTCAAAAACGATCACTTTCGACAAATACAAGCGTTTTTAGACATTTTCGTACTTCTCGGACTAAAACTGCATTTTTCACAACAAAAAATATTTTTTATCTCTGAAAATAAATTTATTAACGTCAGAGAGCTGGAAATGTCTAAAAACGTTCACTTTCAACGAATACGAGCGTTTTTAGACATTTTCGTACTTTTCGGAATAAAACTGCATTTTTCACGACAAAAAATATATTGTATCTCTGAAAATAAATTTATTAACGTCAGAAAGCTGGAAACGCCTTAAAACGATCACTTTCGACGAATACAAGCGTTTTTCGACATTTTCGTACTTCTCGGACTAAAACTGCATTTTTCACAACAAAAAATATTTTTTATCTCTGAAAATAAATTTATTAACGTCAGAGAGCTGGAAATGTCTAAAAACGTTCACTTTCAACGAATACGAGCGTTTTTAGACATTTTCGTACTTTTCGGAATAAAACTGTATTTTTCACGACAAAAAATATTTTGTATCTCTGAAAATAAATTTATTAACGTCAGAAAGCTGGAAACGTCTTAAAACGATCACTTTCGACGAATACAAGCGTTTTTAGACATTTTCGTACTTCTCGGAAGAAAACTGTATTTTTCACGACAAAAAATATTTTATATCTTTGAAAATAAATTTATTAACGTCAGAGAGCTGGAAATGTCTAAAAACGTTCACTTTCAACGAATACGAGCGTTTTTAGGCATTTTCGTACTTCTCCGAATAAAACTGCATTTTTCACGACAAAAAATATTTTTCATGTCTGAAAATCAATTTATTATCATCAGAGAGCTGGAAATGTCTAGAAACGTTCACTTTCAACGAATACGAGCGTTTTTAGTCATTTTTGTACTTGTCGGAATAAAACTGTATTTTTCACGACAAAAAATATTTTTTATCTCTGAAAATCAATTTATTCAGGTCAGAAAGCTGGAAACGTCTAAAAACGATCACTTTCGACGAATACAAGCGTTTTTAGACATTTTCGTACTTCTCGGAATAAAACTGCATTTTTCACGACATAAAATATTTTATATATCTGAAAATAAATTTATTAACGTCAGAGAGCTGGAAATGTCTAAAAATGTTCACTTTCAACGAATACGAGCGTTTTTAGACATTTGCGTTCTTCTCGGAATAAAACTGTATTTTTCAGGACAAAAAATATTTTATATCTCTGGAAATAAATTTATTCTGGTCAGAAAGCTGGAAACGTCTAAAAACGATCACTTTCGACAAATACAAGCGTTTTTAGACATTTTCGTACTTCTCGGACTAAAACTGCATTTTTCACAACAAAAAATATTTTTTATCTCTGAAAATAAATTTATTAACGTCAGAGAGCTGGAAATGTCTAAAAACGTTCACTTTCAACGAATACGAGCGTTTTTAGACATTTTCGTACTTTTCGGAATAAAACTGTATTTTTCACGACAAAAAATATTTTGTATCTCTGAAAATAAATTTATTAACGTCAGAAAGCTGGAAACGTCTTAAAACGATCACTTTCGACGAATACGAGCGTTTTTAGGCATTTTCGTACTTCTCCGACTAAAACTGTATTTTTCACGACAAAAAATATTTTATATCTCTGGAAATAAATTTATTCTGGTCAGAAAGCTGGAAACGTCTAAAAACGATCACTTTCGACAAATACAAGCGTTTTTAGACATTTTCGTACTTCTCGGACTAAAACTGCATTATTCGCAACAACAAATATTTTATATCTTTGAAAATAAATTTATTAACGTCAGAGAGCTGGAAATGTCTAAAAACGTTCACTTTCAACGAATACAAGCGTTTTTAGGCATTTTCGTACTTCTCCGAATAAAACTGTATTTTTCACGACAAAAAACATTTTTTTTCTCTGAAAATCAATTTATTCAGGTCAGAAAGCTGGAAACGTCTAAAAACGACCACTTTCGACGAATACAAGCGTTTTTAGACATTTTCGTACTTCTCGGACTAAAACTGCATTTTTCACGACAAAAAATATTTTATATCTTTGAAAATAAATTTATTAACGTCAGAGAGCTGGAAATGTCTAAAAACTTTTACTTTCAACGAATACGAGCGTTTTTAGGCATTTTCGTACTTCTCGGAATAAAACTGTATTTTTCACGACAAAAAATATTTTTTATCTCTGAAAATCAATTTATTCAGGTCAGAAAGCTGGAAACGTCTAAAAACGACCACTTTCGACGAATACAAGCGTTTTTAGACATTTTCGTACTTCTCGGAATAAAACTGCATTTTTCACGACAAAAAATATTTTATATCTTTGAAAATAAATTTATTCTGGTCAGAAAGCTGGAAACGTCTAAAAACGATCACCTTCGACGAATACAAGCGTTTTTAGACATTTTCGTACTTCTCGAAATAAAACTGTATTTCTCACGACAAAAAATATTTTATATCTCTGAAAATCAATTTATTCAGGTCAGAAAGCTGGAAACGTCTAAAAACGATCACTTTCGACGAATACAAGCGTTTTTAGACATTTTCGTACTTCTCGGAATAAAACTGCATTTTTCACGACATAAAATATCTTATATCTCTGAAAATAAATTTATTAACGTCAGACAGCTGGAAATGTCTAAAAACGTTCACTTTCAACGAATACGAGCGTTTTTAGACATTTGCGTTCTTCTCGGAATAAAACTGTATTTTTAACAAGAAAAAATATTTTTTATCTCTGAAAATAAATTTATTAACGTCAGAAAGCTGGAAACGGCTAAAAACGATCACGTTCGACGAATACAAGCGTTTTTAGACATTTTCGTACTTCTCGGAATAAAACTGCATTTTTCACGACAAAAAATATTTTTCATCTCTGAAAATCAATTTATTATCATCAGAGAGCTGGAAATGTCTAAAAACGTTCACTTTCAACGAATACGACCGTTTTTAGGCATTTTCGTACTTCTCCGAATAAAACTGTATTTTTAACGACAAAAAATATTTTTTATCTCTGAAAATAAATTTATTAACGTCAGAAAGCTGGAAATGGCTAAAAACGATCACTTTCGACGAATACAAGCGTTTTTAGACATTTTCGTACTTCTCGGAATAAAACTGCATTTTTCACGACAAAAAATATTTTTCATCTCTGAAAATCAATTTATTATCGTCAGAGAGCTGGAAATGTCTAAAAACGTTCACTTTCAACGAATACGATCGTTTTTAGTCCTTTTTGTACTTGTCGGAATAAAACTGTATTTTTCACGACAAAAAATATTTTTTATCTCTGAAAATCAATTTATTCAGGTCAGAAAGCTGGAAACGTCTAAAAACGACCACTTTCGACGAATACAAGCGTTTTTAGACATTTTCGTACTTCTCGGACTAAAACTGCATTTTTCACGACAAAAAATATTTTATATCTTTGAAAATAAATTTATTAACATCAGAGAGCTGGAAATGTCTAAAAACGTTCACTTTCAATGAATACGAGCGTTTTTAGGCATTTTCGTACTTCTCCGAATAAAACTGTATTTTTCACGACAAAAAATATTTTATATCTCTGGAAATAAATTTATACTGGTCAGAAAGCTGGAAACGTCTAAAAACGATCACTTTCGACAAATACAAGCGTTTTTAGACATTTTCGTACTTCTCGGACTAAAATTGTATTTTTCACAACAAAAAATATTTTTTATCTCTGAAAATCAATTTATTATCGTCAGAGAGCTGGAAATGTCTAAAACCGTTCTCTTTCAACGAATACGAGCGTTTTTTGGCATTTTCGTACTTCTCGGAATAAAACTGTATTTTTCACGACAAAAAATATTTTTTATCTCTGAAAATCAATTTATTCAGGTCAGAAAGCTGGAAACGTCTAAAAACGATCACTTTCGACGAATACAAGCGTTTTTAGACATTTTCGTACTTGTCGGAATAAAACTGTATTTTTCACGACAAAAAATATTTTTTATCTCTGAAAATCAATTTATTCAGGTCAGAAAGCTGGAAACGTCTAAAAACGACCACTTTCGACGAATACAAGCGTTTTTAGACATTTTCGTACTTCTCCGACTAAAACTGCATTTTTCACGACAAAAAATATTTTATATCTTTGAAAATAAATTTATTAACGTCAGAGAGCTGGAAATGTCTAAAAACGTTCACTTTCAACGAATACGAGCGTTTTTAGGCATTTTCGTACTTCTCCGAATAAAACTGTATTTTTCACGACAAAAAATATTTTATATCTCTGGAAATAAATTTATACTGGTCAGAAAGCTGGAAACGTCTAAAAACGATCACTTTCGACAAATACAAGCGTTTTTAGACATTTTCGTACTTCTCGGACTAAAACTGCATTTTTCACAACAACAATTATTTTTTATCACTGAAAATAAATTTATTAACGTCAGAGAGCTGGAAATGTCTAAAAACGTTCTCTTTCAACGAATACGAGCGTTTTTAGACATTTTCGTTCTTCTCGGAATAAAACTGTATTTTTAACGACAAAAAATATTTTTTATCTCTGAAAATAAATTTATTAACGTCAGAGTTCTGGAAATGTCTAAAAACGTTCACTTTCAACGAATACGAGCGTTTTTAGACATTTTCGTTCTTCTCGGAATAAAACTGTATTTTTAACGACAAAAAATATTTTTTATCTCTGAAAATAAATTTATTAACGTCAGAAAGCTGGAAACGGCTAAAAACGATCACTTTCGACAAATACAAGCGTTTTTAGACATTTTCGTACTTCTCCGAATAAAACTGTATTTTTGACGACAAAAAATATTTTATATCTCTGGAAATAAATTTATTCTGGTGAGAAAGCTGGAAACGTCTAAAAACGATCACTTTCGAAAATACAAGCGTTTTTAGATATTTTCGTACTTCTCCGAATAAAACTGTATTTTTCACGACAAAAAATATTTTATATCTCTGGAAATAAATTTATTCTGGTCAGAAAGCTGGAAACGTCTAAAAACGATCACTTTCGACAAATACAAGCGTTTTTAGACATTTTCGTACTTCTCGGACTAAAACTGCATTTTTCACAACAAAAAATATTTTTTATCTCTGAAAATAAATTTATTAACGTCAGAGAGCTGGAAATGTCTAAAAACGTTCACTTTCAACGAATACGAGCGTTTTTAGACATTTTCGTACTTTTCGGAATAAAACTGTATTTTTCACGACAAAAAATATTTTGTATCTCTGAAAATAAATTTATTAACGTCAGAAAGCTGGAAACGTCTTAAAACGATCACTTTCGACGAATACAAGCGTTTTTAGACATTTTCGTACTTCTCGGAAGAAAACTGCATTTTTCACAACAAAAAATATTTTTCATCTCTGAAAATAAATTTATTAACGTCAGAAAGCTGGAAACGGCTAAAAACGATCACTTTCGACGAATACAAGCGTTTTTAGACATTTTCGTACTTCTCGGAATAAAACTGCATTTTTCACGACAAAAAATATTTTTCATCTCTGAAAATCAATTTATTATCGTCAGAGAGCTGGAAATGTCTAAAAATGTTCACTTTCAACGAATACGAGCGTTTTTAGTCATTTTTGTACTTGTCGGAATAAAACTGTATTTTTCACGACAAAAAATATTTTTTATCTCTGAAAATCAATTTATTCAGGTCAGAAAGCTGGAAACGTCTAAAAACGATCACTTTCGACGAATACAAGCGTTTTTAGACATTTTCGTACTTCTCGGAATAAAACTGCATTTTTCACGACATAAAATATTTTATATCTCTGAAAATCAATTTATTCAGGTCTGAAAGCTGGAAACGTCTAAAAACGATCACTTTCGATGAATACAAGCGTTTTTAGACATTTTCGTACTTCTCGGACTAAAATTGTATTTTTCACAACAAAAAATATTTTTCATCTCTGAAAATCAATTTATTATCGTCAGAGAGCTGGAAATGTCTAAAAACGTTCTCTTTCAACGAATACGAGCGTTTTTAGAGATTTTCGTTCTTCTCGGAATAAAACTGTATTTTTAACGACAAAAAATATTTTTTATCTCTGAAAATAAATTTATTAACGTCAGAGTTCTGGAAATGTCTAAAAACGTTCACTTTCAACGAATACGAGCTTTTTTGGCATTTTCGTACTTCTCGGAATAAAACTGTATTTTTCACGACAAAAAATATTTTTTATCTCTGAAAATCAATTTATTTAGATCAGAAAGCTGGAAACGTCTAAAAACGACCACTTTCGACGAATACAAGCGTTTTTAGACATTTTCGTACTTCTCGGACTAAAACTGCATTTTTCACGACAAAAAATATTTTATATCTTTGAAAATAAATTTATTAACGTCAGAGAGCTGGAAATGTCTAAAAACGTTCACTTTCAACGAATACGAGCGTTTTTAGGCATTTTCGTACTTCTCCGAATAAAACTGTATTTTTCACGACAAAAAATATTTTATATCTCTGGAAATACATTTATTCTGGTCAGAAAGCTGGAAACGTCTAAAAACGATCACTTTCGACAAATACAAGCGTTTTTAGACATTTTCGTACTTCTCGGACTAAAACTGCATTTTTCACAACAAAAATATTTGTTATCTCTGGAAATAAATTTATTCTGGTCAGAAAGCTGGAAACGTCTAAAAACGATCACCTTCGACGAATACAAGCGTTTTTAGACATTTTCGTACTTCTCGAAATAAAACTGTATTTCTCACGACAAAAAATATTTTATATCTCTGAAAATCAATTTATTCAGGTCAGAAAGCTGGAAACGTCTAAAAACGATCACTTTTGACGAATACAAACGTTTTAAGACATTTTCGTACTTCTCGGAATAAAACTGCATTTTTCACGACATAAAATATCTTATATCTCTGAAAATAAATTTATTATCATCAGAGAGCTGGAAATGTCTAAAAACGTTCACTTTCAACGAATACAACCGTTTTTAGGCATTTTCGTACTTCTCCGAATAAAACTGTATTTTTAACGACAAAAAATATTTTTTATCTCTGAAAATAAATTTATTAACGTCAGAAAGCTGGAAATGGCTAAAAACGATCACTTTCGACGAATACAAGCGTTTTTAGACATTTTCGTACTTCTCTGAATAAAACTGCATTTTTCACGACAAAAAATATTTTTCATCTCTGAAAATCAATTTATTATCGTCAGAGAGCTGGAAATGTCTAAAAACGTTCACTTTCAACGAATACGATCGTTTTTAGTCATTTTTGTACTTGTCGGAATAAAACTGTATTTTTCACGACAAAAAATATTTTTTATCTCTGAAAATCAATTTATTCAGGTCAGAAAGCTGGAAACGTCTAAAAACGATCACTTTCGACGAATACAAGCGTTTTTAGACATTTTCGTACTTCTCGGAATAAAACTGTATTTTTCACGACAAAAAATATTTTTTATCTCTGAAAATCAATTTATTCAGGTCAGAAAGCTGGAAACGTCTAAAAACGACCACTTTCGACGAATACAAGCGTTTTTAGACATTTTCGTACTTCTCGGACTAAAACTGCATTTTTCACGACAAAAAATATTTTATATCTTTGAAAATAAATTTATTAACGTCAGAGAGCTGGAAATGTCTAAAAACGTTCACTTTCAACGAATACGAGCGTTTTTAGGCATTTTCGTACTTCTCCGAATAAAACTGTATTTTTCACGACAAAAAATATTTTATATCTCTGGAAATAAATTTATACTGGTCAGAAAGCTGGAAACGTCTAAAAACGATCACTTTCGACAAATACAAGCGTTTTTAGATATTTTCGTACTTCTCGGACTAAAATTGTATTTTTCACAACAACAAATATTTTTTATCTCTGAAAATCAATTTATTATCGTCAGAGAGCTGGAAATGTCTAAAAACGTTCACTTTCAACGAATACAAGCGTTTTTAGACATTTTCGTACTTCTCGGACTAAAACTGCATTTTTCACAACAACAATTATTTTTTATCACTGAAAATAAATTTATTAACGTCAGAGAGCTGGAAATGTCCAAAAACGTTCTCTTTCAACGAATACGAGCGTTTTAGACATTTTCGTTCTTCTCGGAATAAAACTGTATTTTTAACGACAAAAAATATTTTTTATCTCTGAAAATAAATTTATTAACGTCAGAAAGCTGGAAACGGCTACAAACGATTACTTTCGACGAATACAAGCGTTTTTAGACGTTTTCGTACTTCTCGGAATAAAACTGCATTTTTCACGACAAAAAATATTTTATATCTCTGAAAATAAATTTATTAACGTCAGAGTTCTAGAAATGTCTAAAAACGTTCACTTTCAACAAATACGAGCGTTTTTTGGCATTTTCGTACTTCTCGGAATAAAACTGTATTTTTCACGACAAAAAATATTTTTTATCTCTGAAAATCAATTTATTCACGTCAGAAAGCTGGAAACGTCTAAAAACGATCACTTTCGACGAATACAAGCGTTTTTAGACATTTTCGTACTTCTCGGACTAAAACTGCATTTTTCACAACAACAAATATTTTTTATCTCTGGAAATAAATTTATTCTGGTCAGAAAGCTGGAAACGTCTAAAAACGATCACTTTCGACGAATACAAGCGTTTTTAGACATTTTCGTACTTCTCGAAATAAAACTGTATTTCTCACGACAAAAAATATTTTATATCTCTGAAAATAAATTTATTAACGTCAGAGAGCTGGAAATGTCTAAAAACGTTCACTTTCAACGAATACGAGCGTTTTTAGGCATTTTCGTACTTCTCCGTCCGAATAAAACTGTATTTTTCACGACAAAAAATATTTTATATCTCTGGAAATAAATTTATTCTGGTCAGAAAGCTGGAAACATCTAAAAACGACCACTTTCGACAAATACAAGCGTTTTTAGACATTTTCGTACTTCTCGGAATAAAACTGCATTTTTCACGACAAAAAATATTTTATATCTCTGAAAATAAATTTATTAACGTCAGAGAGCTGGAAACGTCTAAAAACGATCACTTTCGACGAATACAAGCGTTTTTAGACATTTTCGTACTTCTCGGACTAAAACTGCATTTTTCACAACAAAAAATATTTTTTATCTCTGGAAATAAATTTATTTTGGTCAGAAAGCTGGAAACGTCTAAAAACGATCACTTTCGACAAATACAAACGTTTTTAGACATTTTCGTACTTCTCGGACTAAAACTGCATTTTTCACAACAAAAAATATTTTTTATCTCTGGTAATAAATTTATTCTGGTCAGAAAGCTGGAAACGTCTAAAAACGATCACTTTCGACGAATACAAGCGTTTTTAGACATTTTCGTACTTCTCGAAATAAAACTGTATTTCTCACGACAAAAAATATTTTATATCTCTGAAAATCAATTTATTCAGGTCAGAAAGCTGGAATCGTCTAAAAACGATCACTTTCGACGAATACAAGCGTTTTTAGAAATTTTCATACTTCTCGGAATAAAACTGCATTTTTCACGACATAAAATATCTTATATCTCTGAAAATAAATTTATTAACGTCAGACAGCTGGAAATGTCTAAAAACTTTCACTTTCAACGAATACGAGCGTTTTTAGACATTTGCGTTCTTCTCGGAATAAAACTGTATTTTTAACAAGAAAAAATATTTTTTATCTCTGAAAATAAATTTATTAACGTCAGAAAGCTGGAAACGGCTAAAAACGATCACTTTCGACGAATACAGCGTTTTTAGACTTTTTCGTACTTCTCGGAATAAAACTGCATTTTTCACGACAAAAAATATTTTTCATCTCTGAAAATCAATTTATTATCATCAGAGAGCTGGAAATGTCTAAAAACGTTCACTTTCAACGAATACGACCGTTTTTAGGCATTTTCGTACTTCTCCGAATAAAACTGTATTTTTAACGACAAAAAATATATTTTATCTCTGAAAATAAATTTATTAACGTCAGAAAGCTGGAATTGGCTAAAAACGACCACTTTCGACGAATACAAGCGTTTTTAGACATTTTCGTACTTCTCGGAATAAAACTGCATTTTTCACGACAAAAAATATTTTTTATCTTTGAAAATCAATTTATTATCGTCAGAGAGCTGGAAATGTCTAAAAACGTTCACTTTCAACGAATACGATCGTTTTTAGTCATTTTTGTACTTGTCGGAATAAAACTGTATTTTTCACGACAAAAAATATTTTTTATCTCTGAAAATCAATTTATTCAGGTCAGAAAGCTGGAAACGTCTAAAATCGATCACTTTCGACGAATACAAGCGGTTTTAGACATTTTCGTACTTCTCGGAATAAAACTGTATTTTTCACGACAAAAAATATTTGTTATCTCTGAAAATCAATTTATTCAGGTCAGAAAGCTGGAAACGTCTAAAAACGACCACTTTCGACGAATACAAGCGTTTTTAGACATTTTCGTACTTCTCGGACTAAAACTGCATTTTTCACGACAAAAAATATTTTATATCTTTGAAAATAAATTTATTAACGTCAGAGAGCTGGAAATGTCTAAAAACGTCCACTTTCAACGAATACGAGCGTTTTTAGGCATTTTCGTACTTCTCCGAATAAAACTGTATTTTTCACGACAAAAAATATTTTATATCTCTGGAAATAAATTTATACTGGTCAGAAAGCTGGAAACGTCTAAAAAGGATCACTTTCTACAAATACAAGCGTTTTTAGACATTTTCGTACTTCTCGGACTAAAATTGTAGTTTTCAGAACAAAAAATATTTTTTATCTCTGAAAATCAATTTATTATCGTCAGAGAGCTGGAAATGTCTAAAAACGTTCACTTTCAACGAATACAAGCGTTTTTAGACATTTTCGTACTTCTCGGACTAAAACTGCATTTTTCACAACAACAATTATTTTTTATCACTGAAAATAAATTTATTAACGTCAGAGAGCTGGAAATGTCTAAAAACGTTCTCTTTCAACGAATACGAGCGTTTTTAGACATTTTCGTTCTTCTCGGAATAAAACTGTATTTTTAACGACAAAAAATATTTTTTATCTCTGAAAATAAATTTATTAACGTCAGAAAGCTGGAAACGGCTAAAAACGATTACTTTCGACGAATACAAGCGTTTTTAGACATTTTCGTACTTCTCGGAATAAAACTGCATTTTTCACGACAAAAAATATTTTATATCTCTGAAAATAAATTTATTAACGTCAGAGTTCTAGAAATGTCTAAAAACGTTCACTTTCAACGAATACGAGCGTTTTTTGGCATTTTCGTACTTCTCGGAATAAAACTGTATTTTTCACGACAAAAAAATATTTTTATCTCTGAAAATCAATTTATTCAGGTCAGAAAGCTGGAAACGTCTAAAAACGATCACTTTCGACGAATACAAGCGTTTTTAGACATTTTCGTACTTCTCGGACTAAAACTGCATTTTTCACAACAAAAAATATTTTTTATCTCTGGAAATAAATTTATTCTGGTCAGAAAGCTGGAAACGTCTAAAAACGATCACTTTCGACGAATACAAGCGTTTTTAGACATTTTCGTACTTCTCGAAATAAAACTGTATTTCTCACGACAAAAAATATTTTATATCTCTGAAAATAAATTTATTAACGTCAGAGAGCTGGAAATGTCTAAAAACGTTCACTTTCAACGAATACGACCGTTTTTAGGCATTTTCGTACTTCTCCGAATAAAACTGTATTTTTAACGACAAAAAATATATTTTATCTCTGAAAATAAATTTATTAACGTCAGAAAGCTGGAAATGGCTAAAAACGATCACTTTCGACAAATACAAGCGTTTTTAGACATTTTCGTACTTCTCCGAATAAAACTGTATTTTTGACGACAAAAAATATTTTATATCTCTGGAAATAAATTTATTCTGGTGAGAAAGCTGGAAACGTCTAAAAACGATCACTTTCGAAAATACAAGCGTTTTTAGATATTTTCGTACTTCTCCGAATAAAACTGTATTTTTCACGACAAAAAATATTTTATATCTCTGGAAATAAATTTATTCTGGTCAGAAAGCTGGAAACGTCTAAAAACGATCACTTTCGACAAATACAAGCGTTTTTAGACATTTTCGTACTTCACGGACTAAAACTGCATTTTTCACAACAAAAAATATTTTTTATCTCTGAAAATAAATTTATTAACGTCAGAGAGCTGGAAATGTCTAAAAACGTTCACTTTCAACGAATACGAGCGTTTTTAGACATTTTCGTACTTTTCGGAATAAAACTGTATTTTTCACGACAAAAAATATTTTGTATCTCTGAAAATAAATTTATTAACGTCAGAAAGCTGGAAACGTCTTAAAACGATCACTTTCGACGAATACAAGCGTTTTTCGACATTTTCGTACTTCTCGGACTAAAACTGCATTTTTCACAACAAAAAATATTTTTCATGTCTGAAAATCAATTTATTATCATCAGAGAGCTGGAAATGTCTAGAAACGTTCACTTTCAACGAATACGAGCGTTTTTAGTCATTTTTGTACTTGTCGGAATAAAACTGTATTTTTCACGACAAAAAATATTTTTTATCTCTGAAAATAAATTTATTAACGTCAGAGAGCTGGAAATGTCTAAAAACGTTCACTTTCAACGAATACGAGCGTTTTTAGGCATTTACGTACTTCTCCGAATAAAACTGCATTTTTCACGACAAAAAATATTTTTCATGTCTGAAAATCAATTTATTATCATCAGAGAGCTGGAAATGTCTAGAAACGTTCACTTTCAACGAATACGAGCGTTTTTAGTCATTTTTGTACTTGTCGGAATAAAACTGTATTTTTCACGACAAAAAATATTTTTTATCTCTGAAAATCAATTTATTCAGGTCAGAAAGCTGGAAACGTCTAAAAACGATCACTTTCGACGAATACAAGCGTTTTTAGACATTTTCGTACTTCTCGGAATAAAACTGCATTTTTCACGACAGAAAATATTTTATATATCTGAAAATAAATTTATTAACGTCAGAGAGCTGGAAATGTCTAAAAATGTTCACTTTCAACGAATACGAGCGTTTTTAGACATTTGCGTTCTTCTCGGAATAAAACTGTATTTTTCAGGACAAAAAATATTTTATATCTCTGGAAATAAATTTATTCTGGTCAGAAAGCTGGAAATGTCTAAAAACGATCACTTTCGACAAATACAAGCGTTTTTAGACATTTTCGTACTTCTCGGACTAAAACTGCATTTTTCACAACAAAAAATATTTTTTATCTCTGAAAATAAATTTATTAACGTCAGAGAGCTGGAAATGTCTAAAAACGTTCACTTTCAACGAATACGAGCGTTTTTAGACATTTTCGTACTTTTCGGAATAAAACTGTATTTTTCACGACAAAAAATATTTTGTATCTCTGAAAATAAATTTATTAACGTCAGAAAGCTGGAAACGTCTTAAAACGATCACTTTCGACGAATACGAGCGTTTTTAGGCATTTTCGTACTTCTCCGACTAAAACTGTATTTTTCACGACAAAAAATATTTTATATCTCTGGAAATAAATTTATTCTGGTCAGAAAGCTGGAAACGTCTAAAAACGATCACTTTCGACAAATACAAGCGTTTTTAGACATTTTCGTACTTCTCGGACTAAAACTGCATTTTTCGCAACAACAAATATTTTATATCTCTGAAAATAAATTTATTAACGTCAGAAAGCTGGAAATGGCTAAAAACGATCACTTTCGACGAATACAAGCGTTTTTAGACATTTTCGTACTTCTCGGAATAAAACTGTATTTTTCACGGCAAAAAATATTTTTTATCTCTGAAAATCAATTTATTCAGGTCAGAAAGCTGGAAACGTCTAAAAACGATCACTTTCGATGAATACAAGCGTTTTTAGACATTTTCGTACTTCTCGAAATAAAACTGTATTTTTCACGACAAAAAATATTTTATATCTTTGAAAATAAATTTATTAACGTCAGAGAGCTGGAAATGTCTAAAAACGTTCACTTTCAACGAATACAAGCGTTTTTAGGCATTTTCGTACTTCTCCGAATAAAACTGTATTTTTCACGACAAAAAACATTTTTTTTCTCTGAAAATCAATTTATTCAGGTCAGAAAGCTGGAAACGTCTAAAAACGACCACTTTCGACGAATACAAGCGTTTTTAGACATTTTCGTACTTCTCGGACTAAAACTGCATTTTTCACGACAAAAAATATTTTATATCTTTGAAAATAAATTTATTAACGTCAGAGAGCTGGAAATGTCTAAAAACTTTTACTTTCAACGAATACGAGCGTTTTTTGGCATTTTCGTACTTCTCCGAATAAAACTGTATTTTTCACGACAAAAAATATTTTATATCTCTGGAAATAAATTTATTCTGGTCAGAAAGCTGGAAACGTCTAAAAACGATCACTTTCGACAAATACAAGCGTTTTTAGACATTTTCGTACTTCTCGGACTAAAATTGTATTTTTCACAACAAAAAATATTTTTTATCTCTGAAAATCAATTTATTATCGTCAGAGAGCTGGAAATGTCTAAAAACGTTCTCTTTCAACGAATACGAGCGTTTTTAGACATTTTCGTTCTTCTCGGAATAAAACTGTATTTTTAACGACAAAAAATATTTTTTATCTCTGAAAATAAATTTATTAACGTCAGAGTTCTGGAAATGTCTAAAAACGTTCACATTCAACGAATACGAGCTTTTTTGGCATTTTCGTACTTCTCGGAATAAAACTGTATTTTTCACGACAAAAAATATTTTTTATCTCTGAAAATCAATTTATTCAGGTCAGAAAGCTGGAAACGTCTAAAAACGACCACTTTCGACGAATACAAGCGTTTTTAGACATTTTCGTACTTCTCGGACTAAAACTGCATTTTTCACGACAAAAAATATTTTATATCTTTGAAAATAAATTTATTCTGGTCAGAAAGCTGGAAACGTCTAAAAACGATCACCTTCGACGAATACAAGCGTTTTTAGACATTTCCGTACTTCTCGAAATAAAACTGTATTTCTCACGACAAAAAATATTTTATATCTCTGAAAATCAATTTATTCAGGTCAGAAAGCTGGAAACGTCTAAAAACGATCACTTTCGACGAATACAAGCGTTTTTAGACGTTTTCGTACTTCTCGGAATAAAACTGCATTTTTCACGACATAAAATATCTTATATCTCTGAAAATAAATTTATTAACGTCAGACAGCTGGAAATGTCTAAAAACGTTCACTTTCAACGAATACGAGCGTTTTTAGACATTTGCGTTCTTCTCGGAATAAAACTGTATTTTTAACAAGAAAAAATATTTTTTATCTCTGAAAATAAATTTATTAACGTCAGAAAGCTGGAAACGGCTAAAAACGATCACTTTCGACGAATACAAGCGTTTTTAGACATTTTCGTACTTCTCGGAATAAAACTGCATTTTTCACGACAAAAAATATTTTTCATCTCTGAAAATCAATTTATTATCATCAGAGAGCTGGAAATGTCTAAAAACGTTCACTTTCAACGAATACGACCGTTTTTAGGCATTTTCGTACTTCTCCGAATAAAACTGTATTTTTAACGACAAAAAATATTTTTTATCTCTGAAAATAAATTTATTAACGTCAGAAAGCTGGAAATGGCTAAAAACGATCACTTTCGACGAATACAAGCGTTTTTAGACATTTTCGTACTTCTCGGAATAAAACTGCATTTTTCACGACAAAAAATATTTTTCATCTCTGAAAATCAATTTATTATCGTCAGAGAGCTGGAAATGTCTAAAAACGTTCACTTTCAACGAATACGATCGTTTTTAGTCATTTTTGTACTTCTCGGACTAAAACTGCATTGTTCACGACAAAAAATATTTTATATCTTTGAAAATAAATTTATTAACATCAGAGAGCTGGAAATGTCTAAAAACGTTCACTTTCAACGAATACGAGCGTTTTTAGGCATTTTCGTACTTCTCCGAATAAAACTGTATTTTTCACGACAAAAAATATTTTATATCTCTGGAAATAAATTTATACTGGTCAGAAAGCTGGAAACGTCTAAAAACGATCACTTTCGACAAATACAAGCGTTTTTAGACATTTTCGTACTTCTCGGACTAAAATTGTATTTTTCACAACAAAAAATATTTTTTATCTCTGAAAATCAATTTATTATCGTCAGAGAGCTGGAAATGTCTAAAAACGTTCTCTTTCAACGAATACGAGCGTTTTTTGGCATTTTCGTACTTCTCGGAATAAAACTGTATTTTTCACGACAAAAAATATTTTTTATCTCTGAAAATCAATTTATTCAGGTCAGAAAGCTGGAAACGTCTAAAAACGATCACTTTCGATGAATACAAGCGTTTTTAGACATTTTCGTACTTCTCGGAATAAAACTGTATTTTTCACGACAAAAAATATTTTTTATCTCTGAAAATCAATTTATTCAGGTCAGAAAGCTGGAAACGTCTAAAAACGACCATTTTCGACGAATACAAGCGTTTTTAGACATTTACGTACTTCTCCGACTAAAACTGCATTTTTCACGACAAAAAATATTTTATATCTTTGAAAATAAATTTATTAACGTCAGAGAGCTGGAAATATCTAAAAACGTTCACTTTCAACGAATACGAGCGTTTTTAGGCATTTTCGTACTTCTCCGAATAAAACTGTATTTTTCACGACAAAAAATATTTTATATCTCTGGAAATAAATTTATACTGGTCAGAAAGCTGGAAACGTCTAAAAACGATCACTTTCGACAAACACAAGCGTTTTTAGACATTTTCGTACTTCTCGGACTAAAATTGTATTTTTCACAACAAAAAATATTTTTTATCTCTGAAAATCAATTTATTATCGTCAGAGAGCTGGAAATGTCTAAAAACGTTCACTTTCAACGAATACAAGCGTTTTTAGACATTTTCGTACTTCTCGGACTAAAACTGCATTTTTCACAACAACAATTATTTTTTATCACTGAAAATATATTTATTAACGTCAGAGAGCTGGAAATGTCTAAAAACGTTCTCTTTCAACGAATACGAGCGTTTTTAGACATTTTCGTTCTTCTCGGAATAAAACTGTATTTTTAACGACAAAAAATATTTTTTATCTCTGAAAATAAATTTATTAACGTCAGAGTTCTGGAAATGTCTAAAAACGTTCACTTTCAACGAATACGAGCTTTTTTGGCATTTTCGTACTTCTCGGAATAAAACTGTATTTTTCACGACAAAAAATATTTTTTATCTCTGAAAATCAATTTATTCAGGTCAGAAAGCTGGAAACATCTAAAAACGACCACTTTCGACGAATACAAGCGTTTTTAGACATTTTCGTACTTCTCGGACTAAAACTGCATTTTTCACGACAAAAAATATTTTATATCTTTGAAAATAAATTTATTAACGTCAGAGAGCTGGAAATGTCTAAAAACGTTCACTTTCGACGAATACGAGCGTTTTTAGGCATTTTCGTACTTCTCCGAATAAAACTGTATTTTTCACGACAAAAAATATTTTATATCTCTGGAAATACATTTATTCTGGTCAGAAAGCTGGAAACGTCTAAAAACCATCACTTTCGACAAATACAAGCGTTTTTAGACATTTTCGTACTTCTCGGACTAAAACTGCATTTTTCACAACAAAAATATTTTTTATCTCTGGAAATAAATTTATTAACGTCAGAGAGCTGGAAATGTCTAAAAACGTTCACTTTCAACGAATACGAGCGTTTTTAGACATTTTCGTTCTTCTCGGAATAAAACTGTATTTTTAACGACAAAAAATATTTTTTATCTCTGAAAATAAATTTATTAACGTCAGAAAGCTGGAAACGGCTAAAAACGATCACTTTCGACAAATACAAGCGTTTTTAGACATTTTCGTACTTCTCCGAATAAAACTGTATTTTTGACGACAAAAAATATTTTATATCTCTGGAAATAAATTTATCCTGTGAGAAAGCTGGAAACGTCTAAAAACGATCACTTTCGAAAATACAAGCGTTTTTAGATATTTTCGTACTTCTCCGAATAAAACTGTATTTTTCACGACAAAAAATATTTTATATCTCTGGAAATAAATTTATTCTGGTCAGAAAGCTGGAAACGTCTAAAAACGATCACTTTCGACAAATACAAGCGTTTTTAGACATTTTCGTACTTCTCGGACTAAAACTGCATTTTTCACAACAAAAAATATTTTTTATCTCTGAAAATAAATTTATTAACGTCAGAGAGCTGGAAATGTCTAAAAACGTTCACTTTCAACGAATACGAGCGTTTTTAGACATTTTCGTACTTTTCGGAATAAAACTGTATTTTTCACGACAATAAATATTTTGTATCTCTGAAAATCAATTTATTCAGGTCAGAAAGCTGGAAACGTCTAAAAACGACCACTTTCGACGAATACAAGCGTTTTTAGAAATTTTCGTACTTCTCGGACTAAAACTGCATTTTTCACGACAAAAAATATTTTATATCTTTGAAAATAAATTTATTAACGTCAGAGAGCTGGAAATGTCTAAAAACGTTCACTTTCAACGAATACGAGCGTTTTTAGGCATTTTCGTACTTCTCCGAATAAAACTGTATTTTTCACGACAAAAAATATTTTATATCTCTGGAAATAAATTTATTCTGGTCAGAAAGCTGGAAACGTCTAAAAACGATCACTTTCGACAAATACAAGCATTTTTAGACATTTTCGTACTTCTCGGACTAAAACTGCATTTTTCACAACAAAAAATATTTTTCATCTCTGAAAATAAATTTATTAACGTCAGAAAGCTGGAAACGGCTAAAAACGATCACTTTCGACGAATACAAGCGTTTTTAGACATTTTCGTACTTCTCGGAATAAAACTGCATTTTTCACGACAAAAAATATTTTTCATCTCTGAAAATCAATTTATTATCGTCAGAGAGCTGGAAATGTCTAAAAATGTTCACTTTCAACGAATACGAGCGTTTTTAGTCATTTTTGTACTTGTCGGAATAAAACTGTATTTTTCACGACAAAAAATATTTTTTATCTCTGAAAATCAATTTATTCAGGTCAGAAAGCTGGAAACGTCTAAAAACGATCACTTTCGACGAATACAAGCGTTTTTAGACATTTTCGTACTTCTCGGAATAAAACTGCATTTTTCACGACATAAAATATTTTATATCTCTGAAAATAAATTTATTAACGTCAGAGAGCTGGAAATGTCTAAAAACGTTCACTTTCAACGAATACGAGCGTTTTTAGACATTTGCGTTCTTCTCGGAATAAAACTGTATTTTTAGCAAGAAAAAATATTTTTTATCTCTGAAAATAAATTTATTAACGTCAGAAAGCTGGAAATGGCTAAAAACGATCACTTTCGACGGATACAAGCGTTTTTAGACATTTTCGTACTTCTCGGAATAAAACTGCATTTTTCACGACAAAAAATATTTTTCATGTCTGAAAATCAATTTATTATCATCAGAGAGCTGGAAATGTCTAGAAACGTTCACTTTCAACGAATACGAGCGTTTTTAGTCATTTTTGTACTTGTCGGAATAAAACTGTATTTTTCACGACAAAAAATATTTTTTATCTCTGAAAATCAATTTATTCAGGTCAGAAAGCTGGAAACGTCTAAAAACGATCACTTTCGACGAATACAAGCGTTTTTAGACATTTTCGTACTTCTCAGAATAAAACTGCATTTTTCACGACATAAAATATTTTATATATCTGAAAATAAATTTATTAACGTCAGAGAGCTGGAAATGTCTAAAAATGTTCACTTTCAACGAATACGAGCGTTTTTAGACATTTGCGTTCTTCTCGGAATAAAACTGTATTTTTCAGGACAAACAATATTTTATATCTCTGGAAATAAATTTATTCTGGTCAGAAAGCTGGAAACGTCTAAAAACGATCACTTTCGACAAATACAAGCGTTTTTAGACATTTTCGTACTTCTCGGACTAAAACTGCATTTTTCACAACAAAAAATATTTTTTATCTCTGAAAATAAATTTATTAACGTCAGAGAGCTGGAAATGTCTAAAAACGTTCACTTTCAACGAATACGAGCGTTTTTAGACATTTTCGTACTTTTCGGAATAAAACTGTATTTTTCACGACAAAAAATATTTCGTATCTCTGAAAATAAACTTATTAACGTCAGAAAGCTGGAAACGTCTTAAAACGATCACTTTCGACGAATACGAGCGTTTTTAGGCATTTTCGTACTTCTCCGACTAAAACTGTATTTTTCACGACAAAAAATATTTTATATCTCTGGAAATAAATTTATTCTGGTCAGAAAGCTGGAAACGTTTAAAAACGATCACTTTCGACAAATACAAGCGTTTTTAGACATTTTCGTACTTCTCGGACTAAAACTGCATTTTTCACAACAAAAAATATTTTATATCTCTGAAAATAAATTTATTAACGTCAGAAAGCTGGAAATGGCTAAAAACGATCACTTTCGACGAATACAAGCGTTTTTAGACATTTTCGTACTTCTCGGAATAAAACTGTATTTTTCACGGCAAAAAATATTTTTTATCTCTGAAAATCAATTTATTCAGGTCTGAAAGCTGGAAACGTCTAAGAACGATCACTTTCGATGAATACAAGCGTTTTTAGACATTTTCGTACTTCTCGAAATAAAACTGTATTTTTCACGACAAAAAATATTTTATATCTTTGAAAATAAATTTATTAACGTCAGAGAGCTAGAAATGTCTAAAAACGTTCACTTTCAACGAATACAAGCGTTTTTAGGCATTTTCGTACTTCTCCGAATAAAACTGTATTTTTCACGGCAAAAAACATTTTTTTTCTCTGAAAATCAATTTATTCAGGTCAGAAAGCTGGAAACGTCTAAAAACGATCACTTTCGACAAATACAAGCGTTTTTAGACATTTTCGTACTTCTCGGACTAAAATTGTATTTTTCACAACAAAAAATATTTTTTATCTCTGAAAATAAATTTATTAACGTCAGAGTTCTGGAAATGTCTAAAAACGTTCACTTTCAACGAATACGAGCTTTTTTGGCATTTTCGTACTTATCGGAATAAAACTGTATTTTTCACGACAAAAAATATTTTTTATCTCTGAAAATCAATTTATTCAGATCAGAAAGCTGGAAACGTCTAAAAACGACCACTTTCGGCGAATACAAGCGTTTTTAGACATTTTCGTACTTCTCGGACTAAAACTGCATTTTTCACGACAAAAAATATTTTATATCTTTGAAAATAAATTTATTAACGTCAGAGAGCTGGAAATGTCTAAAAACGTTCACTTTCAACGAATACGAGCGTTTTTAGGCATTTTCGTACTTCTCCGAATAAAACTGTATTTTTCACGACAAAAAATATTTTATATCTCTGGAAATACATTTATTCTGGTCAGAAAGCTGGAAACGTCTAAAAACGATCACTTTCGACAAATACAAGCGTTTTTAGACATTTTCGTACTTCTCGGACTAAAACTGCATTTTTCACAACAAAAATATTTGTTATCTCTGGAAATAAATTTATTCTGGTCAGAAAGCTGGAAACGTCTAAAAACGATCACCTTCGACGAATACAAGCGTTTTTAGACATTTTCGTACTTCTCGAAATAAAACTGTATTTCTCACGACAAAAAATATTTTATATCTCTGAAAATCAATTTATTCAGGTCAGAAAGCTGGAAACGTCTAAAAACGATCACTTCTGACGAATACAAGCGTTTTTAGACATTTTCGTACTTCTCGGAATAAAACTGCATTTTTCACGACATAAAATATCTTATATCTCTGAAAATAAATTTATTAACGTCAGACAGCTGGAAATGTCTAAAAACGTTCACTTTCAACGAATACGAGCGTTTTTAGACATTTGCGTTCTTCTCGGAATAAAACTGTATTTTTAACAAGAAAATTTTTTTTTTATCTCTGAAAATAAATTTATTAACGTCAGAAAGCTGGAAACGGCTAAAAACGATCACTTTCGACGAATACAAGCGTTTTTAGACATTTTCGTACTTCTCGGAATAAAACTGCATTTTTCACGACAAAAAATATTTTTCATCTCTGAAAATCAATTTATTATCATCAGAGAGCTGGAAATGTCTAAAAACGTTCACTTTCAACGAATACGACCGTTTTTAGGCATTTTCGTACTTCTCCGAATAAAACTGTATTTTTAACGACAAAAAATATTTTTTATCTCTGAAAATAAATTTATTAACGTCAGAAAGCTGGAAATGGCTAAAAACGATCACTTTCGACGAATACAAGCGTTTTTAGACATTGTCGTACTTCTCTGAATAAAACTGCATTTTTCACGACAAAAAATATTTTTCATCTCTGAAAATCAATTTATTATCATCAGAGAGCTGGAAACGTCTAAAAACGATCACCTTCGGCGAATACAAGCGTTTTTAGACATTTTCGTACTTCTCGAAATAAAACTGTATTTCTCACGACAAAAAATATTTTATATCTCTGAAAATCAATTTATTCAGGTCAGAAAGCTGGAAACGTCTAAAAACGATCACTTCTGACGAATACAAGCGTTTTTAGACATTTTCGTACTTCTCGGAATAAAACTGCATTTTTCACGACATAAAATATCTTATATCTCTGAAAATAAATTTATTAACGTCAGAAAGCTGGAAACGGCTAAAAACGATCACTTTCAACGAATACAAGCGTTTTTAGACATTTTCGTACTTCTCGGAATAAAACTGCATTTTTCACGACAAAAAATATTTTTCATCTCTGAAAATCAATTTATTATCATCAGAGAGCTGGAAATGTCTAAAAACGTTCACTTTCAACGAATACGACCGTTTTTAGGCATTTTCGTACTTCTCCGAATAAAACTGTATTTTTAACGACAAAAAATATTTTTTATCTCTGAAAATAAATTTATTAACGTCAGAAAGCTGGAAATGGCTAAAAACGATCACTTTCGACGAATACAAGCGTTTTTAGACATTGTCGTACTTCTCTGAATAAAACTGCATTTTTCACGACAAAAAATATTTTTCATCTCTGAAAATCAATTTATTAACGTCAGAGAGCTGGAAATGTCTAAAAACGTTCACTTTCAACGAATACGATCGTTTTTAGTCATTTTTGTACTTGTCGGAATAAAACTGTATTTTTCACGACAAAAAATATTTTTTATCTCTGAAAATCAATTTATTCTGGTCAGAAAGCTGGAAACGTCTAAAAACGATCACTTTCGACGAATACAAGCGTTTTTAGACATTTTCGTACTTCTCGGAATAAAACTGTATTTTTCACGACAAAAAATATTTTTTATCTCTGAAAATCAATTTATTCAGGTCAGAAAGCTGGAAACGTCTAAAAACGACCACTTTCGACGAATACAAGCGTTTTTAGACATTTTCGTACTTCTCGGACTAAAACTGCATTTTTCACGACAAAAAATATTTTATATCTTTGAAAATAAATTTATTAACGTCGGAGAGCTGGAAATGTCTAAAAACGTTCACTTTCAACGAATACGAGCGTTTTTAGGCATTTTCGTACTTCTCCGAATAAAACTGTATTTTTCACGACAAAAAATATTTTATATCTCTGGAAATAAATTTATACTGGTCAGAAAGCTGGAAACGTCTAAAAACGATCACTTTCGACAAATACAAGCGTTTTTAGACATTTTCGTACTTCTCGGACTAAAACTGCATTTTTCACAACAACAATTATTTTTTATCACTGAAAATCAATTTATTAACGTCAGAGAGCTGGAAATGTCTAAAAACGTTCTCTTTCAACGAATACGAGCGTTTTTAGACATTTTCGTTCTTCTCGGAATAAAACTGTATTTTTAACGACAAAAAATATTTTTTATCTCTGAAAATAAATTTATTAACGTCAGAAAGCTTGAAACGGCTAAAAACGATTACTTTCGACGAATACAAGCGTTTTTAGACATTTTCGTACTTCTCGGAATAAAACTGCATTTTTCACGACAAAAAATATTTTATATCTCTGAAAATAAATTTATTAACGTCAGAGTTCTAGAAATGTCTAAAAACGTTCACTTTCAACGAATACGAGCGTTTTTTGGCATTTTCGTACTTCTCGGAATAAAACTGTATTTTTCACGACAAAAAATATTTTTATCTCTGAAAATCAATTTATTCAGGTCAGAAAGCTGGAAACGTCTAAAAACGATCACTTTCGACGAATACAAGCGTTTTTAGACATTTTCGTACTTCTCGGACTAAAACTGCATTTTTCACAACAAAAAATATTTTTTATCTCTGGAAATAAATTTATTCTGGTCAGAAAGCTGGAAACGTCTAAAAACGATCACTTTCGACGAATACAAGCGTTTTTAGACATTTTCGTACTTCTCGAAATAAAACTGTATTTCTCACGACAAAAAATATTTTATATCTCTGAAAATAAATTTATTAACGTCAGAGAGCTGGAAATGTCTAAAAACGTTCACTTTCAACGAATACGAGCGTTTTTAGGCATTTTCGTACTTCTCCGAATAAAACTGTATTTTTCACGACAAAAAATATTTTATATCTCTGGAAATAAATTTATTCTGGTCAGAAAGCTGGAAACGTCTAAAAACGATCACTTTCGACAAATACAAGCGTTTTTAGACATTTTCGTACTTCTCGGAATAAAACTGCATTTTTCACGACAAAAAATATTTTATATCTCTGAAAATAAATTTATTAACGTCAGAGAGCTGGAAACGTCTAAAAACGATCACTTTCGACGAATACAAGCGTTTTTAGACATTTTCGTACTACTCGGACTAAAACTGCATTTTTCACAACAAAAAATATTTTTTATCTCTGGAAATAAATTTATTCTGGTCAGAAAGCTGGAAACGTCTAAAAACGATCAATTTCGACAAATACAAACGTTTTTAGACATTTTCGTACTTCTCGGACTAAAACTGCATTTTCCACAACAAAAAATATTTTTTATCTCTGGAAATAAATTTATTCTGGTCAGAAAGCTGGAAACGTCTAAAAACGATCACTTTCGACGAATACAAGCGTTTTTAGACATTTTCGTACTTCTCGGAATAAAACTGCATTTTTCACGACATAAAATATCTTATATCTCTGAAAATAAATTTATTAACGTCAGACAGCTGGAAATGTCTAAAAACGTTCACTTTCAACGAATACGAGCGTTTTTAGACATTTGCGTTCTTCTCGGAATAAAACTGTATTTTTAACAAGAAAAAATATTTTTTATCTCTGAAAATAAATTTATTAACGTCAGAAAGCTGGAAACGGCTAAAAACGATCACTTTCGACGAATACAGCGTTTTTAGACATTTTCGTACTTCTCGGAATAAAACTGCATTTTTCACGACAAAAAATATTTTTCATCTCTGAAAATCAATTTATTATCATCAGAGAGCTGGAAATGTCTAAAAACGTTCACTTTCAACGAATACGACCGTTTTTAGGCATTTTCGTACTTCTCCGAATAAAACTGTATTTTTAACGACAAAAAATATATTTTATCTCTGAAAATAAATTTATTAACGTCAGAAAGCTGGAAATGACTAAAAACGATCACTTTCGACGAATACAAGCGTTTTTAGACATTTTCGTACTTCTCGGAATAAAACTGCATTTTTCACGACAAAAAATATTTTTTATCTCTGAAAATCAATTTATTATCGTCAGAGAGCTGGAAATGTCTAAAAACGTTCACTTTCGACGAATACAAGCGTTTTTAGACATTTTCGTACTTCTCGGACTAAAACTGCATTTTTCACGACAAAAAATATTTTTCATCTCTGAAAATCAATTTATTATCATCAGAGAGCTGGAAATGTCTAAAAACGTTCACTTTCAACGAATACGAGCGTTTTTTGGCATTTTCGTACTTCTCGGAATAAAACTGTATTTTTCACGACAAAAAATATTTTTATCTCTGAAAATCAATTTATTCAGGTCAGAAAGCTGGAAACGTCTAAAAACGATCACTTTCGACGAATACAAGCGTTTTTAGACATTTTCGTACTTCTCGGACTAAAACTGCATTTTTCACAACAAAAAATATTTTTTATCTCTGGAAATAAATTTATTCTGGTCAGAAAGCTGGAAACGTCTAAAAACGATCACTTTCGACGAATACAAGCGTTTTTAGACATTTTCGTACTTCTCGAAATAAAACTGTATTTTTCACGACATAAAATATCTTATATCTCTGAAAATAAATTTATTAACGTCAGACAGCTGGAAATGTCTAAAAACGTTCACTTTCAACGAATACGAGCGTTTTTAGACATTTGCGTTCTTCTCGGAATAAAACTGTATTTTTAACAAGAAAAAATATTTTTTATCTCTGAAAATAAATTTATTAACGTCAGAAAGCTGGAAACGGCTAAAAACGATCACTTTCGACGAATACAGCGTTTTTAGACATTTTCGTACTTCTCGGAATAAAACTGCATTTTTCACGACAAAAAATATTTTTCATCTCTGAAAATCAATTTATTATCATCAGAGAGCTGGAAATGTCTAAAAACGTTCACTTTCAACGAATACGACCGTTTTTAGGCATTTTCGTACTTCTCCGAATAAAACTGTATTTTTAACGACAAAAAATATATTTTATCTCTGAAAATAAATTTATTAACGTCAGAAAGCTGGAAATGGCTGAAAACGATCACTTTCGACGAATACAAGCGTTTTTAGACATTTTCGTACTTCTCGGAATAAAACTGCATTTTTCACGACAAAAAATATTTTTTATCTCTGAAAATCAATTTATTATCGTCAGAGAGCTGGAAATGTCTAAAAACGTTCACTTTCAACGAATACGATCGTTTTTAGTCATTTTTGTACTTGTCGGAATAAAACTGTATTTTTCACGACAAAAAATATTTTTTATCTCTGAAAATCAATTTATTCAGGTCAGAAAGCTGGAAACGTCTAAAATCGATCACTTTCGACGAATACAAGCGTTTTTAGACATTTTCGTACTTCTCGGAATAAAACTGTATTTTTCACGAAGAAAAATATTTGTTTTCTCTGAAAATCAATTTATTCAGGTCAGAAAGCTGGAAACGTCTAAAAACGACCACTTTCGACGAATACAAGCGTTTTTAGACATTTTCGTACTTCTCGGACTAAAACTGCATTTTTCACGACAAAAAATATTTTATATCTTTGAAAATAAATTTATTAACGTCAGAGAGCTGGAAATGTCTAAAAACGTCCACTTTCAACGAATACGAGCGTTTTTAGGCATTTTCGTACTTCTCCGAATAAAACTGTATTTTTCACGACAAAAAATATTTTATATCTCTGGAAATAAATTTATACTGGTCAGAAAGCTGGAAACGTCTAAAAACGATCACTTTCGACAAATACAAGCGTTTTTAGACATTTTCGTACTTCTCGGACTAAAACTGCATTTTTCACAACAACAATTATTTTTTATCACTGAAAATCAATTTATTAACGTCAGAGAGCTGGAAATGTCTAAAAACGTTCTCTTTCAACGAATACGAGCGTTTTTAGACATTTTCGTTCTTCTCGGAATAAAACTGTATTTTTAACGACAAAAAATATTTTTTATCTCTGAAAATAAATTTATTAACGTCAGAAAGCTTGAAACGGCTAAAAACGATTACTTTCGACGAATACAAGCGTTTTTAGACATTTTCGTACTTCTCGGAATAAAACTGCATTTTTCACGACAAAAAATATTTTATATCTCTGAAAATAAATTTATTAACGTCAGAGTTCTAGAAATGTCTAAAAACGTTCACTTTCAACGAATACGAGCGTTTTTTGGCATTTTCGTACTTCTCGGAATAAAACTGTATTTTTCACGACAAAAAATATTTTTATCTCTGAAAATCAATTTATTCAGGTCAGAAAGCTGGAAACGTCTAAAAACGATCACTTTCGACGAATACAAGCGTTTTTAGACATTTTCGTACTTCTCGGACTAAAACTGCATTTTTCACAACAAAAAATATTTTTTATCTCTGGAAATAAATTTATTCTGGTCAGAAAGCTGGAAACGTCTAAAAACGATCACTTTCGACGAATACAAGCGTTTTTAGACATTTTCGTACTTCTCGAAATAAAACTGTATTTCTCACGACAAAAAATATTTTATATCTCTGAAAATAAATTTATTAACGTCAGAGAGCTGGAAATGTCTAAAAACGTTCACTTTCAACGAATACGAGCGTTTTTAGGCATTTTCGTACTTCTCCGAATAAAACTGTATTTTTCACGACAAAAAATATTTTATATCTCTGGAAATAAATTTATTCTGGTCAGAAAGCTGGAAACGTCTAAAAACGATCACTTTCGACAAATACAAGCGTTTTTAGACATTTTCGTACTTCTCGGAATAAAACTGCATTTTTCACGACAAAAAATATTTTATATCTCTGAAAATAAATTTATTAACGTCAGAGAGCTGGAAACGTCTAAAAACGATCACTTTCGACGAATACAAGCGTTTTTAGACATTTTCGTACTACTCGGACTAAAACTGCATTTTTCACAACAAAAAATATTTTTTATCTCTGGAAATAAATTTATTCTGGTCAGAAAGCTGGAAACGTCTAAAAACGATCACTTTCGACAAATACAAACGTTTTTAGACATTTTCGTACTTCTCGGACTAAAACTGCATTTTTCACAACAAAAAATATTTTTTATCTCTGGAAATAAATTTATTCTGGTCAGAAAGCTGGAAACGTCTAAAAACGATCACTTTCGACGAATACAAGCGTTTTTAGACATTTTCGTACTTCTCGGAATAAAACTGCATTTTTCACGACATAAAATATCTTATATCTCTGAAAATAAATTTATTAACGTCAGACAGCTGGAAATGTCTAAAAACGTTCACTTTCAACGAATACGAGCGTTTTTAGGCATTTTCGTACTTCTCCGAATAAAACTGTATTTTTCACGACAAAAAATATTTTATATCTCTGGAAATAAATTTATACTGGTCAGAAAGCTGGAAACGTCTAAAAACGATCACTTTCGACAAATACAAGCGTTTTTAGACATTTTCGTACTTCTCGGACTAAAACTGCATTTTTCACAACAACAATTATTTTTTATCACTGAAAATAAATTTATTAACGTCAGAGAGCTGGAAATGTCTAAAAACGTTCTCTTTCAACGAATACGAGCGTTTTTAGACATTTTCGTTCTTCTCGGAATAAAACTGTATTTTTAACGACAAAAAATATTTTTTATCTCTGAAAATAAATTTATTAACGTCAGAAAGCTGGAAACGGCTAAAAACGATTACTTTCGACGAATACAAGCGTTTTTAGACATTTTCGTACTTCTCGGAATAAAACTGCATTTTTCACGACAAAAAATATTTTATATCTCTGAAAATAAATTTACTAACGTCAGAGTTCTAGAAATGTCTAAAAACGTTCACTTTCAACGAATACGAGCGTTTTTTGGCATTTTCGTACTTCTCGGAATAAAACTGTATTTTTCACGACAAAAAATATTTGTATCTCTGAAAATCAATTTATTCAGGTCAGAAAGCTGGAAACGTCTAAAAACGATCACTTTCGACGAATACAAGCGTTTTTAGACATTTTCGTACTTCTCGAAATAAAACTGTATTTCTCACGACAAAAATTATTTTATATCTCTGAAAATAAATTTATTAACGTCAGAGAGCTGGAAATGTCTAAAAACGTTCACTTTCAACGAATACGAGCGTTTTTAGGCATTTTCGTACTTCTCCGAATAAAACTGTATTTTTCACGACAAAAAATATTTTATATCTCTGGAAATAAATTTATTCTGGTCAGAAAGCTGGAAACGTCTAAAAACGATCACTTTCGACAAATACAAGCGTTTTTAGACATTTTCGTACTTCTCGGAATAAAACTGCATTTTTCACGACAAAAAATATTTTATATCTCTGAAAATAAATTTATTAACGTCAGAGAGCTGGAAACGTCTAAAAACGATCACTTTCGACGAATACAAGCGTTTTTAGACATTTTCGTACTACTCGGACTAAAACTGCATTTTTCACAACAAAAAATATTTTTTATCTCTGGAAATAAATTTATTCTGGTCAGAAAGCTGGAAACGTCTAAAAACGAACACTTTCGACAAATACAAACGTTTTTAGACATTTTTGTACTTCTCGGACTAAAACTGCATTTTTCACAACAAAAAATATTTTTTATCTCTGGAAATAAATTTATTCTGGTCAGAAAGCTGGAAACGTCTAAAAACGATCACTTTCGACGAATACAAGCGTTTTTAGACATTTTCGTACTTCTCGGAATAAAACTGCATTTTTCACGACATAAAATATCTTATATCTCTGAAAATAAATTTATTAACGTCAGACAGCTGGAAATGTCTAAAAACGTTCACTTTCAACGAATACGACCGTTTTTAGGCATTTTCGTACTTCTCCGAATAAAACTGTATTTTTAACGACAAAAAATATATTTTATCTCTGAAAATAAATTTATTAACGTCAGAAAGCTGGAAATGGCTAAAAACGATCACTTTCGACGAATACAAGCGTTTTTAGACATTTTCGTACTTCTCGGAATAAAACTGCATTTTTCACGACAAAAATGTTTTTTATCTCTGAAAATCGATTTGTTATCGTCAGAGAGCTGGAAATGTCTAAAAACGTTCACTTTCAACGAATACGATCGTTTTTAGTCATTTTTGTACTTGTCGGAATAAAACTGTATTTTTCACGACAAAAAATATTTTTTATCTCTGAAAATCAATGTATTCAGGTCAGAAAGCTGGAAACGTCTAAAAACGATCACTTTCGACGAATACAAGCGTTTTTAGACATTTTCGTACTTCTCGAAATAAAACTGTATTTTTAACGACAAAAAATATTTTTTATCTCTGAAAATAAATTTATTAACGTCAGAAAGCTGGAAACGGCTAAAAACGATTACTTTCGACGAATACAAGCGTTTTTAGACATTTTCGTACTTCTCGGAATAAAACTGCATTTTTCACGACAAAAAATATTTTATATCTCTGAAAATAAATTTATTAACGTCAGAGTTCTAGAAATGTCTAAAAACGTTCACTTTCAACGAATACGAGCGTTTTTTGGCATTTTCGTACTTCTCGGAATAAAACTGTATTTTTCACGACAAAAAATATTTTTTATCTCTGAAAATCAATTTATTCAGGTCAGAAAGCTGGAAACGTCTAAAAACGATCACGTTCGACGAATACAAGCGTTTTTAGACATTTTCGTACTTCTCGGAATAAAACTGTATTTTTCACGACAAAACATATTTTTTATCTCTGAAAATCAATTTATTCAGGTCAGAAAGCTGGAAACGTCTAAAAACGACCACTTTCGACGAATACAAGCGTTTTTAGACATTTTCGTACTTCTCGGACTAAAACTGCATTTTTCACGACAAAACATATTTTATATCTTTGAAAATAAATTTATTAACGTCAGAGAGCTGGAAATGTCTAAAAACGTTCACTTTCAACGAATACGAGCGTTTTTAGGCATTTTCGTACTTCTCCGAATAAAACTGTATTTTTCACGACAAAAAATATTTTATATCTCTGGAAATAAATTTATACTGGTCAGAAAGCTGGAAACATCTAAAAACGATCACTTTCGACAATTACAAGCGTTTTTAGACATTTTCGTACTTCTCGGACTAAAATTGTATTTTTCACAACAAAAAATATTTTATATCTCTGAAAATAAATTTATTAACGTCAGAGTTCTAGAAATGTCTAAAAACGTTCACTTTCAACGAATACGAGCGTTTTTTGGCATTTTCGTACTTCTCGGAATAAAACTGTATTTTTCACGACAAAAATATTTTTTATCTCTGAAAATCAATTTATTCAGGTCAGAAAGCTGGAAACGTCTAAAAACGATCACTTTCGACGAATACAAGCGTTTTTAGACATTTTCGTACTTCTCGGACTAAAACTGCATTTTTCACAACAAAAAATATTTTTTATCTCTGGAAATAAATTTATTCTGGTCAGAAAGCTGGAAACGTCTAAAAACGATCACTTTCGACGAATACAAGCGTTTTTAGACATTTTCGTACTTCTCGAAATAAAACTGTATTTCTCACGACAAAAAATATTTTATATCTCTGAAAATAAATTTATTAACGTCAGAGAGCTGGAAATGTCTAAAAACGTTCACTTTCAACGAATACGAGCGTTTTTAGGCATTTTCGTACTTCTCCGAATAAAACTGTATTTTTCACGACAAAAAATATTTTATATCTCTGGAAATAAATTTATTCTGGTCAGAAAGCTGGAAACGTCTAAAAACGATCACTTTCGACAAATACAAGCGTTTTTAGACATTTTCGTACTTCTCGGAATAAAACTGCATTTTTCACGACAAAAAATATTTTATATCTCTGAAAATAAATTTATTAACGTCAGAGAGCTGGAAACGTCTAAAAACGATCACTTTCGACGAATACAAGCGTTTTTAGACATTTTCGTACTACTCGGACTAAAACTGCATTTTTCACAACAAAAAATATTTTTTATCTCTGGAAATAAATTTATTCTGGTCAGAAAGCTGGAAACGTCTAAAAACGAACACTTTCGACAAATACAAACGTTTTTAGACATTTTTGTACTTCTCGGACTAAAACTGCATTTTTCACAACAAAAAATATTTTTTATCTCTGGAAATAAATTTATTCTGGTCAGAAAGCTGGAAACGTCTAAAAACGATCACTTTCGACGAATACAAGCGTTTTTAGACATTTTCGTACTTCTCGGAATAAAACTGCATTTTTCACGACATAAAATATCTTATATCTCTGAAAATAAATTTATTAACGTCAGACAGCTGGAAATGTCTAAAAACGTTCACTTTCAACGAATACGACCGTTTTTAGGCATTTTCGTACTTCTCCGAATAAAACTGTATTTTTAACGACAAAAAATATATTTTATCTCTGAAAATAAATTTATTAACGTCAGAAAGCTGGAAATGGCTAAAAACGATCACTTTCGACGAATACAAGCGTTTTTAGACATTTTCGTACTTCTCGGAATAAAACTGCATTTTTCACGACAAAAAATGTTTTTTATCTCTGAAAATCAATTTGTTATCGTCAGAGAGCTGGAAATGTCTAAAAACGTTCACTTTCAACGAATACGATCGTTTTTAGTCATTTTTGTACTTGTCGGAATAAAACTGTATTTTTCACGACAAAAAATATTTTTTATCTCTGAAAATCAATGTATTCAGGTCAGAAAGCTGGAAACGTCTAAAAACGATCACTTTCGACGAATACAAGCGTTTTTAGACATTTTCGTACTTCTCGAAATAAAACTGTATTTTTAACGACAAAAAATATTTTTTATCTCTGAAAATAAATTTATTAACGTCAGAAAGCTGGAAACGGCTAAAAACGATTACTTTCGACGAATACAAGCGTTTTTAGACATTTTCGTACTTCTCGGAATAAAACTGCATTTTTCACGACAAAAAATATTTTATATCTCTGAAAATAAATTTATTAACGTCAGAGTTCTAGAAATGTCTAAAAACGTTCACTTTCAACGAATACGAGCGTTTTTTGGCATTTTCGTACTTCTCGGAATAAAACTGTATTTTTCACGACAAAAAATATTTTTTATCTCTGAAAATCAATTTATTCAGGTCAGAAAGCTGGAAACGTCTAAAAACGATCACTTTCGACGAATACAAGCGTTTTTAGACATTTTCGTACTTCTCGGAATAAAACTGTATTTTTCACGACAAAACATATTTTTTATCTCTGAAAATCAATTTATTCAGGTCAGAAAGCTGGAAACGTCTAAAAACGACCACTTTCGACGAATACAAGCGTTTTTAGACATTTTCGTACTTCTCGGACTAAAACTGCATTTTTCACGACAAAACATATTTTATATCTTTGAAAATAAATTTATTAACGTCAGAGAGCTGGAAATGTCTAAAAACGTTCACTTTCAACGAATACGAGCGTTTTTAGGCATTTTCGTACTTCTCCGAATAAAACTGTATTTTTCACGACAAAAAATATTTTATATCTCTGGAAATAAATTTATACTGGTCAGAAAGCTGGAAACATCTAAAAACGATCACTTTCGACAATTACAAGCGTTTTTAGACATTTTCGTACTTCTCGGACTAAAATTGTATTTTTCACAACAAAAAATATTTTTTATCTCTGAAAATCAATTTATTATCGTCAGAGAGCTGGAAATGTCTAAAAACGTTCACTTTCAACAAATACAAGCGTTTTTAGACATTTTCGTACTTCTCGGACTAAAACTGCATTTTTCACAACAACAATTATTTTTTATCACTGAAAATAAATTTATTAACGTCAGAGAGCTGGAAATGTCTAAAAACGTTCTTTTTCAACGAATACGAGCGTTTTTAGACATTTTCGTTCTTCTCGGAATAAAACTGTATTTTTAACGACAAAAAATATTTTTTATCTCTGAAAATAAATTTATTAACGTCAGAAAGCTGGAAACGGCTAAAAACGATTACTTTCGACGAATACAAGCGTTTTTAGACTTTTTCGTACTTCTCGGAATAAAACTGCATTTTTCACGACAAAAAATATTTTATATCTCTGAAAATAAATTTATTAACGTCAGAGTTCTAGAAATGTCTAAAAACGTTCACTTTCAACGAATACGAGCGTTTTTTGGCATTTTCGTACTTCTCGGAATAAAACTGTATTTTTCACGACAAAAATATTTTTTATCTCTGAAAATCAATTTATTCAGGTCAGAAAGCTGGAAACGTCTAAAAACGATCACTTTCGACGAATACAAGCGTTTTTAGACATTTTCGTACTTCTCGGACTAAAACTGCATTTTTCACAACAAAAAATATTTTTTATCTCTGGAAATAAATTTATTCTGGTCAGAAAGCTGGAAACGTCTAAAAACGATCACTTTCGACGAATACAAGCGTTTTTAGACATTTTCGTACTTCTCGAAATAAAACTGTATTTCTCACGACAAAAAATATTTTATATCTCTGAAAATAAATTTATTAACGTCAGAGAGCTGGAAATGTCTAAAAACGTTCACTTTCAACGAATACGAGCGTTTTTAGGCATTTTCGTACTTGTCCGAATAAAACTGTATTTTTCACGACAAAAAATATTTTATATCTCTGGAAATAAATTTATTCTGGTCAGAAAGCTGGAAACATCTAAAAACGATCACTTTCGACAAATACAAGCGTTTTTAGACATTTTCGTACTTCTCGGAATAAAACTGCATTTTTCACGACAAAAAATATTTTATATCTCTGAAAATAAATTTATTAACGTCAGAGAGCTGGAAACGTCTAAAAACGATCACTTTCGACGAATACAAGCGTTTTTAGACATTTTCGTACTTCTCGGACTAAAACTGCATTTTTCACAACAAACAATATTTTTTATCTCTGGAAATAAATTTATTCTGGTCAGAAAGCTGGAAACGTCTAAAAACGATCACTTTCGACAAATACAAACGTTTTTAGACATTTTCGTACTTCTCGGACTAAAACTGCATTTTTCACAACAACAAATATTTTTATCTCTGGAAATAAATTTATTCTGGTCAGAAAGCTGGAAACGTCCAAAAACGATCACTTTCGACAAATACAAGCGTTTTTAGACATTTTCGTACTTCTCGGACTAAAACTGCATTTTTCACAACAAAAAATATTTTTTATCTCTGAAAATAAATTTATTAACGTCAGAGAGCTGGAAATGTCTAAAAACGTTCACTTTCAACGAATACGATCGTTTTTAGTCATTTTTGTACTTGTCGGAATAAAACTGTATTTTTCACGACAAAAAATATTTTTTATCTCTGAAAATCAATTTATTCAGGTCAGAAAGCTGGAAACGTCTAAAAACGATCACTTTCGACGAATACAAGCGTTTTTAGACATTTTCGTACTTCTCGGAATAAAACTGCATTTTTCACGACATAAAATATTTTATATCTCTGAAAATAAATTTATTAACGTCAGAGAGCTGGAAATGTCTAAAAACGTTCACTTTCAACGAATACGACCGTTTTTAGGCATTTTCGTACTTCTCCGAATAAAACTGTATTTTTAACGACAAAAAATATTTTTTATCTCTGAAAATAAATTTATTAACGTCAGAAAGCTGGAAATGGCTAAAAACGATTACTTTCGACGAATACAAGCGTTTTTAGACATTTTCGTACTTCTCGGAATAAAACTGCATTTTTCACGACAAAAAATATTTTATATCTCTGAAAATAAATTTATTAACGTCAGAGTTCTAGAAATGTCTAAAAACGTTCACTTTCAACGAATACGAGCGTTTTTTGGCATTTTCGTACTTCTCGGAATAAAACTGTATTTTTCACGACAAAAAATATTTTTTATCTCTGAAAATCAATTTATTCAGGTCAGAAAGCTGGAAACGTCTAAAAACGATCACTTTCGACGAATACAAGCGTTTTTAGACATTTTCGTACTTCTCGGAATAAAACTGTATTTTTCACGACAAAACATATTTTTTATCTCTGAAAATCAATTTATTCAGGTCAGAAAGCTGGAAACGTCTAAAAACGACCACTTTCGACGAATACAAGCGTTTTTAGACATTTTCGTACTTCTCGGACTAAAACTGCATTTTTCACGACAAAACATATTTTATATCTTTGAAAATAAATTTATTAACGTCAGAGAGCTGGAAATGTCTAAAAACGTTCACTTTCAACGAATACGAGCGTTTTTAGGCATTTTCGTACTTCTCCGAATAAAACTGTATTTTTCACGACAAAAAATATTTTATATCTCTGGAAATAAATTTATACTGGTCAGAAAGCTGGAAACGTCTAAAAACGATCACTTTCGACAATTACAAGCGTTTTTAGACATTTTCGTACTTCTCGGACTAAAATTGTATTTTTCACAACAAAAAATATTTTTTATCTCTGAAAATCAATTTATTATCGTCAGAGAGCTGGAAATGTCTAAAAACGTTCACTTTCAACAAATACAAGCGTTTTTAGACATTTTCGTACTTCTCGGACTAAAACTGCATTTTTCACAACAACAATTATTTTTTATCACTGAAAATAAATTTATTAACGTCAGAGAGCTGGATATGTCTAAAAACGTTCTTTTTCAACGAATACGAGCGTTTTTAGACATTTTCGTTCTTCTCGGAATAAAACTGTATTTTTAACGACAAAAAATATTTTTTATCTCTGAAAATAAATTTATTAACGTCAGAAAGCTGGAAACGGCTAAAAACGATTACTTTCGACGAATACAAGCGTTTTTAGACATTTTCGTACTTCTCGGAATAAAACTGCATTTTTCACGACAAAAAATATTTTATATCTCTGAAAATAAATTTATTAACGTCAGAGTTCTAGAAATGTCTAAAAACGTTCACTTTCAACGAATACGAGCGTTTTTTGGCATTTTCGTACTTCTCGGAATAAAACTGTATTTTTCACGACAAAAATATTTTTTATCTCTGAAAATCAATTTATTCAGGTCAGAAAGCTGGAAACGTCTAAAAACGATCACTTTCGACGAATACAAGCGTTTTTAGACATTTTCGTACTTCTCGGACTAAAACTGCATTTTTCACAACAAAAAATATTTTTTATCTCTGGAAATAAATTTATTCTGGTCAGAAAGCTGGAAACGTCTAAAAACGATCACTTTCGACGAATACAAGCGTTTTTAGACATTTTCGTACTTCTCGAAATAAAACTGTATTTCTCACGACAAAAAATATTTTATATCTCTGAAAATAAATTTATTAACGTCAGAGAGCTGGAAATGTCTAAAAACGTTCACTTTCAACGAATACGAGCGTTTTTAGGCATTTTCGTACTTGTCCGAATAAAACTGTATTTTTCACGACAAAAAATATTTTATATCTCTGGAAATAAATTTATTCTGGTCAGAAAGCTGGAAACATCTAAAAACGATCACTTTCGACAAATACAAGCGTTTTTAGACATTTTCGTACTTCTCGGAATAAAACTGCATTTTTCACGACAAAAAATATTTTATATCTCTGAAAATAAATTTATTAACGTCAGAGAGCTGGAAACGTCTAAAAACGATCACTTTCGACGAATACAAGCGTTTTTAGACATTTTCGTACTTCTCGGACTAAAACTGCATTTTTCACAACAAACAATATTTTTTATCTCTGGAAATAAATTTATTCTGGTCAGAAAGCTGGAAACGTCTAAAAACGATCACTTTCGACAAATACAAACGTTTTTAGACATTTTCGTACTTCTCGGACTAAAACTGCATTTTTCACAACAACAAATATTTTTATCTCTGGAAATAAAGTTATTCTGGTCAGAAAGCTGGAAACGTCTAAAAACGATCACTTTCGACGAATACAAGCGTTTTTAGACATTTTCGTACTTCTCGGACTAAAACTGCATTTTTCACAACAAAAAATATTTTTTATCTCTGAAAATAAATTTATTAACGTCAGAGAGCTGGAAATGTCTAAAAACGTTCACTTTCAACGAATACGATCGTTTTTAGTCATTTTTGTACTTGTCGGAATAAAACTGTATTTTTCACGACAAAAAATATTTTTTATCTCTGAAAATCAATTTATTCAGGTCAGAAAGCTGGAAACGTCTAAAAACGATCACTTTCGACGAATACAAGCGTTTTTAGACATTTTCGTACTTCTCGGAATAAAACTGCATTTTTCACGACATAAAATATTTTATATCTCTGAAAATAAATTTATTAACGTCAGAGAGCTGGAAATGTCTAAAAACGTTCACTTTCAACGAATACGACCGTTTTTAGGCATTTTCGTACTTCTCCGAATAAAACTGTATTTTTAACGACAAAAAATATTTTTTATCTCTGAAAATAAATTTATTAACGTCAGAAAGCTGGAAATGGCTAAAAACGATCACTTTCGACAAATACAAGCGTTTTTAGACATTTTCGTACTTCTCGGAATAAAACTGCATTTTTCACGACAAAAAATATTTTATATCTCTGAAAATAAATTTATTAACCTCAGAGAGCTGGAAACGTCTAAAAACGATCACTTTCGACGAATACAAGCGTTTTTAGACATTTTCGTACTTCTCGGACTAAAACTGCATTTTTCACAACAAACAATATTTTTTATCTCTGGAAATAAATTTATTCTGGTCAGAAAGCTGGAAACGTCTAAAAACGATCACTTTCGACAAATACAAACGTTTTTAGACATTTTCGTACTTCTCGGACTAAAACTGCATTTTTCACAACAACAAATATTTTTATCTCTGGAAATAAATTTATTCTGGTCAGAAAGCTGGAAACGTCCAAAAACGATCACTTTCGACAAATACAAGCGTTTTTAGACATTTTCGTACTTCTCGGACTAAAACTGCATTTTTCACAACAACAATTATTTTTTATCACTGAAAATAAATTTATTAACGTCAGAGAGCTGGAAATGTCTAAAAACGTTCACTTTCAACGAATACAAGCGTTTTTAGACATTTTCGTACTTCTCGGACTAAAACTGCATTTTTCACAACAACAATTATTTTTTATCACTGAAAATAAATTTATTAACGTCAGAGAGCTGGAAACGGCTAAAAACGATTACTTTCGACGAATACAAGCGTTTTTAGACATTTTCGTACTTCTCGGAATAATACTGCATTTTTCACGACAAAAATTATTTTATATCTCTGAAAATAAATTTATTAACGTCAGAGTTCTAGAAATGTCTAAAAACGTTCACTTTCAACGAATACGAGCGTTTTTTGGCATTTTCGTACTTCTCGGAATAAAACTGTATTTTTCACGACAAAAAATATTTTTTATCTCTGAAAATCAATTTATTCAGGTCAGAAAGCTGGAAACGTCTAAAAACGATCACTTTCGACGAATACAAGCGTTTTTAGACATTTTCGTACTTCTCGGACTAAAACTGCATTTTTCACAACAAAAAATATTTTTTATCTCTGGAAATAAATTTATTCTGGTCAGAAAGCTGGAAACGTCTAAAAACGATCACTTTCGACGAATACAAGCGTTTTTAGACATTTTTGTACTTCTCGAAATAAAACTGTATTTCTCACGACAAAAAATATTTTATATCTCTGAAAATAAATTTATTAACGTCAGAGAGCTGGAAATGTCTAAAAACGTTCACTTTCAACGAATACGAGCGTTTTTAGGCATTTTCGTACTTCTCCAAATAAAACTGTATTTTTCACGACAAAAAATATTTTATATCTCTGGAAATAAATTTATTCTGGTCAGAAAGCTGGAAACGTCTAAAAACGATCACTTTCGACAAATACAAGCGTTTTTAGACATTTTCGTACTTCTCGGAATAAAACTGCATTTTTCACGACAAAAAATATTTTATATCTCTGAAAATAAATTTATTAACGTCAGAGAGATATATTTAATTAACGTGCTCCGCCAGAGGTACTACACGATTATTACAACTGTACAATTTACATCTATCCCTATATATGCTACTTAAAATACTTCAACTTATTTTTAAAGAGGGATTTAGTTATGGCCGGCGCCTTTATTTTCCCGTAATACTATTTACATGTCTTCCTTATTCTAACATGCAATCTTTATTGATAAATGCTTGTTTCTATATTTACATTCTAAATATATTATGTTCATATCCTTAGCATTTAATTCGTCATATTGCAAACGGCTCTAAATCTTTTATGCTGCTGTCATTCTGCATAGTCAAGTTGACCGTTGTCTACAGCGCTGCTTCTGCAAAGAAAGGAAAGCATTTCCTCTTTATTGGAGTGCAGTAGCATCTGTCAATATTTATACATGCCTCTCTATTTTAAACTTCTTCGTTTTAGTTACAAAACGTTGAAGCTCCAACCACCACTTCTCTTCTGCAGCCAGCCCGGTCACCTCCTCCATGTTGCGCGGCCACTGCAGTCCTCTCAGCTCCATTCTCCGCGATGCCGACTGCCTTGATAGATCGTAGATGCCACACTCGAACAGGTAATGTTCGGTATCGTCCGTCCCCTCGCCACACGCGCAACGACTGCTGTGGCTCATCCCGAACCTGTAAAGATAAGCGTTAAACTTACCATGCCCCGTCACCACTTGAACCGTCTGGTAGTCCAATCTTTGCTTCAGTTTTGCGCGTATATCGAACGCCGGAAGAAACGCTGCCGTCTGCCGCCCTGTCGCAGCCGACCGCCAACGACCATCCCATCGTTCGAGAAGGCGTTGCTTCAGCTCATACTTCACCAAGGATCTAGGTACTCCAACGAATACCGTCTCGCCGTCTGCATCCCCCGCTGCAGCCTTGGCTAGCGCATCCGCGCGCTCGTTACCTCTCGTCCCGACGTGCGCACGTACCCACTTCCAGGTCAGCCTGGTCGTCTCCGATGCCTGCCGCGCAAGTGCCCAGATCTCCAGCTGTAGTGTCGTTGGTCGCCTCGTCCCAAACAGTGACTCCAAGGCCGATCTGCTGTCTGTCAGGATGGTGCAGCAATCATAGGCGTAGCGATGGTCCAAGATGTATCGAAGCGCACCGCGGATGGCTACCAGCTCGCTCTGGAAAACACTACACCACTTACCTAACCTAAGCTTCGTGTAGGACCTCTCATCTTCGCCGTTGTAAACGACGAATGAAGCCCCTGTACCGTTCTCACTCTTGGAGCCGTCGGTGTATATGCGGTTCCTCGCAACGGTGTCGTCGCCGCCATCGTTGTCCGAGCTCCGCATACCTACCACTCCCCACTCTGCTGGGTGTACTGCCAGCGACTCGTGCAAGGACGGTGTACTCTCCACTCTGCCGCCGTCCCCGATAAGCTGCTCCATTGAGGTGCCGCCAGCCGGGCTGCACGCTTTGCGGTACTGCGCCAACTCGCCGATGCGTAGGTCCACCGGAGGAAGATCGGCCAAGACAAGAACTGCCTCAGTCGATGTTGTCCGGTAGGCCGCCGCCGCTCCAATAGCCGCGAATCTCTGCACAGATAAGAGTTTATTACGCATTTTTACCTTACAGCCGTCCGCCCATATGGGTGCCGCGTATGTGAGCGCTGGCTCCACTGCCCCCGAGTAGATCGCCGCCATGGATGACCTTCCCAATCCCCAGGTGAGCCGACACGCAGCGCGCAACCGACGCGTCATCTTCGTCGCCTTACGACAGACCGCTGCGATATGCCTCTCCCATCGGAGTCCATCATCCAGTACGACCCCCAAGTACGTCAGCTGATCAACGCATCTGATCCGCTCGTTGCCCATCATGAATGTAGGCCGCACTTGGCCTGGCCGGATCCCGAAGAAGAGTGCAGCGGTCTTGGCTGCGTTGAAGGTGAGACGCACATCTGCCGCCCACTCCCAGAGCACTCCCAGCGCCCGCGTCGTCGTAGCCGTCAACCCTTTAACGGTTGGCCGTCTCACCAGCAGCATGGTATCATCTGCGTACAACACCAGCTGGCAGCCGTCGGGTAACTGCCTCTCGAACACCGTCTCGTGGACCAGCTTCCAGAATCCAGGTCCTGATCGAGACCCTTGTGGGCATCCCATCGTGACCTTTCTTCTTACAGCACCACTCGGTGTGCTGATTTCGGCTTCTCTGTTATCGAGATAACTCCTAGCAAGAGAAAGCAGATTACCTGGGCAGCCTCTGCGGGCCAGTTGATGCAGAATCAAGGGCCACCAGGCGCCGTCGAATGCTCCGCATACATCCAATGACACCGCCACGCAGTACTCGCCACTGCTCTTGGCTGCCTTGATGGTTGACACCACCTTCTCCAGCGCGTCGACCGTCGATCGGTTCCTCGTGAAACCGTACTGACAAGCGTTATAGCCATTGCCATGCCTGCTGATCCAGTGCTCTATTCTCTGGATAAGAATACCGTCGAGCACTTTCCCGAACACAGGCAAAAGGCTTATTGGCCTATAACTTTTACAGTCGGTGGGGTCGTCCTTCCCTGCCTTAGGAATTGGTCGTACGGATGCGATTTTCCATTCAGCAGGGAAGGTGCCCACCTCCAAACACTTGTTGTACAGTGACACAAGAACATCTTCGCCCGCGCTGAAGACGGCTCGCGCAGTGTCAGCTGTCACGCCGTCCCTGCCAGGCGCCTTTCTCGCACCCATGCTGCTCAATGCTCGCTCCACCTCCCTGCTGGTAATTGGTCTGTCGTCGGGGCCACCTGCCGCCTCCGCCTCCTCCAGTCGCGTCGCTGTTTGTACCGGTGTGTCATCTTCTGGCTTATCTTCAACAAAAAATTTCATCAGCAGTACTTCTGCTGTCTCCACAAGAGTACTAGTATACTTGCCATCTGATTTTTGCATGCCACACATTGGTGTCACCACACGCTTCTGCCTCACAGCCCTACTGGCGGCTCCCCACGGATCTCGGTCGGACTCGTGTTCAGAGCAGAACTCTTTCCACTTATCCAGTCGCGTCCGTAGCAAGCATGCCTTGTAGGTTCGCTCAGCTTCCGCATAGACGCTCTGGCGCTCTAATCGCTCGTCGCCGCTGCTGCGCTGGTAACGTCTTCTCAGCCTGCGCGCCACCGTGCGCAGCTCGCTCAACTCGTCCGTCCACCAGGGCACCGACTTCGCGAATCGTCGTCTCGGCGGCATGGAGGCGGCCGATGCCGTCTCCACTGCCGTCCCCAGTGTCGCTGCTGCCGCCGCAACGCCAGCCACAGACTCACATTTTGCTACCATCTCCAACAGCATGGGGCAGCTTTGCCGGTAAGCATCCGTGAATGCATCCCAGTCGGCTTTTCGGCTGCAGTATCCGGTCGTGCTACTAGCCTCCCCCACTCCGCCGTGTACAATCCCCAACAGCCGCCACTCGATGTACCGATGGTCAGACGCGCTGACTAAATCCGGGATACACCAGTTGGTGCATGATCCGTACAGCCCACGCGTGACCGCCGACACATCGATGAAGCTCGTCCCTCTGTTGTTGTCGAACGTAGGTGTTGCGTCGTCGTCGTTGAGCACCGTCATCCCCATCGCTGCCAATGCCGACGCCATCAACTGACCGCGCGCATCTTCCCGCGGGCTGCCCCATAACGATCTTGCTATTCGCGTCCATCGCGAGTACCACATCACCGCTGCACCTAGAAGAAGTAACTACAGCAACAATAGCTCTTACAGCTTCTACGAAATTAAAATTATGATTCTCCACTGGTGGAAAGTATGCGCTTATACCATACAAACATCTACCTGCGTAACTAATCTCTGCGACCGTTAAATAGTCATTAGAGATGTCGTCTAGCAGAAGTGCATGTACATTGGGATTCCTAATAACAATAACAGCTTTCGGGTTATTCCCGTGCTTATACAGTACAACCGCATTCGAACCTAATCCTATCACTTTACCTGCTCTCGTGTGTGGTTCTTGCATGAAGCATACATCTACAGCACGTTCTTCCATAATTCTGACTATACTGTTACTAGCGGCTCTAGACCGATGCAAATTTAATTGCCCTAGTATAATGACGTCAGAACTACCTCGCTGTTGCATTCCGTGGCGCCTAATTACCATAGTAGTCGATGGTTCTTGCAATCGCTTGATGTCGGCGCTTTAGCGTCGGGCACTCCGATGCCCTAGGTTCGTGCTCGACGCCTATGCGTCGCGATGGCACTTTCTGCTTTACGTTCTCTGTCGTGCAGATGGCGCAGCACTTCTTCGATTGGCAAGTGGCTGCCTTGTGTCCCGTCTTCCCGCATCTGCGGCAGCAGTCTTCCTTCTGTCCACACTGGGCAGCTTTATGTCCAGTATTGTAGCATCTGTAACACTGCATTATACTTACATAATCACTTACCGCAACTGACATAAAATCGATATGCACTATCTTTCCAACAAGTAGATTGCGCAGCGCCGGCTTAGCTTCAATGATGAGCGTTTTATGCTCATCACCATTCCTTCGGTGTGTCGCATGCAGCTTGAAGTCCTTCTCTAGGTCCTCGGTCCTTGGATAGATGGTCCGGACGAAGCTGTTCTGCTTGACTAAGCAGTCAGCTAAATCAAATCCATCGAACTCCTTTGGCACGGATGGAATACGCAACTTTGGCTGAAACTTCTGAACAAAAGAGGTTTTCAACTCCTTCTTCGCACTTACTGCCTCTCGTATCCTTTCGCAGTCCTGCTGCGAAGCGCACTTTACGACAAGTGCTCCTCCCTTTGCCTCAGACATACTGAGGACTCTTAGCTGGCCTTCCCTCGGGTTGATGGACTGCTGCAGCTGTATTTTCGTCTGCACCGCCGTTTGGCCTTCTGCGGCCGGCTCCAATCGCACGCTGTATGTCGGTGTAGCGGCAGCGGAAGCATATGAGGAAGACGTGATCCGCCCCGCGCCTTCTCCTGAAGTAGACACAATAGCCGCAGTACTCTTACCTGCTTGCCTAGTTGACTTCAGCTGCTCCTCAGCGACAGCGGCTCTGACTTTCAAATCCTCGTTCCGCATACGGCTCTCGGTTAGAAGCTCCCTGACCACTTCTTCTGCACCTTCCAACTGCCCTAGAACTTGCATCATGCCGTCTAGTTTGTCGTGCACCTTCTTACGTACATCGACCGTGAAATATGCTGATCCTCCGGCCGGCAATAGATGCCTGATGTCGGCAATGAGTGTTGCCATCCTCTGCGCCCTATCCATTGCAGCCTTCGTATCCCTTGAAAGCTCGCTCACCTCTTCTATATCCTCCTGTTCGTCGCACGAATCTGCTCTTTTACTCAACCTCTTCTTCTTCTGCTTCGACGGATGTTGCAACTCGATTGTCGATGTTGTTGCTTTCGGCAAACCCATTTCACAACACAACACAAATGCACTGCTGCTTGATGGTGTTCTTGTGGACGACTGACACAAATACACTGTTGGTATGCACGCGCACACAATCGGCGCAATCAACGGTTCTGTAGTTCGCACTATAGCTCCGTGAGCTCCTTCACGTTCAAGCTCTGGCACGCAACTATTAACGTCAGAGAGCTGGAAATGTCTAAAAACGTTCACTTTCAACGAATACGAGCGTTTTTAGGCATTTTCGTACTTCTCCGAATAAAACTGTATTTTTCACGACAAAAAATATTTTATATCTCTGGAAATAAATTTATTCTGGTCAGAAAGCTGGAAACGTCTAAAAACGATCACTTTCGACAAATACAAGCGTTTTTAGACATTTTCGTACTTCTCGGACTAAAACTGCATTTTTCACGACAAAAAATATTTTTATCTCTGAAAATAAATTTATTATCGTCAGAGAGCTGGAAATGTCTAAAAACGTTCACTTTCAACGAATACGAGTGTTTTTAGTCATTTTTGTACTTCTCGGAATAAAACTGTATTTTTCACGACAAAAAGTATTTTTTATCTCTGAAAATCAAATTATTCAGGTCAGAAAGCTGGAAACGTCTAAAAACGACCACTTTCGACGAATACAAGCGTTTTTAGACATTTTCGTACTTCTCGGACTAAAACTGCATTTTTCACTACAAAAAATATTTTTTATCTCTGAAAATCAATTTATTCAGGTCAGAAAGCTGGAAACGTCTAAAAACGATCACTTTCGACGAATACAAGCGTTTTTAGACATTTTCGTACTTCTCGGACTGAAACTGCATTTTTCACAACAAAAAATATTTTTTATCTCTGGAAATAAATTTATTCCGGTCAGAAAGCTGGAAACGTCTAAAAACGATCACTTTCGACGAATACAAGCGTTTTTAGACATTTTTGTACTTCACGAAATAAAACTGTATTTCTCACGACAAAAAATATTTTATATCTCTGGAAATAAATTTATTCTGGTCAGAAAGCTGGAAACGTCTAAAAACGATCACTTTCGACAAATACAAGCGTTTTTAGACATTTTCGTACTTCTCGGAATAAAACTGCATTTTTCACGACAAAAAATATTTTATATCTCTGAAAATAAATTTATTAACGTCAGAGAGCTGGAAATGTCTAAAAACGTTCACTTTCAACGAATACGAGCGTTTTTAGGCATTTTCGTACTTCTCCGAATAAAACTGTATTTTTCACGACAAAAAATATTTTATATCTCTGGAAATAAATTTATTCTGGTCAGAAAGCTGGAAACGTCTAAAAACGATCACTTTCGACAAATACAAGCGTTTTTAGACATTTTCGTACTTCTCGGAATAAAACTGCATTTTTCACGACAAAAAATATTTTATATCTCTGAAAATAAATTTATTAACGTCAGAGAGCTGGAAATGTCTAAAAACGTTCACTTTCAACGAATACGAGCGTTTTTAGGCATTTTCGTACTTCTCCGAATAAAACTGTATTTTTCACGACAAAAAATATTTTATATCTCTGGAAATAAATTTATTCTGGTCAGAAAGCTGGAAACGTCTAAAAACGACCACTTTCGACAAATACAAGCGTTTTTAGACATTTTCGTCCTTCTCGGACTAAAACTGCATTTTTCACGACAAAAAATATTTTTATCTCTGAAAATAAATTTATTATCGTCAGAGAGCTGGAAATGTCTAAAAACGTTCACTTTCAACGAATACGAGCGTTTTTAGTCATTTTTGTACTTCTCGGAATAAAACTGTATTTTTCACGACAAAAAATATTTTTTATCTCTGAAAATCAAATTATTCAGGTCAGAAAGCTGGAAACGTCTAAAAACGACCACTTTCGACGAATACAAGCGTTTTTAGACATTTTCGTACTTCTCGGACTAAAACTGCATTTTTCACGACAAAAAATATTTTTATCTCTGAAAATAAATTTATTAACGTCAGAGAGCTGGAAATGTCTAAAAACGTTCACTTTCAACGAATACGAGCGTTTTTAGGCATTTTTGTACTTCTCGGAATAAAACTGTATTTTTCACGACAAAAAATATTTTATATCTCTGGAAATAAATTTATTCTGGTCAGAAAGCTGGAAACGTCTAAAAACGACCACATTCGACGAATACAAGCGTTTTTAGACATTTTCGTACTTCTCGGAATAAAACTGCATTTTTCACGACAAAAAATATTTTATATCTCTGAAAATAAATTTATTAACGTCAGAGAGCTGGAAATGTCTAAAAACGTTCACTTTCAACGAATACGAGCGTTTTTAGGCATTTTCGTACTTCTCCGAATAAAACTGTATTTTTCACGACAAAAAATATTTTATATCTCTGGAAATAAATTTATTAACGTCAGAGAGCTGGAAATGTCTAAATACGTTCACTTTCAACGAATACGAGCGTTTTTAGGCATTTTCGTACTTCTCCGAATAAAACTGTATTTTTCACGACAAAAAATATTTTATATCTCTGAAAATAAATTTATTAACGTCAGAGAGCTGGAAATGTCTAAAAACGTTCACTTTCAACGAATACGAGCGTTTTTAGGCATTTTCGTACTTCTCCGAATAAAACTGTATTTTTCACGACAAAAAATATTTTATATCTCTGGAAATAAATTTATTCTGGTCAGAAAGCTGGAAACATCTAAAAACGATCACTTTCGACAAATACAAGCGTTTTTAGACATTTTCGTACTTCTCGGACTAAAACTGCATTTTTCACAACAAAAAATATTTTTTATCTCTGGAAATAAATTTATTCTGGTCAGAAAGCTGGAAACGTCTAAAAACGATCACTTTCGACGAATACAAGCGTTTTTAGACATTTTCGTACTTCTCGAAATAAAACTGTATTTCTCACGACAAAAAATATTTTATATCTCTGAAAATAAATTTATTATCGTCAGAGAGCTGGAAATGTCTAAAAACGTTCACTTTCAACGAATACGAGTGTTTTTAGTCATTTTTGTACTTCTCGGAATAAAACTGTATTTTTCACGACAAAAAGTATTTTTTATCTCTGAAAATCAAATTATTCAGGTCAGAAAGCTGGAAACGTCTAAAAACGACCACTTTCGACGAATACAAGCGTTTTTAGACATTTTCGTACTTCTCGGACTAAAACTGCATTTTTCACTACAAAAAATATTTTTTATCTCTGAAAATCAAATTATTCAGGTCAGAAAGCTGGAAACGTCTAAAAACGACCACTTTCGACGAATACAAGCGTTTTTAGACATTTTCGTACTTCTCGGACTGAAACTGCATTTTTCACAACAAAAAATATTTTTTATCTCTGGAAATAAATTTATTCCGGTCAGAAAGCTGGAAACGTCTAAAAACGATCACTTTCGACGAATACAAGCGTTTTTAGACATTTTTGTACTTCACGAAATAAAACTGTATTTCTCACGACAAAAAATATTTTATATCTCTGAAAATAAATTTATTAACGTCAGAGAGCTGGAAATGTCTAAATACGTTCACTTTCAACGAATACGAGCGTTTTTAGGCATTTTCGTACTTCTCCGAATAAAACTGTATTTTTCACGACAAAAAATATTTTATATCTCTGGAAATAAATTTATTCTGGTCAGAAAGCTGGAAACGTCTAAAAACGATCACTTTCGACAAATACAAGCGTTTTTAGACATTTTCGTACTTCTCGGAATAAAACTGCATTTTTCACGACAAAAAATATTTTATATCTCTGAAAATAAATTTATTAACGTCAGAGAGCTGGAAACGTCTAAAAACGATCACTTTCGACGAATACAAGCGTTTTTAGACATTTTCGTACTTCTCGGACTAAAACTGCATTTTTCACAACAAAAAATATTTTTTATCTCTGGAAATAAATTTATTCTGGTCAGAAAGCTGGAAACATCTAAAAACGATCACTTTCGACAAATACAAGCGTTTTTAGACATTTTCGTACTTCTCGGACTAAAACTGCATTTTTCACAACAAAAAATATTTTTTATCTCTGGAAATAAATTTATTCTGGTCAGAAAGCTGGAAACGTCTAAAAACGATCACTTTCGACGAATACAAGCGTTTTTAGACATTTTCGTACTTCTCGAAATAAAACTGTATTTCTCACGACAAAAAATATTTTATATCTCTGAAAATAAATTTATTAACGTCAGAGAGCTGGAAATGTCTAAAAACGTTCACTTTCAACGAATACGAGGGTTTTTAGGCATTTTCGTACTTCTCCGAATAAAACTGTATTTTTCACGACAAAAAATATTTTATATCTCTGGAAATAAATTTATTCTGGTCAGAAAGCTGGAAACGTCTAAAAACGATCACTTTCGACAAATACAAGCGTTTTTAGACATTTTCGTACTTCTCGGAATAAAACTGCATTTTTCACGACAAAAAATATTTTATATCTCTGAAAATAAATTTATTAACGTCAGAGAGCTGGAAATGTCTAAAAACGTTCACTTTCAACGAATACGAGCGTTTTTAGGCATTTTCGTACTTCTCCGAATAAAACTGTATTTTTCACGACAAAAAATATTTTATATCTCTGGAAATAAATTTATTCTGGTCAGAAAGCTGGAAACGTCTAAAAACGACCACTTTCGACAAATACAAGCGTTTTTAGACATTTGCGTCCTTCTCGGACTAAAACTGCATTTTTCACGACAAAAAATATTTTTATCTCTGAAAATAAATTTATTATCGTCAGAGAGCTGGAAATGTCTAAAAACGTTCACTTTCAACGAATACGAGCGTTTTTAGTCATTTTTGTACTTCTCGGAATAAAACTGTATTTTTCACGACAAAAAATATTTTTTATCTCTGAAAATCAAATTATTCAGGTCAGAAAGCTGGAAACGTCTAAAAACGACCACTTTCGACGAATACAAGCGTTTTTAGACATTTTCGTACTTCTCGGACTAAAACTGCATTTTTCACGACAAAAAATATTTTTATCTCTGAAAATAAATTTATTAACGTCAGAGAGCTGGAAATGTCTAAAAACGTTCACTTTCAACGAATACGAGCGTTTTTAGGCATTTTTGTACTTCTCGGAATAAAACTGTATTTTTCACGACAAAAAATATTTTTTATCTCTGAAAATCAAATTATTCAGTTCAGAAAGCTGGAAACGTCTAAAAACGACCACATTCGACGAATACAAGCGTTTTTAGACATTTTCGTACTTCTCGGACTAAAACTGCATTTTTCACTACAAAAAATATTTTTTATCTCTGAAAATCAATTTATTCAGGTCAGAAAGCTGGAAACGTCTAAAAACGATCACTTTCGACGAATACAAGCGTTTTTAGACATTTTCGTACTTCTCGGACTGAAACTGCATTTTTCACAACAAAAAATATTTTTTATCTCTGGAAATAAATTTATTCCGGTCAGAAAGCTGGAAACGTCTAAAAACGATCACTTTCGACGAATACAAGCGTTTTTAGACATTTTTGTACTTCTCGAAATAAAACTGTATTTCTCACGACAAAAAATATTTTATATCTCTGAAAATAAATTTATTAACGTCAGAGAGCTGGAAATGTCTAAAAACGTTCACTTTCAACGAATACGAGCGTTTTTAGGCATTTTCGTACTTCTCCGAATAAAACTGTATTTTTCACGACAAAAAATATTTTATATCTCTGGAAATAAATTTATTCTGGTCAGAAAGCTGGAAACGTCTAAAAACGATCACTTTCGACAAATACAAGCGTTTTTAGACATTTTCGTACTTCTCGGAATAAAACTGCATTTTTCACGACAAAAAATATTTTATATCTCTGAAAATAAATTTATTAACGTCAGAGAGCTGGAAATGTCTAAAAACGTTCACTTTCAACGAATACGAGCGTTTTTAGGCATTTTCGTACTTCTCCGAATAAAACTGTATTTTTCACGACAAAAAATATTTTATATCTCTGGAAATAAATTTATTAACGTCAGAGAGCTGGAAATGTCTAAATACGTTCACTTTCAACGAATACGAGCGTTTTTAGGCATTTTCGTACTTCTCCGAATAAAACTGTATTTTTCACGACAAAAAATATTTTATATCTCTGGAAATAAATTTATTTTGGTCAGAAAGCTGGAAACGTCTAAAAACGATCACTTTCGACAAATACAAGCGTTTTTAGACATTTTCGTACTTCTCGGAATAAAACTGCATTTTTCACGACAAAAAATATTTTATATCTCTGAAAATAAATTTATTAACGTCAGAGAGCTGGAAACGTCTAAAAACGACCACTTTCGACGAATACAAGCGTTTTTTGACATTTTCGTACTTCTCGGACTAAAACTGCATTTTTCACAACAAAAAATATTTTTTATCTCTGGAAATAAATTTATTCTGGTCAGAAAGCTGGAAACATCTAAAAACGATCACTTTCGACAAATACAAGCGTTTTTAGACATTTTCGTACTTCTCGGACTAAAACTGCATTTTTCACAACAAAAAATATTTTTTATCTCTGGAAATAAATTTATTCTGGTCAGAAAGCTGGAAACGTCTAAAAACGATCACTTTCGACGAATACAAGCGTTTTTAGACATTTTCGTACTTCTCGAAATAAAACTGTATTTCTCACGACAAAAAATATTTTATATCTTTGAAAATAAATTTATTAACGTCAGAGAGCTGGAAATGTCTAAAAACGTTCACTTTCAACGAATACGAGCGTTTTTAGGCATTTTCGTACTTCTCCGAATAAAACTGTATTTTTCACGACAAAAAATATTTTATATCTCTGGAAATAAATTTATTCTGGTCAGAAAGCTGGAAACGTCTAAAAACGATCACTTTCGACAAATACAAGCGTTTTTAGACATTTTCGTACTTCTCGGAATAAAACTGCATTTTTCACGACAAAAAATATTTTATATCTCTGAAAATAAATTTATTAACGTCAGAGAGCTGGAAATGTCTAAATACGTTCACTTTCAACGAATACGAGCGTTTTTAGGCATTTTCGTACTTCTCCGAATAAAACTGTATTTTTCACGACAAAAAATATTTTATATCTCTGGAAATAAATTTATTCTGGTCAGAAAGCTGGAAACGTCTAAAAACGATCATTTCGACAAATACAAGCGTTTTTAGACATTTTCGTACTTCTCGGAATAAAACTGCATTTTTCACGACAAAAAATATTTTATATCTCTGAAAATAAATTTATTAACGTCAGAGAGCTGGAAACGTCTAAAAACGATCACTTTCGACGAATACAAGCGTTTTTAGACATTTTCGTACTTCTCGGACTAAAACTGCATTTTTCACAACAAAAAATATTTTTTATCTCTGGAAATAAATTTATTCTGGTCAGAAAGCTGGAAACATCTAAAAACGATCACTTTCGACAAATACAAGCGTTTTTAGACATTTTCGTACTTCTCGGACTAAAACTGCATTTTTCACAACAAAAAATATTTTTTATCTCTGGAAATAAATTTATTCTGGTCAGAAAGCTGGAAACGTCTAAAAACGATCACTTTCGACGAATACAAGCGTTTTTAGACATTTTCGTACTTCTCGAAATAAAACTGTATTTCTCACGACAAAAAATATTTTATATCTCTGAAAATAAATTTATTAACGTCAGAGAGCTGGAAATGTCTAAAAACGTTCACTTTCAACGAATACGAGGGTTTTTAGGCATTTTCGTACTTCTCCGAATAAAACTGTATTTTTCACGACAAAAAATATTTTATATCTCTGGAAATAAATTTATTCTGGTCAGAAAGCTGGAAACGTCTAAAAACGATCACTTTCGACAAATACAAGCGTTTTTAGACATTTTCGTACTTCTCGGAATAAAACTGCATTTTTCACGACAAAAAATATTTTATATCTCTGAAAATAAATTTATTAACGTCAGAGAGCTGGAAATGTCTAAAAACGTTCACTTTCAACGAATACGAGCGTTTTTAGGCATTTTCGTACTTCTCCGAATAAAACTGTATTTTTCACGACAAAAAATATTTTATATCTCTGGAAATAAATTTATTCTGGTCAGAAAGCTGGAAACGTCTAAAAACGACCACTTTCGACAAATACAAGCGTTTTTAGACATTTTCGTCCTTCTCGGACTAAAACTGCATTTTTCACGACAAAAAATATTTTTATCTCTGAAAATAAATTTATTATCGTCAGAGAGCTGGAAATGTCTAAAAACGTTCACTTTCAACGAATACGAGCGTTTTTAGTCATTTTTGTACTTCTCGGAATAAAACTGTATTTTTCACGACAAAAAATATTTTTTATCTCTGAAAATCAAATTATTCAGGTCAGAAAGCTGGAAACGTCTAAAAACGACCACTTTCGACGAATACAAGCGTTTTTAGACATTTTCGTACTTCTCGGACTAAAACTGCATTTTTCACGACAAAAAATATTTTTATCTCTGAAAATAAATTTATTAACGTCAGAGAGCTGGAAATGTCTAAAAACGTTCACTTTCAACGAATACGAGCGTTTTTAGGCATTTTTGTACTTCTCGGAATAAAACTGTATTTTTCACGACAAAAAATATTTTTTATCTCTGAAAATCAAATTATTCAGTTCAGAAAGCTGGAAACGTCTAAAAACGACCACATTCGACGAATACAAGCGTTTTTAGACATTTTCGTACTTCTCGGACTAAAACTGCATTTTTCACTACAAAAAATATTTGTTATCTCTGAAAATCAATTTATTCAGGTCAGAAAGCTGGAAACGTCTAAAAACGATCACTTTCGACGAATACAAGCGTTTTTAGACATTTTCGTACTTCTCGGACTGAAACTGCATTTTTCACAACAAAAAATATTTTTTATCTCTGGAAATAAATTTATTCCGGTCAGAAAGCTGGAAACGTCTAAAAACGATCACTTTCGACGAATACAAGCGTTTTTAGACATTTTTGTACTTCTCGAAATAAAACTGTATTTCTCACGACAAAAAATATTTTATATCTCTGAAAATAAATTTATTAACGTCAGAGAGCTGGAAATGTCTAAAAACGTTCACTTTCAACGAATACGAGCGTTTTTAGGCATTTTCGTACTTCTCCGAATAAAACTGTATTTTTCACGACAAAAAATATTTTATATCTCTGGAAATAAATTTATTCTGGTCAGAAAGCTGGAAACGTCTAAAAACGATCACTTTCGACAAATACAAGCGTTTTTAGACATTTTCGTACTTCTCGGAATAAAACTGCATTTTTCACGACAAAAAATATTTTATATCTCTGAAAATAAATTTATTAACGTCAGAGAGCTGGAAATGTCTAAAAACGTTCACTTTCAACGAATACGAGCGTTTTTAGGCATTTTCGTACTTCTCCGAATAAAACTGTATTTTTCACGACAAAAAATATTTTATATCTCTGGAAATAAATTTATTAACGTCAGAGAGCTGGAAATGTCTAAATACGTTCACTTTCAACGAATACGAGCGTTTTTAGGCATTTTCGTACTTCTCCGAATAAAACTGTATTTTTCACGACAAAAAATATTTTATATCTCTGGAAATAAATTTATTTTGGTCAGAAAGCTGGAAACGTCTAAAAACGATCACTTTCGACAAATACAAGCGTTTTTAGACATTTTCGTACTTCTCGGAATAAAACTGCATTTTTCACGACAAAAAATATTTTATATCTCTGAAAATAAATTTATTAACGTCAGAGAGCTGGAAACGTCTAAAAACGATCACTTTCGACGAATACAAGCGTTTTTAGACATTTTCGTACTTCTCGGACTAAAACTGCATTTTTCACAACAAAAAATATTTTTTATCTCTAGAAATAAATTTATTCTGGTCAGAAAGCTGGAAACATCTAAAAACGATCACTTTCGACAAATACAAGCGTTTTTAGACATTTTCGTACTTCTCGGACTAAAACTGCATTTTTCACAACAAAAAATATTTTTTATCTCTGGAAATAAATTTATTCTGGTCAGAAAGCTGGAAACGTCTAAAAACGATCACTTTCGACGAATACAAGCGTTTTTAGACATTTTCGTACTTCTCGAAATAAAACTGTATTTCTCACGACAAAAAATATTTTATATCTCTGAAAATAAATTTATTAACGTCAGAGAGCTGGAAATGTCTAAAAACGTTCACTTTCAACGAATACGAGCGTTTTTAGGCATTTTCGTACTTCTCCGAATAAAACTGTATTTTTCACGACAAAAAATATTTTATATCTCTGGAAATAAATTTATTCTGGTCAGAAAGCTGGAAACGTCTAAAAACGATCACTTTCGACAAATACAAGCGTTTTTAGACATTTTCGTACTTCTCGGAATAAAACTGCATTTTTCACGACAAAAAATATTTTATATCTCTGAAAATAAATTTATTAACGTCAGAGAGCTGGAAATGTCTAAAAACGTTCACTTTCAACGAATACGAGCGTTTTTAGGCATTTTCGTACTTCTCCGAATAAAACTGTATTTTTCACGACAAAAAATATTTTATATCTCTGGAAATAAATTTATTCTGGTCAGAAAGCTGGAAACGTCTAAAAACGACCACTTTCGACAAATACAAGCGTTTTTAGACATTTTCGTCCTTCTCGGACTAAAACTGCATTTTTCACGACAAAAAATATTTTTATCTCTGAAAATAAATTTATTATCGTCAGAGAGCTGGAAATGTCTAAAAACGTTCACTTTCAACGAATACGAGCGTTTTTAGTCATTTTTGTACTTCTCGGAATAAAACTGTATTTTTCACGACAAAAAATATTTTTTATCTCTGAAAATCAAATTATTCAGGTCAGAAAGCTGGAAACGTCTAAAAACGACCACTTTCGACGAATACAAGCGTTTTTAGACATTTTCGTACTTCTCGGACTAAAACTGCATTTTTCACGACAAAAAATATTTTTATCTCTGAAAATAAATTTATTAACGTCAGAGAGCTGGAAATGTCTAAAAACGTTCACTTTCAACGAATACGAGCGTTTTTAGGCATTTTTGTACTTCTCGGAATAAAACTGTATTTTTCACGACAAAAAATATTTTTTATCTCTGAAAATCAATTTATTCAGGTCAGAAAGCTGGAAACGTCTAAAAACGATCACTTTCGACGAATACAAGCGTTTTTAGACATTTTCGTACTTCTCGGACTGAAACTGCATTTTTCACAACAAAAAATATTTTTTATCTCTGGAAATAAATTTATTCCGGTCAGAAAGCTGGAAACGTCTAAAAACGATCACTTTCGACGAATACAAGCGTTTTTAGACATTTTTGTACTTCTCGAAATAAAACTGTATTTCTCACGACAAAAAATATTTTATATCTCTGAAAATAAATTTATTAACGTCAGAGAGCTGGAAATGTCTAAAAACGTTCACTTTCAACGAATACGAGCGTTTTTAGGCATTTTCGTACTTCTCCGAATAAAACTGTATTTTTCACGACAAAAAATATTTTATATCTCTGGAAATAAATTTATTCTGGTCAGAAAGCTGGAAACGTCTAAAAACGATCACTTTCGACAAATACAAGCGTTTTTAGACATTTTCGTACTTCTCGGAATAAAACTGCATTTTTCACGACAAAAAATATTTTATATCTCTGAAAATAAATTTATTAACGTCAGAGAGCTGGAAATGTCTAAAAACGTTCACTTTCAACGAATACGAGCGTTTTTAGGCATTTTCGTACTTCTCCGAATAAAACTGTATTTTTCACGACAAAAAATATTTTATATCTCTGGAAATAAATTTATTCTGGTCAGAAAGCTGGAAACGTCTAAAAACGATCACTTTCGACAAATACAAGCGTTTTTAGACATTTTCGTACTTCTCGGAATAAAACTGCATTTTTCACGACAAAAAATATTTTATATCTCTGAAAATAAATTTATTAACGTCAGAGAGCTGGAAATGTCTAAAAACGTTCACTTTCAACGAATACCAGCGTTTTTAGGCATTTTCGTACTTCTCCGAATAAAACTGTATTTTTCACGACAAAAAATATTTTATATCTCTGGAAATAAATTTATTCTGGTCAGAAAGCTGGAAACGTCTAAAAACGACCACTTTCGACAAATACAAGCGTTTTTAGACATTTTCGTACTTCTCGGACTAAAACTGCATTTTTCACGACAAAAAATATTTTTATCTCTGAAAATAAATTTATTATCGTCAGAGAGCTGGAAACGTCTAAAAACGTTCACTTTCAACGAATACGAGCGTTTTTAGTCATTTTTGTACTTCTCGGAATAAAACTGTATTTTTCACGACAAAAAATATTTTTTATCTCTGAAAATCAAATTATTCAGGTCAGAAAGCTGGAAACGTCTAAAAACGACCACTTTCGACGAATACAAGCGTTTTTAGACATTTTCGTACTTCTCGGACTAAAACTGCATTTTTCACGACAAAAAATATTTTTATCTCTGAAAATAAATTTATTAACGTCAGAGAGCTGGAAATGTCTAAAAACGTTCACTTTCAACGAATACGAGCGTTTTTAGGCATTTTCGTACTTCTCCGAATAAAACTGTATTTTTCACGACAAAAAATATTTTATATCTCTGGAAATAAATTTATTCTGGTCAGAAAGCTGGAAACGTCTAAAAACGATCACTTTCGACAAATACAAGCGTTTTTAGACATTTTCGTACTTCTCGGACTAAAACTGCATTTTTCACGACAAAAAATATTTTTATCTCTGAAAATAAATTTATTATCGTCAGAGAGCTGGAAATGTCTAAAAACGTTCACTTTCAACGAATACGAGCGTTTTTAGTCATTTTTGTACTTCTCGGAATAAAACTGTATTTTTCACGACAAAAAATATTTTTTATCTCTGAAAATCAAATTATTCAGGTCAGAAAGCTGGAAACGTCTAAAAACGATCACTTTCGACGAATACAAGCGTTTTTAGACATTTTCGTACTTCTCGGACTAAAACTGCATTTTTCACAACAACAAATATTTTTTATCTCTGGAAATAAATTTATTCTGGTCAGAAAGCTGGAAACGTCTAAAAACGATCACTTTCGACAAATACAAGCGTTTTTAGACATTTTCGTACTTCTCGGACTAAAACTGCATTTTTCACAATAAAAAATATTTTTTATCTCTGAAAATAAATTTATTAACGTCAGAGAGCTGGAAATGTCTAAAAACGTTCAATTTCAACGAATACGAGCGTTTTTAGACATTTTCGTTCTTCTCGGAATAAAACTGTATTTTTAACGACAAAAAATATTTATTATCTCTGAAAATAAATTTATTAACGTCAGAAAATTGGAAACGGCTAAAAACGATCACTTTCAACGAATACAAGCGTTTTTAGACATTTTCGTACTTCTCGGAATAAAACTGCATTTTTCACGACAAAAAATATTTTATATCTCTGAAAATAAATTTATTAACGTCAGAAAGCTGGAAATGGCTAAAAACGATCACTTTCGACGAATACAAGCGTTTTTAGACATTTTCGTACTTCTCGGAATAAAACTGCATTTTTCACGACAAAAAATATTTTTTATCTCTGAAAATCAATTTATTATCGTCAGAGAGCTGGAAATGTCTAAAAACTTTCACTTTCAACGAATACGACCTTTTTTAGTGATTTTTGTACTTGTCGGAATAAAACTGTATTTTTCACGGCAAAAAATATTTTTTATCTCTGAAAATCAATTTATTCAGGTCAGAAAGCTGGAAACGTCTAAAAACGATCACTTTCGACGAATACAAGCGTTTTTAGACATTTTCGTACTTCTCGAAATAAAACTGTATTTCTCACGACAAAAAATATTTTATATCTCTGAAAATAAATTTATTAACGTCAGAGAGCTGGAAATGTCTAAAAACGTTCACTTTCAACGAATACGAGCGTTTTTAGGCATTTTCGTACTTCTCCGAATAAAACTGTATTTTTCACGACAAAAAATATTTTATATCTCTGGAAATAAATTTATTCTGGTCAGAAAGCTAGAAACGTCTAAAAACGATCACTTTCGACAAATACAAGCGTTTTTAGACATTTTCGTACTTCTCGGACTAAAACTGCATTTTTCACGACAAAAAATATTTTTATCTCTGAAAATAAATTTATTATCGTCAGAGAGCTGGAAATGTCTAAAAACGTTCACTTTCAACGAATACGAGCGTTTTTAGTCATTTTTGTACTTCTCGGAATAAAACTGTATTTTTCACGACAAAAAATATTTTTTATCTCTGAAAATCAAATTATTCAGGTCAGAAAGCTGGAAACGTCTAAAAACGACCACTTTCGACGAATACAAGCGTTTTTAGACATTTTCGTACTTCTCGGACTAAAACTGCATTTTTCACTACAAAAAATATTTTTTATCTCTGAAAATCAATTTATTCAGGTCAGAAAGCTGGAAACGTCTAAAAACGATCACTTTCGACGAATACAAGCGTTTTTAGACATTTTCGTACTTCTCGGACTGAAACTGCATTTTTCACAACAAAAAATATTTTTTATCTCTGGAAATAAATTTATTCCGGTCAGAAAGCTGGAAACGTCTAAAAACGATCACTTTCGACGAATACGAGCGTTTTTAGACATTTTTGTACTTCTCGAAATAAAACTGTATTTCTCACGACAAAAAATATTTTATATCTCTGAAAATAAATTTATTAACGTCAGAGAGCTGGAAATGTCTAAAAACGTTCACTTTCAACGAATACGAGCATTTTTAGGCATTTTCGTACTTCTCCGAATAAAACTGTATTTTTCACGACAAAAAATATTTTATATCTCTGGAAATAAATTTATTCTGGTCAGAAAGCTGGAAACGTCTAAAAACGATCACTTTCGACAAATACAAGCGTTTTTAGACATTTTCGTACTTCTCGGAATAAAACTGCATTTTTCACGACAAAAAATATTTTATATCTCTGAAAATAAATTTATTAACGTCAGAGAGCTGGAAATGTCTAAAAACGTTCACTTTCAACGAATACGAGCGTTTTTAGGCATTTTCGTACTTCTCCGAATAAAACTGTATTTTTCACGACAAAAAATATTTTATATCTCTGGAAATAAATTTATTCTGGTCAGAAAGCCGGAAACGTCTAAAAACGATCACTTTCGACAAATACAAGCGTTTTTAGACATTTTCGTACTTCTCGGAATAAAACTGCATTTTTCACGACAAAAAATATTTTATATCTCTGAAAATAAATTTATTAACGTCAGAGAGCTGGAAATGTCTAAAAACGTTCACTTTCAACGAATACCAGCGTTTTTAGGCATTTTCGTACTTCTCCGAATAAAACTGTATTTTTCACGACAAAAAATATTTTATATCTCTGGAAATAAATTTATTCTGGTCAGAAAGCTGGAAACGTCTAAAAACGACCACTTTCGACAAATACAAGCGTTTTTAGACATTTTCGTACTTCTCGGACTAAAACTGCATTTTTCACGACAAAAAATATTTTTATCTCTGAAAATAAATTTATTATCGTCAGAGAGCTGGAAATGTCTAAAAACGTTCACTTTCAACGAATATGAGCGTTTTTAGTCATTTTTGTACTTCTCGGAATAAAACTGTATTTTTCACGACAAAAAAATTTTTTATCTCTGAAAATCAAATTATTCAGGTCAGAAAGCTGGAAACGTCTAAAAACGACCACTTTCGACGAATACAAGCGTTTTTAGACATTTTCGTACTTCTCGGACTAAAACTGCATTTTTCACGACAAAAAATATTTTTATCTCTGAAAATAAATTTATTAACGTCAGAGAGCTGGAAATGTCTAAAAACGTTCACTTTCAACGAATACGAGCGTTTTTAGGCATTTTCGTACTTCTCCGAATAAAACTGTATTTTTCACGACAAAAAATATTTTATATCTCTGGAAATAAATTTATTCTGGTCAGAAAGCTGGAAACGTCTAAAAACGATCACTTTCGACAAATACAAGCGTTTTTAGACATTTTCGTACTTCTCGGACTAAAACTGCATTTTTCACGACAAAAAATATTTTTATCTCTGAAAATAAATTTATTATCGTCAGAGAGCTGGAAATGTCTAAAAACGTTCACTTTCAACGAATACGAGCGTTTTTAGTCATTTTTGTACTTCTCGGAATAAAACTGTATTTTTCACGACAAAAAATATTTTTTATCTCTGAAAATCAAATTATTCAGGTCAGAAAGCTGGAAACGTCTAAAAACGACCACTTTCGACGAATACAAGCGTTTTTAGACATTTTCGTACTTCTCGGACTAAAACTGCATTTTTCACGACAAAAAATATTTTTTATCTCTGAAAATCAATTTATTCAGGTCAGAAAGCTGGAAACGTCTAAAAACGATCACTTTCGACGAATACAAGCGTTTTTAGACATTTTCGTACTTCTCGGACTAAAACTGCATTTTTCACGACAAAAAATATTTTTATCTCTGAAAATAAATTTATTATCGTCAGAGAGCTGGAAATGTCTAAAAACGTTCACTCTCAACGAATACGAGCGTTTTTAGTCATTTTTGTACTTCTCGGAATAAAACTGTATTTTTCACGACAAAAAATATTTTTTATCTCTGAAAATCAATTTATTATCGTCAGAGAGCTGGAAATGTCTAAAAACGTTCACTTTCAACGAATACGACCTTTTTTAGTGATTTTTGTACTTGTCGGAATAAAACTGTATTTTTCACGGCAAAAAATATTTTTTATCTCTGAAAATCAATTTATTCAGGTCAGAAAGCTGGAAACGTCTAAAAACGATCACTTTCGACGAATACAAGCGTTTTTAGACATGTTCGTACTTCTCGAAATAAAACTGTATTTCTCACGACAAAAAATATTTTATATCTCTGAAAATAAATTTATTAACGTCAGAGAGCTGGAAATGTCTAAAAACGTTCACTTTCGACGAATACAAGCGTTTTTAGACATTTTCGTACTTCTCGGACTAAAACTGCATTTTTCACAACAAAAAATATTTTTTATCTCTGGAAATAAATTTATTCCGGTCAGAAAGCTGGAAACGTCTAAAAACGATCACTTTCGACGAATACAAGCGTTTTTAGACATTTTTGTACTTATCGAAATAAAACTGCATTTTTCACGACAAAAAATATTTTATATCTCTGAAAATAAATTTATTAACGTCAGAGAGCTGGAAATGTCTAAAAACGTTCACTTTCAACGAATACGAGCGTTTTTAGGCATTTTCGTACTTCTCCGAATAAAACTGTATTTTTCACGACAAAAAATATTTTATATCTCTGGAAATAAATTTATTCTGGTCAGAAAGCTGGAAACGTCTAAAAACGATCACTTTCGACAAATACAAGCGTTTTTAGACATTTTCGTACTTCTCGGACTAAAACTGCATTTTTCACGACAAAAAATATTTTTATCTCTGAAAATAAATTTATTATCGTCAGAGAGCTGGAAATGTCTAAAAACGTTCACTCTCAACGAATACGAGCGTTTTTAGTCATTTTTGTACTTCTCGGAATAAAACTGTATTTTTCACGACAAAAACTATTTTTTATCTCTGAAAATCAAATTATTCAGGTCAGAAAGCTGGAAACGTCTAAAAACGACCACTTTCGACGAATACAAGCGTTTTTAGACATTTTCTTACTTCTCGGACTAAAACTGCATTTTTCACGACAAAAAATATTTTTATCTCTGAAAATAAATTTATTAACGTCAGAGAGCTGGAAATGTCTAAAAACGTTCACTTTCAACGAATACGATCGTTTTTAGTCATTTTTGTACTTGTCGGAATAAAACTGCATTTTTCACGACAAAAAATATTTTTTATCTCTGAAAAACAATTTATTATCGTCAGAGAGCTGGAAATGTCTAAAAACGTTCACTTTCAACGAATACGACCTTTTTTAGTGATTTTTGTACTTGTCGGAATAAAACTGTATTTTTCAGGGCAAAAAATATTTTTTATCTCTGAAAATCAATTTATTCAGGTCAGAAAGCTGGAAACGTCTAAAAACGATCACTTTCGACGAATACAAGCGTTTTTAGACATTTTCGTACTTCTCGAAATAAAACTGTATTTCTCACGACAAAAAATATTTTATATCTCTGAAAATAAATTTATTAACGTCAGAGAGCTGGAAATGTCTAAAAACGTTCACTTTCGACGAATACAAGCGTTTTTAGACATTTTCGTACTTCTCGGACTAAAACTGCATTTTTCACAACAAAAAATATTTTTTATCTCTGGAAATAAATTTATTCCGGTCAGAAAGCTGGAAACGTCTAAAAACGATCACTTTCGACGAATACAAGCGTTTTTAGACATTTTTGTACTTCTCGAAATAAAACTGTATTTCTCACGACAAAAAATATTTTATATCTCTGAAAATAAATTTATTAACGTCAGAGAGCTGGAAATGTCTAAAAACGTTCACTTTCAACGAATACGAGCGTTTTTAGGCATTTTCGTACTTCTCCGAATAAAACTGTATTTTTCACGACAAAAAATATTTTATATCTCTGGAAATAAATTTATTCTGGTCAGAAAGCTGGAAACGTCTAAAAACGATCACTTTCGACAAATACAAGCGTTTTTAGACATTTTCGCACTTCTCGGAATAAAACTGCATTTTTCACGACAAAAAATATTTTATATCTCTGAAAATAAATTTATTAACGTCAGAGAGCTGGAAACGTCTAAAAACGATCACTTTCGACGAATACAAGCGTTTTTAGACATTTTCGTACTTCTCGGACTAAAACTGCATTTTTCACAACAAAAAATATTTTTTATCTCTGGAAATAAATTTATTCTGGTCAGAAAGCTGGAAACGTCTAAAAACGATCACTTTCGACGAATACAAGCGTTTTTAGACATTTTCGTACTTCTCGGACTAAAACTGCATTTTTCACAACAAAAAATATTTTATATCTCTGAAAATAAATTTATTAACGTCAGAGAGCTGGAAATGTCTAAAAACGTTCCCTTTCAACGAATACGAGCGTTTTTAGGCATTTTCGTACTTCTCCGAATAAAACTGTATTTTTCACGACAAAAAATATTTTATATCTCTGGAAATAAATTTATTCTGGTCAGAAAGCTGGAAACGTCTAAAAACGATCACTTTCGACAAATACAAGCGTTTTTAGACATTTTCGTACTTCTCGGAATAAAACTGCATTTTTCACGACCAAAAATATTTTATATCTCTGAAAATAAATTTATTAACGTCAGAGAGCTGGAAACGTCTAAAAACGATCACTTTCGACGAATACAAGCGTTTTTAGACATTTTCGTACTTCTCGGACTAAAACTGCATTTTTCACAACAAAAAATATTTTTTATCTCTGGAAATAAATTTATTCTGGTCAGAAAGCTGGAAACGTCTAAAAACGATCACTTTCGACGAATACAAGCGTTTTTAGACATTTTCGTACTTCTCGAAATAAAACTGTATTTCTCACGACAAAAAATATTTTATATCTCTGAAAATAAATTTATTCTGGTCAGAAAGCTGGAAACGTCTAAAAACGATCACTTTCGACGAATACAAGCGTTTTTAGACATTTTCATACTTCTCGGACTAAAACTGCATTTTTCACGACAAAAAATATTTTATATCTCTGAAAATAAATTTATTAACGTCAGAGAGCTGGAAATGTCTAAAAACGTTCACTTTCAACGAATACGAGCGTTTTTAGGCATTTTCGTACTTCTCCGAATAAAACTGTATTTTTCACGACAAAAAATATTTTATATCTCTGGAAATAAATATATTCTGGTCATAAAGCTGGAAACGTCTAAAAACGATCACTTTCGACAAATACAAGCGTTTTTAGACATTTTCGTACTTCTCGGACTAAAACTGCATTTTCACAACAAAAAATATTTTTTATCTCTGAAAATCAATTTATTCAGGTCAGAAAGCTGGAAACGTCTAAAAACGATCACTTTCGACGAATACAAGCGTTTTTAGACATTTTCGTACTTCTCGGAATAAAACTGCATTTTTCACGACATAAAATATTTTATATCTCTGAAAATAAATTTATTAACGTCAGAGAGCTGGAAATGTCTAAAAACGTTCACTTTCAACGAATACGAGCGTTTTTAGACATTTGCGTTCTTCTCAGAATAAAACTGTATTTTTAACAAGAAAAAATATTTTTTATCTCTGAAAATAAATTTATTAACGTCAGAAAGCTGGAAACGGCTAAAAACGAGCACTTTCGACGAATACAAGCGTTTTTAGACATTTTCGTACTTCTCGGAATAAAACTGCATTTTTCACGACAAAAAATATTTTTCATCTCTGAAAATCAATTTATTATCATCAGAGAGCTGGAAATGTCTAAAACCGTTCACTTTCAACGAATACGACCGTTTTTAGGCATTTTCGTACTTCTCCGAATAAAACTGTATTTTTCACGACAAAAAATATTTTATATCTCTGGAAATAAATTTATTCTGGTCAGAAAGCTGGAAACGTCTAAAAACGATCACTTTCGACAAATACAAGCGTTTTTAGACATTTTCGTACTTCTCGGACTAAAACTGCATTTTTCACGACAAAAAATATTTTTATCTCTGAAAATAAATTTATTATCGTCAGAGAGCTGGAAATGTCTAAAAACGTTCACTTTCAACGAATACGAGCGTTTTTAGTCATTTTTGTACTTCTCGGAATAAAACTGTATTTTTCACGACAAAAAATATTTTTTATCTCTGAAAATCAAATTATTCAGGTCAGAAAGCTGGAAACGTCTAAAAACGACCACTTTCGACGAATACAAGCGTTTTTAGACATTTTCGTACTTCTCGGACTAAAACTGCATTTTTCACGACAAAAAATATTTTTATCTCTGAAAATAAATTTATTAACGTCAGAGAGCTGGAAATGTCTAAAAACGTTCACTTTCAACGAATACGAGCGTTTTTAGGCATTTTTGTACTTCTCGGAATAAAACTGTATTTTTCACGACAAAAAATATTTTTTATCTCTGAAAATCAAATTATTCAGTTCAGAAAGCTGGAAACGTCTAAAAACGACCACATTCGACGAATACAAGCGTTTTTAGACATTTTCGTACTTCTCGGACTAAAACTGCATTTTTCACTACAAAAAATATTTTTTATCTCTGAAAATCAATTTATTCAGGTCAGAAAGCTGGAAACGTCTAAAAACGATCACTTTCGACGAATACAAGCGTTTTTAGACATTTTCGTACTTCTCGGACTGAAACTGCATTTTTCACAACAAAAAATATTTTTTATCTCTGGAAATAAATTTATTCCGGTCAGAAAGCTGGAAACGTCTAAAAACGATCACTTTCGACGAATACAAGCGTTTTTAGACATTTTTGTACTTCTCGAAATAAAACTGTATTTCTCACGACAAAAAATATTTTATATCTCTGAAAATAAATTTATTAACGTCAGAGAGCTGGAAATGTCTAAAAACGTTCACTTTCAACGAATACGAGCGTTTTTAGGCATTTTCGTACTTCTCCGAATAAAACTGTATTTTTCACGACAAAAAATATTTTATATCTCTGGAAATAAATTTATTCTGGTCAGAAAGCTGGAAACGTCTAAAAACGATCACTTTCGACAAATACAAGCGTTTTTAGACATTTTCGTACTTCTCGGAATAAAACTGCATTTTTCACGACAAAAAATATTTTATATCTCTGAAAATAAATTTATTAACGTCAGAGAGCTGGAAATGTCTAAAAACGTTCACTTTCAACGAATACGAGCGTTTTTAGGCATTTTCGTACTTCTCCGAATAAAACTGTATTTTTCACGACAAAAAATATTTTATATCTCTGGAAATAAATTTATTCTGGTCAGAAAGCTGGAAACGTCTAAAAACGATCACTTTCGACAAATACAAGCGTTTTTAGACATTTTCGTACTTCTCGGAATAAAACTGCATTTTTCACGACAAAAAATATTTTATATCTCTGAAAATAAATTTATTAACGTCAGAGAGCTGGAAATGTCTAAAAACGTTCACTTTCAACGAATACCAGCGTTTTTAGGCATTTTCGTACTTCTCCGAATAAAACTGTATTTTTCACGACAAAAAATATTTTATATCTCTGGAAATAAATTTATTCTGGTCAGAAAGCTGGAAACGTCTAAAAACGACCACTTTCGACAAATACAAGCGTTTTTAGACATTTTCGTACTTCTCGGACTAAAACTGCATTTTTCACGACAAAAAATATTTTTATCTCTGAAAATAAATTTATTATCGTCAGAGAGCTGGAAACGTCTAAAAACGTTCACTTTCAACGAATACGAGCGTTTTTAGTCATTTTTGTACTTCTCGGAATAAAACTGTATTTTTCACGACAAAAAATATTTTTTATCTCTGAAAATCAAATTATTCAGGTCAGAAAGCTGGAAACGTCTAAAAACGACCACTTTCGACGAATACAAGCGTTTTTAGACATTTTCGTACTTCTCGGACTAAAACTGCATTTTTCACGACAAAAAATATTTTTATCTCTGAAAATAAATTTATTAACGTCAGAGAGCTGGAAATGTCTAAAAACGTTCACTTTCAACGAATACGAGCATTTTTAGGCATTTTCGTACTTCTCCGAATAAAACTGTATTTTTCACGACAAAAAATATTTTATATCTCTGGAAATAAATTTATTCTGGTCAGAAAGCTGGAAACGTCTAAAAACGATCACTTTCGACAAATACAAGCGTTTTTAGACATTTTCGTACTTCTCGGACTAAAACTGCATTTTTCACGACAAAAAATATTTTTATCTCTGAAAATAAATTTATTATCGTCAGAGAGCTGGAAATGTCTAAAAACGTTCACTTTCAACGAATACGAGCGTTTTTAGTCATTTTTGTACTTCTCGGAATAAAACTGTATTTTTCACGACAAAAAATATTTTTTATCTCTGAAAATCAAATTATTCAGGTCAGAAAGCTGGAAACGTCTAAAAACGATCACTTTCGACGAATACAAGCGTTTTTAGACATTTTCGTACTTCTCGGACTAAAACTGCATTTTTCACAACAAAAAATATTTTTTATCTCTGGAAATAAATTTATTCTGGTCAGAAAGCTGGAAACGTCTAAAAACGATCACTTTTGACGAATACAAGCGTTTTTAGACATTTTTGTACTTCTCGAAATAAAACTGTATTTCTCACGACAAAAAATATTTTATATCTCTGAAATAAATTTATTAACGTCAGAGAGCTGGAAATGTCTAAAAACGTTCACTTTCAACGAATACGAGCGTTTTTAGGCATTTTCGTACTTCTCCGAATAAAACTGTATTTTTCACGACAAAAAATATTTTATATCTCTGGAAATAAATTTATTCTGGTCAGAAAGCTGGAAACGTGTAAAAACGATCACTTTCGACAAATACAAGCGTTTTTAGACATTTTCGTACTTCTCGGAATAAAACTGCATTTTTCACGACAAAAAATATTTTATATCTCTGAAAATAAATTTATTAACGTCAGAGAGCTGGAAACGTCTAAAAACGATCACTTTCGACGAATACAAGCGTTTTTAGACATTTTCGTACTTCTCGGACTAAAACTGCATTTTTCACAACAAAAAATATTTTTTATCTCTGGAAATAAATTTATTCTGGTCAGAAAGCTGGAAACGTCTAAAAACGATCACTTTCGACAAATACAAGCGTTTTTAGACATTTTCGTACTTCTCGGACTAAAACTGCATTTTTCACAATAAAAAATATTTTTTATCTCTGAAAATAAATTTATTAACGTCAGAGAGCTGGAAATGTCTAAAAACGTTCAATTTCAACGAATACGAGCGTTTTTAGACATTTTCGTTCTTCTCGGAATAAAACTGTATTTTTAACGACAAAAAATATTTATTATCTCTGAAAATAAATTTATTAACGTCAGAAAGCTGGAAACGGCTAAAAACGATCACTTTCAACGAATACAAGCGTTTTTAGACATTTTCGTACTTCTCGGAATAAAACTGCATTTTTCACGACAAAAAATATTTTATATCTCTGAAAATAAATTTATTAACGTCAGAAAGCTGGAAATGGCTAAAAACGATCACTTTCGACGAATACAAGCGTTTTTAGACATTTTCGTACTTCTCGGAATAAAACTGCATTTTTCACGACAAAAAATATTTTTTATCTCTGAAAATCAATTTATTATCGTCAGAGAGCTGGAAATGTCTAAAAACTTTCACTTTCAACGAATACGACCTTTTTTAGTGATTTTTGTACTTGTCGGAATAAAAATGTATTTTTCACGGCAAAAAATATTTTTTATCTCTGAAAATCAATTTATTCAGGTCAGAAAGCTGGAAACGTCTAAAAACGATCACTTTCGACGAATACAAGCGTTTTTAGACATTTTCGTACTTCTCGAAATAAAACTGTATTTCTCACGACAAAAAATATTTTATATTTCTGAAAATAAATTTATTAACGTCAGAGAGCTGGAAATGTCTAAAAACGTTCACTTTCAACGAATACGAGCGTTTTTAGGCATTTTCGTACTTCTCCGAATAAAACTGTATTTTTCACGACAAAAAATATTTTATATCTCTGGAAATAAATTTATTCTGGTCAGAAAGCTAGAAACGTCTAAAAACGATCACTTTCGACAAATACAAGCGTTTTTAGACATTTTCGTACTTCTCGGACTAAAACTGCATTTTTCACGACAAAAAATATTTTTATCTCTGAAAATAAATTTATTATCGTCAGAGAGCTGGAAATGTCTAAAAACGTTCACTTTCAACGAATACGAGCGTTTTTAGTCATTTTTGTACTTCTCGGAATAAAACTGTATTTTTCACGACAAAAAATATTTTTTATCTCTGAAAATCAAATTATTCAGGTCAGAAAGCTGGAAACGTCTAAAAACGACCACTTTCGACGAATACAAGCGTTTTTAGACATTTTCGTACTTCTCGGACTAAAACTGCATTTTTCACGACAAAAAATATTTTTATCTCTGAAAATAAATTTATTAACGTCAGAGAGCTGGAAATGTCTAAAAACGTTCACTTTCAACGAATACGAGCGTTTTTAGGCATTTTTGTACTTCTCGGAATAAAACTGTATTTTTCACGACAAAAAATATTTTTTATCTCTGAAAATCAAATTATTCAGGTCAGAAAGCTGGAAACGTCTAAAAACGACCACTTTCGACGAATACAAGCGTTTTTAGACATTTTCGTACTTCTCGGACTAAAACTGCATTTTTCACTACTAAAAATATTTTTTATCTCTGAAAATCAATTTATTCAGGTCAGAAAGCTGGAAACGTCTAAAAACGATCACTTTCGACGAATACAAGCGTTTTTAGACATTTTCGTACTTCTCGGACTGAAACTGCATTTTTCACAACAAAAAATATTTTTTATCTCTGGAAATAAATTTATTCCGGTCAGAAAGCTGGAAACGTCTAAAAACGATCACTTTCGACGAATACGAGCGTTTTTAGACATTTTTGTACTTCTCGAAATAAAACTGTATTTCTCACGACAAAAAATATTTTATATCTCTGAAAATAAATTTATTAACGTCAGAGAGCTGGAAATGTCTAAAAACGTTCACTTTCAACGAATACGAGCATTTTTAGGCATTTTCGTACTTCTCCGAATAAAACTGTATTTTTCACGACAAAAAATATTTTATATCTCTGGAAATAAATTTATTCTGGTCAGAAAGCTGGAAACGTCTAAAAACGATCACTTTCGACAAATACAAGCGTTTTTAGACATTTTCGTACTTCTCGGAATAAAACTGCATTTTTCACGACAAAAAATATTTTATATCTCTGAAAATAAATTTATTAACGTCAGAGAGCTGGAAATGTCTAAAAACGTTCACTTTCAACGAATACGAGCGTTTTTAGGCATTTTCGTACTTCTCCGAATAAAACTGTATTTTTCACGACAAAAAATATTTTATATCTCTGGAAATAAATTTATTCTGGTCAGAAAGCCGGAAACGTCTAAAAACGATCACTTTCGACAAATACAAGCGTTTTTAGACATTTTCGTACTTCTCGGAATAAAACTGCATTTTTCACGACAAAAAATATTTTATATCTCTGAAAATAAATTTATTAACGTCAGAGAGCTGGAAATGTCTAAAAACGTTCACTTTCAACGAATACCAGCGTTTTTAGGCATTTTCGTACTTCTCCGAATAAAACTGTATTTTTCACGACAAAAAATATTTTATATCTCTGGAAATAAATTTATTCTGGTCAGAAAGCTGGAAACGTCTAAAAACGACCACTTTCGACAAATACAAGCGTTTTTAGACATTTTCGTACTTCTCGGACTAAAACTGCATTTTTCACGACAAAAAATATTTTTATCTCTGAAAATAAATTTATTATCGTCAGAGAGCTGGAAATGTCTAAAAACGTTCACTTTCAACGAATATGAGCGTTTTTAGTCATTTTTGTACTTCTCGGAATAAAACTGTATTTTTCACGACAAAAAATTTTTTTATCTCTGAAAATCAAATTATTCAGGTCAGAAAGCTGGAAACGTCTAAAAACGACCACTTTCGACGAATACAAGCGTTTTTAGACATTTTCGTACTTCTCGGACTAAAACTGCATTTTTCACGACAAAAAATATTTTTATCTCTGAAAATAAATTTATTAACGTCAGAGAGCTGGAAATGTCTAAAAACGTTCACTTTCAACGAATACGAGCGTTTTTAGGCATTTTCGTACTTCTCCGAATAAAACTGTATTTTTCACGACAAAAAATATTTTATATCTCTGGAAATAAATTTATTCTGGTCAGAAAGCTGGAAACGTCTAAAAACGATCACTTTCGACAAATACAAGCGTTTTTAGACATTTTCGTACTTCTCGGACTAAAACTGCATTTTTCACGACAAAAAATATTTTTATCTCTGAAAATAAATTTATTATCGTCAGAGAGCTGGAAATGTCTAAAAACGTTCACTTTCAACGAATACGAGCGTTTTTAGTCATTTTTGTACTTCTCGGAATAAAACTGTATTTTTCACGACAAAAAATATTTTTTATCTCTGAAAATCAAATTATTCAGGTCAGAAAGCTGGAAACGTCTAAAAACGACCACTTTCGACGAATACAAGCGTTTTTAGACATTTTCGTACTTCTCGGACTAAAACTGCATTTTTCACGACAAAAAATATTTTTTATCTCTGAAAATCAATTTATTCAGGTCAGAAAGCTGGAAACGTCTAAAAACGATCACTTTCGACGAATACAAGCGTTTTTAGACATTTTCGTACTTCTCGGACTAAAACTGCATTTTTCACAACAACAAATATTTTTTATCTCTGGAAATAAATTTATTCTGGTCAGAAAGCTGGAAACGTCTAAAAACGATCACTTTCGACGAATACAAGCGTTTTTAGACATTTTTGTACTTCTCGAAATAAAACTGTATTTCTCACGACAAAAAATATTTTATATCTCTGAAAATAAATTTATTAACGTCAGAGAGCTGGAAATGTCTAAAAACGTTCACTTTCAACGAATACGAGCGTTTTTAGGCATTTTCGTACTTCTCCGAATAAAACTGTATTTTTCACGACAAAAAATATTTTATATCTCTGGAAATAAATTTATTCTGGTCAGAAAGCTGGAAACGTCTAAAAACGATCACTTTCGACAAATACAAGCGTTTTTAGACATTTTCGTACTTCTCGAAATAAAACTGCATTTTTCACGACAAACAATATTTTTTATCTCTGAAAATCAATTTATTCAGGTCAGAAAGCTGGAAACGTCTAAAAACGATCACTTTCGACGAATACAAGCGTTTTTAGACATTTTCGTACTTCTCGGACTAAAACTGCATTTTTCACAACAAAAAATATTTTTTATCTCTGGAAATAAATTTATTCTGGTCAGAAAGCTGGAAACGTCTAAAAACGATCACTTTCGACGAATACAAGCGTTTTTAGACATTTTTGTACTTCTCGAAATAAAACTGTATTTCTCACGACAAAAAATATTTTATATCTCTGAAAATAAATTTATTAACGTCAGAGAGCTGGAAACGTCTAAAAACGATCACTTTCGACGAATACAAGCGTTTTTAGACATTTTCGTACTTCTCGGACTAAAACTGCATTTTTCACAACAAAAAATATTTTTTATCTCTGGAAATAAATTTATTCTGGTCAGAAAGCTGGAAACGTCTAAAAACGATCACTTTCGACAAATACAAGCGTTTTTAGACATTTTCGTACTTCTCGGACTAAAACTGCATTTTTCACAATAAAAAATATTTTTTATCTCTGAAAATAAATTTATTAACGTCAGAGAGCTGGAAATGTCTAAAAACGTTCAATTTCAACGAATACGAGCGTTTTTAGACATTTTCGTTCTTCTCGGAATAAAACTGTATTTTTAACGACAAAAAATATTTATTATCTCTGAAAATAAATTTATTAACGTCAGAAAGCTGGAAACGGCTAAAAACGATCACTTTCAACGAATACAAGCGTTTTTAGACATTTTCGTACTTCTCGGAATAAAACTGCATTTTTCACGACAAAAAATATTTTATATCTCTGAAAATAAATTTATTAACGTCAGAAAGCTGGAAATGGTTAAAAACGATCACTTTCGACGAATACAAGCGTTTTTAGACATTTTCGTTCTTCTCGGAATAAAACTGCATTTTTCACGACAAAAAATATTTTTTATCTCTGAAAATCAATTTATTATCGTCAGAGAGCTGGAAATGTCTAAAAACTTTCACTTTCATCGAATACGACCTTTTCTAGTGATTTTTGTACTTGTCGGAATAAAACTGTATTTTTCACGGCAAAAAATATTTTTTATCTCTGAAAATCAATTTATTCAGGTCAGAAAGCTGGAAACGTCTAAAAACGATCACTTTCGACGAATACAAGCGTTTTTAGACATTTTCGTACTTCTCGAAATAAAACTGTATTTCTCACGACAAAAAATATTTTATATCTCTGAAAATAAATTTATTAACGTCAGAGAGCTGGAAATGTCTAAAAACGTTCACTTTCAACGAATACGAGCGTTTTTAGGCATTTTCGTACTTCTCCGAATAAAACTGTATTTTTCACGACAAAAAATATTTTATATCTCTGGAAATAAATTTATTCTGGTCAGAAAGCTGGAAACGTCTAAAAACGATCACTTTCGACAAATACAAGCGTTTTTAGACATTTTCGTACTTCTCGGACTAAAACTGCATTTTTCACGACAAAAAATATTTTTATCTCTGAAAATAAATTTATTATCGTCAGAGAGCTGGAAATGTCTAAAAACGTTCACTCTCAACGAATACGAGCGTTTTTAGTCATTTTTGTACTTCTCGGAATAAAACTGTATTTTTCACGACAAAAAATATTTTTTATCTCTGAAAATCAAATTATTCAGGTCAGAAAGCTGGAAACGTCTAAAAACGACCACTTTCGACGAATACAAGCGTTTTTAGACATTTTCGTACTTCTCGGACTAAAACTGCATTTTTCACGACAAAAAATATTTTTATCTCTGAAAATAAATTTATTAACGTCAGAGAGCTGGAAATGTCTAAAAACGTTCACTTTCAACGAATACGATCGTTTTTAGTCATTTTTGTACTTGTCGGAATAAAACTGCATTTTTCACAACAAAAATATTTTTTATCTCTGAAAATCAATTTATTATCGTCAGAGAGCTAGAAACGTCTAAAAACGATCACTTTCGACAAATACAAGCGTTTTTAGACATTTTCGTACTTCTCGGAATAAAACTGCATTTTTCACGACAAAAAATATTTTATATCTCTGAAAATAAATTTATTAACGTCAGAGAGCTGGAAATGTCTAAAAACGTTCACTTTCAACGAATACGAGCGTTTTTAGGCATTTTCGTACTTCTCCGAATAAAACTGTATTTTTCACGACAAAAAATATTTTATATCTCTGGAAATAAATTTATTCTGGTCAGAAAGCTGGAAACGTCTAAAAACGATCACTTTCGACAAATACAAGCGTTTTTAGACATTTTCGTACTTCTCGGACTAAAACTGCATTTTTCACGACAAAAAATATTTTTATCTCTGAAAATAAATTTATTATCGTCAGAGAGCTGGAAATGTCTAAAAACGTTCACTCTCAACGAATACGAGCGTTTTTAGTCATTTTTGTACTTCTCGGAATAAAACTGTATTTTTCACGACAAAAAATATTTTTTATCTCTGAAAATCAAATTATTCAGGTGAGAAAGCTGGAAACGTCTAAAAACGACCACTTTCGACGAATACAAGCGTTTTTAGACATTTTCGTACTTCTCGGACTAAAACTGCATTTTTCACGACAAAAAATATTTTTATCTCTGAAAATAAATTTATTAACGTCAGAGAGCTGGAAATGTCTAAAAACGTTCACTTTCAACGAATACGATCGTTTTTAGTCATTTTTGTACTTGTCGGAATAAAACTGCATTTTTCACGACAAAAAATATTTTTTATCTCTGAAAATCAATTTATTATCGTCAGAGAGCTGGAAATGTCTAAAAACGTTCACTTTCAAAGAATACGACCTTTTTTAGTGATTTTTGTACTTGTCGGAATAAAACTGTATTTTTCACGGCAAAAAATATTTTTTATCTCTGAAAATCAATTTATTCAGGTCAGAAAGCTGGAAACGTCTAAAAACGATCACTTTCGACGAATACAAGCGTTTTTAGACATGTTCGTACTTCTCGAAATAAAACTGTATTTCTCACGACAAAAAATATTTTATATCTCTGAAAATAAATTTATTAACGTCAGAGAGCTGGAAATGTCTAAAAACGTTCACTTTCGACGAATACAAGCGTTTTTAGACATTTTCGTACTTCTCGGACTAAAACTGCATTTTTCACAACAAAAAATATTTTTTATCTCTGGAAATAAATTTATTCCGGTCAGAAAGCTGGAAACGTCTAAAAACGATCACTTTCGACGAATACAAGCGTTTTTAGACATTTTTGTACTTATCGAAATAAAACTGCATTTTTCACGACAAAAAATATTTTATATCTCTGAAAATAAATTTATTAACGTCAGAGAGCTGGAAATGTCTAAAAACGTTCACTTTCAACGAATACGAGCGTTTTTAGACATTTGCGTTCTTCTCAGAATAAAACTGTATTTTTAACAAGAAAAAATATTTTTTATCTCTGAAAATAAATTTATTAACGTCAGAAAGCTGGAAACGGCTAAAAACGAGCACTTTCGACGAATACAAGCGTTTTTAGACATTTTCGTACTTCTCGGAATAAAACTGCATTTTTCACGACAAAAAATATTTTTCATCTCTGAAAATCAATTTATTATCATCAGAGAGCTGGAAATGTCTAAAACCGTTCACTTTCAACGAATACGACCGTTTTTAGGCATTTTCGTACTTCTCCGAATAAAACTGTATTTTTCACGACAAAAAATATTTTATATCTCTGGAAATAAATTTATTCTGGTCAGAAAGCTGGAAACGTCTAAAAACGATCACTTTCGACAAATACAAGCGTTTTTAGACATTTTCGTACTTCTCGGACTAAAACTGCATTTTTCACGACAAAAAATATTTTTATCTCTGAAAATAAATTTATTATCGTCAGAGAGCTGGAAATGTCTAAAAACGTTCACTTTCAACGAATACGAGCGTTTTTAGTCATTTTTGTACTTCTCGGAATAAAACTGTATTTTTCACGACAAAAAATATTTTTTATCTCTGAAAATCAAATTATTCAGGTCAGAAAGCTGGAAACGTCTAAAAACGACCACTTTCGACGAATACAAGCGTTTTTAGACATTTTCGTACTTCTCGGACTAAAACTGCATTTTTCACGACAAAAAATATTTTTATCTCTGAAAATAAATTTATTAACGTCAGAGAGCTGGAAATGTCTAAAAACGTTCACTTTCAACGAATACGAGCGTTTTTAGGCATTTTTGTACTTCTCGGAATAAAACTGTATTTTTCACGACAAAAAATATTTTTTATCTCTGAAAATCAAATTATTCAGTTCAGAAAGCTGGAAACGTCTAAAAACGACCACATTCGACGAATACAAGCGTTTTTAGACATTTTCGTACTTCTCGGACTAAAACTGCATTTTTCACTACAAAAAATATTTTTTATCTCTGAAAATCAATTTATTCAGGTCAGAAAGCTGGAAACGTCTAAAAACGATCACTTTCGACGAATACAAGCGTTTTTAGACATTTTCGTACTTCTCGGACTGAAACTGCATTTTTCACAACAAAAAATATTTTTTATCTCTGGAAATAAATTTATTCCGGTCAGAAAGCTGGAAACGTCTAAAAACGATCACTTTCGACGAATACAAGCGTTTTTAGACATTTTTGTACTTCTCGAAATAAAACTGTATTTCTCACGACAAAAAATATTTTATATCTCTGAAAATAAATTTATTAACGTCAGAGAGCTGGAAATGTCTAAAAACGTTCACTTTCAACGAATACGAGCGTTTTTAGGCATTTTCGTACTTCTCCGAATAAAACTGTATTTTTCACGACAAAAAATATTTTATATCTCTGGAAATAAATTTATTCTGGTCAGAAAGCTGGAAACGTCTAAAAACGATCACTTTCGACAAATACAAGCGTTTTTAGACATTTTCGTACTTCTCGGAATAAAACTGCATTTTTCACGACAAAAAATATTTTATATCTCTGAAAATAAATTTATTAACGTCAGAGAGCTGGAAATGTCTAAAAACGTTCACTTTCAACGAATACGAGCGTTTTTAGGCATTTTCGTACTTCTCCGAATAAAACTGTATTTTTCACGACAAAAAATATTTTATATCTCTGGAAATAAATTTATTCTGGTCAGAAAGCTGGAAACGTCTAAAAACGATCACTTTCGACAAATACAAGCGTTTTTAGACATTTTCGTACTTCTCGGAATAAAACTGCATTTTTCACGACAAAAAATATTTTATATCTCTGAAAATAAATTTATTAACGTCAGAGAGCTGGAAATGTCTAAAAACGTTCACTTTCAACGAATACCAGCGTTTTTAGGCATTTTCGTACTTCTCCGAATAAAACTGTATTTTTCACGACAAAAAATATTTTATATCTCTGGAAATAAATTTATTCTGGTCAGAAAGCTGGAAACGTCTAAAAACGACCACTTTCGACAAATACAAGCGTTTTTAGACATTTTCGTACTTCTCGGACTAAAACTGCATTTTTCACGACAAAAAATATTTTTATCTCTGAAAATAAATTTATTATCGTCAGAGAGCTGGAAACGTCTAAAAACGTTCACTTTCAACGAATACGAGCGTTTTTAGTCATTTTTGTACTTCTCGGAATAAAACTGTATTTTTCACGACAAAAAATATTTTTTATCTCTGAAAATCAAATTATTCAGGTCAGAAAGCTGGAAACGTCTAAAAACGACCACTTTCGACGAATACAAGCGTTTTTAGACATTTTCGTACTTCTCGGACTAAAACTGCATTTTTCACGACAAAAAATATTTTTATCTCTGAAAATAAATTTATTAACGTCAGAGAGCTGGAAATGTCTAAAAACGTTCACTTTCAACGAATACGAGCGTTTTTAGGCATTTTCGTACTTCTCCGAATAAAACTGTATTTTTCACGACAAAAAATATTTTATATCTCTGGAAATAAATTTATTCTGGTCAGAAAGCTGGAAACGTCTAAAAACGATCACTTTCGACAAATACAAGCGTTTTTAGACATTTTCGTACTTCTCGGACTAAAACTGCATTTTTCACGACAAAAAATATTTTTATCTCTGAAAATAAATTTATTATCGTCAGAGAGCTGGAAATGTCTAAAAACGTTCACTTTCAACGAATACGAGCGTTTTTAGTCATTTTTGTACTTCTCGGAATAAAACTGTATTTTTCACGACAAAAAATATTTTTTATCTCTGAAAATCAAATTATTCAGGTCAGAAAGCTGGAAACGTCTAAAAACGATCACTTTCGACGAATACAAGCGTTTTTAGACATTTTCGTACTTCTCGGACTAAAACTGCATTTTTCACAACAAAAAATATTTTTTATCTCTGGAAATAAATTTATTCTGGTCAGAAAGCTGGAAACGTCTAAAAACGATCACTTTTGACGAATACAAGCGTTTTTAGACATTTTTGTACTTCTCGAAATAAAACTGTATTTCTCACGACAAAAAATATTTTATATCTCTGAAATAAATTTATTAACGTCAGAGAGCTGGAAATGTCTAAAAACGTTCACTTTCAACGAATACGAGCGTTTTTAGGCATTTTCGTACTTCTCCGAATAAAACTGTATTTTTCACGACAAAAAATATTTTATATCTCTGGAAATAAATTTATTCTGGTCAGAAAGCTGGAAACGTGTAAAAACGATCACTTTCGACAAATACAAGCGTTTTTAGACATTTTCGTACTTCTCGGAATAAAACTGCATTTTTCACGACAAAAAATATTTTATATCTCTGAAAATAAATTTATTAACGTCAGAGAGCTGGAAACGTCTAAAAACGATCACTTTCGACGAATACAAGCGTTTTTAGACATTTTCGTACTTCTCGGACTAAAACTGCATTTTTCACAACAAAAAATATTTTTTATCTCTGGAAATAAATTTATTCTGGTCAGAAAGCTGGAAACGTCTAAAAACGATCACTTTCGACAAATACAAGCGTTTTTAGACATTTTCGTACTTCTCGGACTAAAACTGCATTTTTCACAATAAAAAATATTTTTTATCTCTGAAAATAAATTTATTAACGTCAGAGAGCTGGAAATGTCTAAAAACGTTCAATTTCAACGAATACGAGCGTTTTTAGACATTTTCGTTCTTCTCGGAATAAAACTGTATTTTTAACGACAAAAAATATTTATTATCTCTGAAAATAAATTTATTAACGTCAGAAAGCTGGAAACGGCTAAAAACGATCACTTTCAACGAATACAAGCGTTTTTAGACATTTTCGTACTTCTCGGAATAAAACTGCATTTTTCACGACAAAAAATATTTTATATCTCTGAAAATAAATTTATTAACGTCAGAAAGCTGGAAATGGCTAAAAACGATCACTTTCGACGAATACAAGCGTTTTTAGACATTTTCGTACTTCTCGGAATAAAACTGCATTTTTCACGACAAAAAATATTTTTTATCTCTGAAAATCAATTTATTATCGTCAGAGAGCTGGAAATGTCTAAAAACTTTCACTTTCAACGAATACGACCTTTTTTAGTGATTTTTGTACTTGTCGGAATAAAAATGTATTTTTCACGGCAAAAAATATTTTTTATCTCTGAAAATCAATTTATTCAGGTCAGAAAGCTGGAAACGTCTAAAAACGATCACTTTCGACGAATACAAGCGTTTTTAGACATTTTCGTACTTCTCGAAATAAAACTGTATTTCTCACGACAAAAAATATTTTATATTTCTGAAAATAAATTTATTAACGTCAGAGAGCTGGAAATGTCTAAAAACGTTCACTTTCAACGAATACGAGCGTTTTTAGGCATTTTCGTACTTCTCCGAATAAAACTGTATTTTTCACGACAAAAAATATTTTATATCTCTGGAAATAAATTTATTCTGGTCAGAAAGCTAGAAACGTCTAAAAACGATCACTTTCGACAAATACAAGCGTTTTTAGACATTTTCGTACTTCTCGGACTAAAACTGCATTTTTCACGACAAAAAATATTTTTATCTCTGAAAATAAATTTATTATCGTCAGAGAGCTGGAAATGTCTAAAAACGTTCACTTTCAACGAATACGAGCGTTTTTAGTCATTTTTGTACTTCTCGGAATAAAACTGTATTTTTCACGACAAAAAATATTTTTTATCTCTGAAAATCAAATTATTCAGGTCAGAAAGCTGGAAACGTCTAAAAACGACCACTTTCGACGAATACAAGCGTTTTTAGACATTTTCGTACTTCTCGGACTAAAACTGCATTTTTCACGACAAAAAATATTTTTATCTCTGAAAATAAATTTATTAACGTCAGAGAGCTGGAAATGTCTAAAAACGTTCACTTTCAACGAATACGAGCGTTTTTAGGCATTTTTGTACTTCTCGGAATAAAACTGTATTTTTCACGACAAAAAATATTTTTTATCTCTGAAAATCAAATTATTCAGGTCAGAAAGCTGGAAACGTCTAAAAACGACCACTTTCGACGAATACAAGCGTTTTTAGACATTTTCGTACTTCTCGGACTAAAACTGCATTTTTCACTACTAAAAATATTTTTTATCTCTGAAAATCAATTTATTCAGGTCAGAAAGCTGGAAACGTCTAAAAACGATCACTTTCGACGAATACAAGCGTTTTTAGACATTTTCGTACTTCTCGGACTGAAACTGCATTTTTCACAACAAAAAATATTTTTTATCTCTGGAAATAAATTTATTCCGGTCAGAAAGCTGGAAACGTCTAAAAACGATCACTTTCGACGAATACGAGCGTTTTTAGACATTTTTGTACTTCTCGAAATAAAACTGTATTTCTCACGACAAAAAATATTTTATATCTCTGAAAATAAATTTATTAACGTCAGAGAGCTGGAAATGTCTAAAAACGTTCACTTTCAACGAATACGAGCATTTTTAGGCATTTTCGTACTTCTCCGAATAAAACTGTATTTTTCACGACAAAAAATATTTTATATCTCTGGAAATAAATTTATTCTGGTCAGAAAGCTGGAAACGTCTAAAAACGATCACTTTCGACAAATACAAGCGTTTTTAGACATTTTCGTACTTCTCGGAATAAAACTGCATTTTTCACGACAAAAAATATTTTATATCTCTGAAAATAAATTTATTAACGTCAGAGAGCTGGAAATGTCTAAAAACGTTCACTTTCAACGAATACGAGCGTTTTTAGGCATTTTCGTACTTCTCCGAATAAAACTGTATTTTTCACGACAAAAAATATTTTATATCTCTGGAAATAAATTTATTCTGGTCAGAAAGCCGGAAACGTCTAAAAACGATCACTTTCGACAAATACAAGCGTTTTTAGACATTTTCGTACTTCTCGGAATAAAACTGCATTTTTCACGACAAAAAATATTTTATATCTCTGAAAATAAATTTATTAACGTCAGAGAGCTGGAAATGTCTAAAAACGTTCACTTTCAACGAATACCAGCGTTTTTAGGCATTTTCGTACTTCTCCGAATAAAACTGTATTTTTCACGACAAAAAATATTTTATATCTCTGGAAATAAATTTATTCTGGTCAGAAAGCTGGAAACGTCTAAAAACGACCACTTTCGACAAATACAAGCGTTTTTAGACATTTTCGTACTTCTCGGACTAAAACTGCATTTTTCACGACAAAAAATATTTTTATCTCTGAAAATAAATTTATTATCGTCAGAGAGCTGGAAATGTCTAAAAACGTTCACTTTCAACGAATATGAGCGTTTTTAGTCATTTTTGTACTTCTCGGAATAAAACTGTATTTTTCACGACAAAAAATTTTTTTATCTCTGAAAATCAAATTATTCAGGTCAGAAAGCTGGAAACGTCTAAAAACGACCACTTTCGACGAATACAAGCGTTTTTAGACATTTTCGTACTTCTCGGACTAAAACTGCATTTTTCACGACAAAAAATATTTTTATCTCTGAAAATAAATTTATTAACGTCAGAGAGCTGGAAATGTCTAAAAACGTTCACTTTCAACGAATACGAGCGTTTTTAGGCATTTTCGTACTTCTCCGAATAAAACTGTATTTTTCACGACAAAAAATATTTTATATCTCTGGAAATAAATTTATTCTGGTCAGAAAGCTGGAAACGTCTAAAAACGATCACTTTCGACAAATACAAGCGTTTTTAGACATTTTCGTACTTCTCGGACTAAAACTGCATTTTTCACGACAAAAAATATTTTTATCTCTGAAAATAAATTTATTATCGTCAGAGAGCTGGAAATGTCTAAAAACGTTCACTTTCAACGAATACGAGCGTTTTTAGTCATTTTTGTACTTCTCGGAATAAAACTGTATTTTTCACGACAAAAAATATTTTTTATCTCTGAAAATCAAATTATTCAGGTCAGAAAGCTGGAAACGTCTAAAAACGACCACTTTCGACGAATACAAGCGTTTTTAGACATTTTCGTACTTCTCGGACTAAAACTGCATTTTTCACGACAAAAAATATTTTTTATCTCTGAAAATCAATTTATTCAGGTCAGAAAGCTGGAAACGTCTAAAAACGATCACTTTCGACGAATACAAGCGTTTTTAGACATTTTCGTACTTCTCGGACTAAAACTGCATTTTTCACAACAACAAATATTTTTTATCTCTGGAAATAAATTTATTCTGGTCAGAAAGCTGGAAACGTCTAAAAACGATCACTTTCGACGAATACAAGCGTTTTTAGACATTTTTGTACTTCTCGAAATAAAACTGTATTTCTCACGACAAAAAATATTTTATATCTCTGAAAATAAATTTATTAACGTCAGAGAGCTGGAAATGTCTAAAAACGTTCACTTTCAACGAATACGAGCGTTTTTTGGCATTTTCGTACTTCTCCGAATAAAACTGTATTTTTCACGACAAAAAATATTTTATATCTCTGGAAATAAATTTATTCTGGTCAGAAAGCTGGAAACGTCTAAAAACGATCACTTTCGACAAATACAAGCGTTTTTAGACATTTTCGTACTTCTCGAAATAAAACTGCATTTTTCACGACAAACAATATTTTTTATCTCTGAAAATCAATTTATTCAGGTCAGAAAGCTGGAAACGTCTAAAAACGATCACTTTCGACGAATACAAGCGTTTTTAGACATTTTCGTACTTCTCGGACTAAAACTGCATTTTTCACAACAAAAAATATTTTTTATCTCTGGAAATAAATTTATTCTGGTCAGAAAGCTGGAAACGTCTAAAAACGATCACTTTCGACGAATACAAGCGTTTTTAGACATTTTTGTACTTCTCGAAATAAAACTGTATTTCTCACGACAAAAAATATTTTATATCTCTGAAAATAAATTTATTAACGTCAGAGAGCTGGAAACGTCTAAAAACGATCACTTTCGACGAATACAAGCGTTTTTAGACATTTTCGTACTTCTCGGACTAAAACTGCATTTTTCACAACAAAAAATATTTTTTATCTCTGGAAATAAATTTATTCTGGTCAGAAAGCTGGAAACGTCTAAAAACGATCACTTTCGACAAATACAAGCGTTTTTAGACATTTTCGTACTTCTCGGACTAAAACTGCATTTTTCACAATAAAAAATATTTTTTATCTCTGAAAATAAATTTATTAACGTCAGAGAGCTGGAAATGTCTAAAAACGTTCAATTTCAACGAATACGAGCGTTTTTAGACATTTTCGTTCTTCTCGGAATAAAACTGTATTTTTAACGACAAAAAATATTTATTATCTCTGAAAATAAATTTATTAACGTCAGAAAGCTGGAAACGGCTAAAAACGATCACTTTCAACGAATACAAGCGTTTTTAGACATTTTCGTACTTCTCGGAATAAAACTGCATTTTTCACGACAAAAAATATTTTATATCTCTGAAAATAAATTTATTAACGTCAGAAAGCTGGAAATGGTTAAAAACGATCACTTTCGACGAATACAAGCGTTTTTAGACATTTTCGTTCTTCTCGGAATAAAACTGCATTTTTCACGACAAAAAATATTTTTTATCTCTGAAAATCAATTTATTATCGTCAGAGAGCTGGAAATGTCTAAAAACTTTCACTTTCATCGAATACGACCTTTTCTAGTGATTTTTGTACTTGTCGGAATAAAACTGTATTTTTCACGGCAAAAAATATTTTTTATCTCTGAAAATCAATTTATTCAGGTCAGAAAGCTGGAAACGTCTAAAAACGATCACTTTCGACGAATACAAGCGTTTTTAGACATTTTCGTACTTCTCGAAATAAAACTGTATTTCTCACGACAAAAAATATTTTATATCTCTGAAAATAAATTTATTAACGTCAGAGAGCTGGAAATGTCTAAAAACGTTCACTTTCAACGAATACGAGCGTTTTTAGGCATTTTCGTACTTCTCCGAATAAAACTGTATTTTTCACGACAAAAAATATTTTATATCTCTGGAAATAAATTTATTCTGGTCAGAAAGCTGGAAACGTCTAAAAACGATCACTTTCGACAAATACAAGCGTTTTTAGACATTTTCGTACTTCTCGGACTAAAACTGCATTTTTCACGACAAAAAATATTTTTATCTCTGAAAATAAATTTATTATCGTCAGAGAGCTGGAAATGTCTAAAAACGTTCACTCTCAACGAATACGAGCGTTTTTAGTCATTTTTGTACTTCTCGGAATAAAACTGTATTTTTCACGACAAAAAATATTTTTTATCTCTGAAAATCAAATTATTCAGGTCAGAAAGCTGGAAACGTCTAAAAACGACCACTTTCGACGAATACAAGCGTTTTTAGACATTTTCGTACTTCTCGGACTAAAACTGCATTTTTCACGACAAAAAATATTTTTATCTCTGAAAATAAATTTATTAACGTCAGAGAGCTGGAAATGTCTAAAAACGTTCACTTTCAACGAATACGATCGTTTTTAGTCATTTTTGTACTTGTCGGAATAAAACTGCATTTTTCACAACAAAAATATTTTTTATCTCTGAAAATCAATTTATTATCGTCAGAGAGCTAGAAACGTCTAAAAACGATCACTTTCGACAAATACAAGCGTTTTTAGACATTTTCGTACTTCTCGGAATAAAACTGCATTTTTCACGACAAAAAATATTTTATATCTCTGAAAATAAATTTATTAACGTCAGAGAGCTGGAAATGTCTAAAAACGTTCACTTTCAACGAATACGAGCGTTTTTAGGCATTTTCGTACTTCTCCGAATAAAACTGTATTTTTCACGACAAAAAATATTTTATATCTCTGGAAATAAATTTATTCTGGTCAGAAAGCTGGAAACGTCTAAAAACGATCACTTTCGACAAATACAAGCGTTTTTAGACATTTTCGTACTTCTCGGACTAAAACTGCATTTTTCACGACAAAAAATATTTTTATCTCTGAAAATAAATTTATTATCGTCAGAGAGCTGGAAATGTCTAAAAACGTTCACTCTCAACGAATACGAGCGTTTTTAGTCATTTTTGTACTTCTCGGAATAAAACTGTATTTTTCACGACAAAAAATATTTTTTATCTCTGAAAATCAAATTATTCAGGTGAGAAAGCTGGAAACGTCTAAAAACGACCACTTTCGACGAATACAAGCGTTTTTAGACATTTTCGTACTTCTCGGACTAAAACTGCATTTTTCACGACAAAAAATATTTTTATCTCTGAAAATAAATTTATTAACGTCAGAGAGCTGGAAATGTCTAAAAACGTTCACTTTCAACGAATACGATCGTTTTTAGTCATTTTTGTACTTGTCGGAATAAAACTGCATTTTTCACGACAAAAAATATTTTTTATCTCTGAAAATCAATTTATTATCGTCAGAGAGCTGGAAATGTCTAAAAACGTTCACTTTCAAAGAATACGACCTTTTTTAGTGATTTTTGTACTTGTCGGAATAAAACTGTATTTTTCACGGCAAAAAATATTTTTTATCTCTGAAAATCAATTTATTCAGGTCAGAAAGCTGGAAACGTCTAAAAACGATCACTTTCGACGAATACAAGCGTTTTTAGACATGTTCGTACTTCTCGAAATAAAACTGTATTTCTCACGACAAAAAATATTTTATATCTCTGAAAATAAATTTATTAACGTCAGAGAGCTGGAAATGTCTAAAAACGTTCACTTTCGACGAATACAAGCGTTTTTAGACATTTTCGTACTTCTCGGACTAAAACTGCATTTTTCACAACAAAAAATATTTTTTATCTCTGGAAATAAATTTATTCCGGTCAGAAAGCTGGAAACGTCTAAAAACGATCACTTTCGACGAATACAAGCGTTTTTAGACATTTTTGTACTTATCGAAATAAAACTGCATTTTTCACGACAAAAAATATTTTATATCTCTGAAAATAAATTTATTAACGTCAGAGAGCTGGAAATGTCTAAAAACGTTCACTTTCAACGAATACGAGCGTTTTTAGGCATTTTCGTACTTCTCCGAATAAAACTGTATTTTTCACGACAAAAAATATTTTATATCTCTGGAAATAAATTTATTCTGGTCAGAAAGCTGGAAACGTCTAAAAACGATCACTTTCGACAAATACAAGCGTTTTTAGACATTTTCGTACTTCTCGGACTAAAACTGCATTTTTCACGACAAAAAATATTTTTATCTCTGAAAATAAATTTATTAACGTCAGAGAGCTGGAAATGTCTAAAAACGTTCACTTTCAACGAATACGAGCGTTTTTAGGCATTTTCGTACTTCTCCGAATAAAACTGTATTTTTCACGACAAAAAATATTTTATATCTCTGGAAATAAATTTATTCTGGTCAGAAAGCTGGAAATGTCTAAAAACGTTCACTCTCAACGAATACGAGCGTTTTTAGTCATTTTTGTACTTCTCGGAATAAAACTGTATTTTTCACGACAAAAACTATTTTTTATCTCTGAAAATCAAATTATTCAGGTCAGAAAGCTGGAAACGTCTAAAAACGACCACTTTCGACGAATACAAGCGTTTTTAGACATTTTCTTACTTCTCGGACTAAAACTGCATTTTTCACGACAAAAAATATTTTTATCTCTGAAAATAAATTTATTAACGTCAGAGAGCTGGAAATGTCTAAAAACGTTCACTTTCAACGAATACGATCGTTTTTAGTCATTTTTGTACTTGTCGGAATAAAACTGCATTTTTCACGACAAAAAATATTTTTTATCTCTGAAAAACAATTTATTATCGTCAGAGAGCTGGAAATGTCTAAAAACGTTCACTTTCAACGAATACGACCTTTTTTAGTGATTTTTGTACTTGTCGGAATAAAACTGTATTTTTCAGGGCAAAAAATATTTTTTATCTCTGAAAATCAATTTATTCAGGTCAGAAAGCTGGAAACGTCTAAAAACGATCACTTTCGACGAATACAAGCGTTTTTAGACATTTTCGTACTTCTCGAAATAAAACTGTATTTCTCACGACAAAAAATATTTTATATCTCTGAAAATAAATTTATTAACGTCAGAGAGCTGGAAATGTCTAAAAACGTTCACTTTCGACGAATACAAGCGTTTTTAGACATTTTCGTACTTCTCGGACTAAAACTGCATTTTTCACAACAAAAAATATTTTTTATCTCTGGAAATAAATTTATTAACGTCAGAGAGCTGGAAATGTCTAAAAACGTTCACTTTCAACGAATACGAGCGTTTTTAGGCATTTTCGTACTTCTCCGAATAAAACTGTATTTTTCACGACAAAAAATATTTTATATCTCTGGAAATAAATTTATTCTGGTCAGAAAGCTGGAAACGTCTAAAAACGATCACTTTCGACAAATACAAGCGTTTTTAGACATTTTCGTACTTCTCGGAATAAAACTGCATTTTTCACGACAAAAAATATTTTATATCTCTGAAAATAAATTTATTAACGTCAGAGAGCTGGAAACGTCTAAAAACGATCACTTTCGACGAATACAAGCGTTTTTAGACATTTTCGTACTTCTCGGACTAAAACTGCATTTTTCACAACAAAAAATATTTTTTATCTCTGGAAATAAATTTATTCTGGTCAGAAAGCTGGAAACGTCTAAAAACGATCACTTTCGACGAATACAAGCGTTTTTAGACATTTTCGTACTTCTCGGACTAAAACTGCATTTTTCACAACAAAAAATATTTTATATCTCTGAAAATAAATTTATTAACGTCAGAGAGCTGGAAATGTCTAAAAACGTTCCCTTTCAACGAATACGAGCGTTTTTAGGCATTTTCGTACTTCTCCGAATAAAACTGTATTTTTCACGACAAAAAATATTTTATATCTCTGGAAATAAATTTATTCTGGTCAGAAAGCTGGAAACGTCTAAAAACGATCACTTTCGACAAATACAAGCGTTTTTAGACATTTTCGTACTTCTCGGAATAAAACTGCATTTTTCACGACCAAAAATATTTTATATCTCTGAAAATAAATTTATTAACGTCAGAGAGCTGGAAACGTCTAAAAACGATCACTTTCGACGAATACAAGCGTTTTTAGACATTTTCGTACTTCTCGGACTAAAACTGCATTTTTCACAACAAAAAATATTTTTTATCTCTGGAAATAAATTTATTCTGGTCAGAAAGCTGGAAACGTCTAAAAACGATCACTTTCGACGAATACAAGCGTTTTTAGACATTTTCGTACTTCTCGAAATAAAACTGTATTTCTCACGACAAAAAATATTTTATATCTCTGAAAATAAATTTATTCTGGTCAGAAAGCTGGAAACGTCTAAAAACGATCACTTTCGACGAATACAAGCGTTTTTAGACATTTTCATACTTCTCGGACTAAAACTGCATTTTTCACGACAAAAAATATTTTATATCTCTGAAAATAAATTTATTAACGTCAGAGAGCTGGAAATGTCTAAAAACGTTCACTTTCAACGAATACGAGCGTTTTTAGGCATTTTCGTACTTCTCCGAATAAAACTGTATTTTTCACGACAAAAAATATTTTATATCTCTGGAAATAAATATATTCTGGTCATAAAGCTGGAAACGTCTAAAAACGATCACTTTCGACAAATACAAGCGTTTTTAGACATTTTCGTACTTCTCGGACTAAAACTGCATTTTCACAACAAAAAATATTTTTTATCTCTGAAAATCAATTTATTCAGGTCAGAAAGCTGGAAACGTCTAAAAACGATCACTTTCGACGAATACAAGCGTTTTTAGACATTTTCGTACTTCTCGGAATAAAACTGCATTTTTCACGACATAAAATATTTTATATCTCTGAAAATAAATTTATTAACGTCAGAGAGCTGGAAATGTCTAAAAACGTTCACTTTCAACGAATACGAGCGTTTTTAGACATTTGCGTTCTTCTCGGAATAAAACTGTATTTTTAACAAGAAAAAATATTTTTTATCTCTGAAAATAAATTTATTAACGTCAGAAAGCTGGAAACGGCTAAAAACGAGCACTTTCGACGAATACAAGCGTTTTTAGACATTTTCGTACTTCTCGGAATAAAACTGCAGTTTTCACGACAAAAAATATTTTTCATCTCTGAAAATCAATTTATTATCATCAGAGAGCTGGAAATGTCTAAAACCGTTCACTCTCAACGAATACGAGCGTTTTTAGTCATTTTTGTACTTCTCGGAATAAAACTGTATTTTTCACGACAAAAAATATTTTTTATCTCTGAAAATCAAATTATTCAGGTGAGAAAGCTGGAAACGTCTAAAAACGACCACTTTCGACGAATACAAGCGTTTTTAGACATTTTCGTACTTCTCGAAATAAAACTGTATTTCTCACGACAAAAAATATTTTATATCTCTGAAAATAAATTTATTAACGTCAGAGAGCTGGAAATGTCTAAAAACGTTCACTTTCGACGAATACAAGCGTTTTTAGACATGTTCGTACTTCTCGAAATAAAACTGTATTTCTCACGACAAAAAATATTTTATATCTCTGAAAATAAATTTATTAACGTCAGAGAGCTGGAAATGTCTAAAAACGTTCACTTTCGACGAATACAAGCGTTTTTAGACATTTTCGTACTTCTCGGACTAAAACTGCATTTTTCACAACAAAAAACATTTTTTATCTCTGGAAATAAATTGATTCCGGTCAGAAAGCTGGAAACGTCTAAAAACGATCACTTTCGACGAATACAAGCGTTTTTAGACATTTTTGTACTTATCGAAATAAAACTGCATTTTTCACGACAAAAAATATTTTATATCTCTGAAAATAAATTTATTAACGTCAGAGAGCTGGAAATGTCTAAAAACGTTCACTTTCAACGAATACGAGCGTTTTTAGGCATTTTCGTACTTCTCCGAATAAAACTGTATTTTTCACGACAAAAAATATTTTATATCTCTGGAAATAAATTTATTCTGGTCAGAAAGCTGGAAACGTCTAAAAACGATCACTTTCGACAAATACAAGCGTTTTTAGACATTTTCGTACTTCTCGGACTAAAACTGCATTTTTCACGACAAAAAATATTTTTATCTCTGAAAATAAATTTATTATCGTCAGAGAGCTGGAAATGTCTAAAAACGTTCACTCTCAACGAATACGAGCGTTTTTAGTCATTTTTGTACTTCTCGGAATAAAACTGTATTTTTCACGACAAAAACTATTTTTTATCTCTGAAAATCAAATTATTCAGGTCAGAAAGCTGGAAACGTCTAAAAACGACCACTTTCGACGAATACAAGCGTTTTTAGACATTTTCTTACTTCTCGGACTAAAACTGCATTTTTGACGACAAAAAATATTTTTATCTCTGAAAATAAATTTATTAACGTCAGAGAGCTGGAAATGTCTAAAAACGTTCACTTTCAACGAATACGATCGTTTTTAGTCATTTTTGTACTTGTCGGAATAAAACTGCATTTTTCACGACAAAAAATATTTTTTATCTCTGAAAAACAATTTATTATCGTCAGAGAGCTGGAAATGTCTAAAAACGTTCACTTTCAACGAATACGACCTTTTTTAGTGATTTTTGTACTTGTCGGAATAAAACTGTATTTTTCAGGGCAAAAAATATTTTTTATCTCTGAAAATCAATTTATTCAGGTCAGAAAGCTGGAAACGTCTAAAAACGATCACTTTCGACGAATACAAGCGTTTTTAGACATTTTCGTACTTCTCGAAATAAAACTGTATTTCTCACGACAAAAAATATTTTATATCTCTGAAAATAAATTTATTAACGTCAGAGAGCTGGAAATGTCTAAAAACGTTCACTTTCGACGAATACAAGCGTTTTTAGACATTTTCGTACTTCTCGGACTAAAACTGCATTTTTCACAACAAAAAATATTTTTTATCTCTGGAAATAAATTTATTCCGGTCAGAAAGCTGGAAACGTCTAAAAACGATCACTTTCGACGAATACAAGCGTTTTTAGACATTTTTGTACTTCTCGAAATAAAACTGTATTTCTCACGACAAAAAATATTTTATATCTCTGAAAATAAATTTATTAACGTCAGAGAGCTGGAAATGTCTAAAAACGTTCACTTTCAACGAATACGAGCGTTTTTAGGCATTTTCGTACTTCTCCGAATAAAACTGTATTTTTCACGACAAAAAATATTTTATATCTCTGGAAATAAATTTATTCTGGTCAGAAAGCTGGAAACGTCTAAAAACGATCACTTTCGACAAATACAAGCGTTTTTAGACATTTTCGTACTTCTCGGAATAAAACTGCATTTTTCACGACAAAAAATATTTTATATCTCTGAAAATAAATTTATTAACGTCAGAGAGCTGGAAACGTCTAAAAACGATCACTTTCGACGAATACAAGCGTTTTTAGACATTTTCGTACTTCTCGGACTAAAACTGCATTTTTCACAACAAAAAAATATTTTTTATCTCTGGAAATAAATTTATTCTGGTCAGAAAGCTGGAAACGTCTAAAAACGATCACTTTCGACGAATACAAGCGTTTTTAGACATTTTCGTACTTCTCGGACTAAAACTGCATTTTTCACAACAAAAAATATTTTATATCTCTGAAAATAAATTTATTAACGTCAGAGAGCTGGAAATGTCTAAAAACGTTCCCTTTCAACGAATACGAGCGTTTTTAGGCATTTTCGTACTTCTCCGAATAAAACTGTATTTTTCACGACAAAAAATATTTTATATCTCTGGAAATAAATTTATTCTGGTCAGAAAGCTGGAAACGTCTAAAAACGATCACTTTCGACAAATACAAGCGTTTTTAGACATTTTCGTACTTCTCGGAATAAAACTGCATTTTTCACGACCAAAAATATTTTATATCTCTGAAAATAAATTTATTAACGTCAGAGAGCTGGAAACGTCTAAAAACGATCACTTTCGACGAATACAAGCGTTTTTAGACATTTTCGTACTTCTCGGACTAAAACTGCATTTTTCACAACAAAAAATATTTTTTATCTCTGGAAATAAATTTATTCTGGTCAGAAAGCTGGAAACGTCTAAAAACGATCACTTTCGACGAATACAAGCGTTTTTAGACATTTTCGTACTTCTCGAAATAAAACTGTATTTCTCACGACAAAAAATATTTTATATCTCTGAAAATAAATTTATTCTGGTCAGAAAGCTGGAAACGTCTAAAAACGATCACTTTCGACGAATACAAGCGTTTTTAGACATTTTCATACTTCTCGGACTAAAACTGCATTTTTCACGACAAAAAATATTTTATATCTCTGAAAATAAATTTATTAACGTCAGAGAGCTGGAAATGTCTAAAAACGTTCACTTTCAACGAATACGAGCATTTTTAGGCATTTTCGTACTTCTCCGAATAAAACTGTATTTTTCACGACAAAAAATATTTTATATCTCTGGAAATAAATATATTCTGGTCATAAAGCTGGAAACGTCTAAAAACGATCACTTTCGACAAATACAAGCGTTTTTAGACATTTTCGTACTTCTCGGACTAAAACTGCATTTTCACAACAAAAAATATTTTTTATCTCTGAAAATCAATTTATTCAGGTCAGAAAGCTGGAAACGTCTAAAAACGATCACTTTCGACGAATACAAGCGTTTTTAGACATTTTCGTACTTCTCGGAATAAAACTGCATTTTTCACGACATAAAATATTTTATATCTCTGAAAATAAATTTATTAACGTCAGAGAGCTGGAAATGTCTAAAAACGTTCACTTTCAACGAATACGAGCGTTTTTAGACATTTGCGTTCTTCTCGGAATAAAACTGTATTTTTAACAAGAAAAAATATTTTTTATCTCTGAAAATAAATTTATTAACGTCAGAAAGCTGGAAACGGCTAAAAACGAGCACTTTCGACGAATACAAGCGTTTTTAGACATTTTCGTACTTCTCGGAATAAAACTGCAGTTTTCACGACAAAAAATATTTTTCATCTCTGAAAATCAATTTATTATCATCAGAGAGCTGGAAATGTCTAAAACCGTTCACTTTCAACGAATACGACCGTTTTTAGGCATTTTCGTACTTCTCCGAATAAAACTGTATTTTTAACGACAAGAAATATTTTTTATCTCTGAAAATAAATTTATTAACGTCAGAAAGCTGGAAATGGCTAAAAACGATCACTTTCGACGAATACAAGCGTTTTTAGACATTTTCGTACTTCTCGGAATAAAACTGCATTTTTCACGACAAAAAATATTTTTTATCTCTGAAAATCAATTTATTAACGTCAGAGAGCTGGAAATGTCTAAAAACGTTCACTTTCAACGAATACGACCTTTTTTAGTGATTTTTGTACTTGTCGGAATAAAACTGTATTTTTCACGGCAAAAAATATTTTTTATTTCTGAAAATCAATTTATTCAGGTCAGAAAGCTGGAAACGTCTAAAAACGATCACTTTCGACGAATACAAGCGTTTTTAGACATTTTCGTACTTCTCGAAATAAAACTGTATTTTTCACGACAAAAAATATTTTATATCTCTGAAAATAAATTTATTAACGTCAGAAAGCTGGAAACGTCTTAAAACGATCACTTTTGACGAATACAAGCGTTTTTAGACATTTTCGTACTTCTCGGAATAAAACTGTATTTTTCACGACAAAAAATATTTTTTATCTCTGAAAATCAATTTATTCAGGTCAGAAAGCTGGAAACGTCTAAAAACGACCACTTTCGATGAATACAAGCGTTTTTAGACATTTTCGTACTTCTCGGACTAAAACTGCATTTTTCACGACAAAAAATATTTTATATCTTTGAAAATAAATTTATTAACGTCAGAGAGCTGGAAATGTCTAAAAACTTTCACTTTCAACGAATACGAGCGTTTTTAGGCATTTTCGTACTTCTCCGAATAAAACTGTATTTTTCACGACAAAAAATATTTTATATCTCTGGAAATAAATTTATACTGGTCAGAAAGCTGGAAACGTTTAAAAACGATCACTTTCGACAAATACAAGCGTTTTTAGACATTTTCGTACTTCTCGGACTAAAACTGCATTTTTCACAACAAAAAATATTTTTTATCTCTGGAAATAAATTTATTCTGGTCAGAAAGCTGGAAACGTCTAAAAACGATCACTTTCGACGAATACAAGCGTTTTTAGACATTTTCGTACTTCTCGAAATAAAACTGTATTTCTCACGACAAAAAATATTTTATATCTCTGAAAATAAATTTATTCTGGTCAGAAAGCTGGAAACGTCTAAAAACGATCACTTTCGACGAATACAAGCGTTTTTAGACATTTTCGTACTTCTCGGACTAAAACTGCATTTTTCACGACAAAAAATATTTTATATCTCTGAAAATAAATTTATTAACGTCAGAGAGCTGGAAATGTCTAAAAACGTTCACTTTCAACGAATACGAGCGTTTTTAGGCATTTTCGTACTTCTCCGAATAAAACTGTATTTTTCACGACAAAAAATATTTTATATCTCTGGAAATAAATTTATTCTGGTCATAAAGCTGGAAACGTCTAAAAACGATCACTTTCGACAAATACAAGCGTTTTTAGACATTTTCGTACTTCTCGGACTAAAACTGCATTTTTCACAACAAAAAATATTTTTTTATCTCTGAAAATAAATTTATTAACGTCAGAGAGCTGGAAATGTCTAAAAACGTCCTCTTTCAACGAATACGATCGTTTTTAGTCATTTTTGTACTTGTCGGAATAAAACTGTATTTTTCACGACAAAAAATATTTTTTATCTCTGAAAATCAATTTATTCAGGTCAGAAAGCTGGAAACGTCTAAAAACGATCACTTTCGACGAATACAAGCGTTTTTAGACATTTTCGTACTTCTCGGAATAAAACTGCATTTTTCACGACATAAAATATTTTATATCTCTGAAAATAAATTTATTAACGTCAGAGAGCTGGAAATGTCTAAAAACGTTCACTTTCAACGAATACGAGCGTTTTTAGACATTTGCGTTCTTCTCGGAATAAAACTGTATTTTTAACAAGAAAAAATATTTTTTATCTCTGAAAATAAATTTATTAACGTCAGAAAGCTGGAAACGTCTAAAAACGATCACTTTCGACGAATACAAGCGTTTTTAGACATTTTCGTACTTCTCGGACTAAAACTGCATTTTTCACGACAAAAAATATTTTATATCTCTGAAAATAAATTTATTAACGTCAGAGAGCTGGAAATGTCTAAAAACGTTCACTTTCAACGAATACGAGCGTTTTTAGGCATTTTCGTACTTCTCCGAATAAAACTGTATTTTTCACGACAAAAAATATTTTATATCTCTGGAAATAAATTTATTCTGGTCATAAAGCTGGAAACGTCTAAAAACGATCACTTTCGACAAATACAAGCGTTTTTAGACATTTTCGTACTTCTCGGACTAAAACTGCATTTTTCACAACAAAAAATATTTTTTTATCTCTGAAAATAAATTTATTAACGTCAGAGAGCTGGAAATGTCTAAAAACGTCCTCTTTCAACGAATACGATCGTTTTTAGTCATTTTTGTACTTGTCGGAATAAAACTGTATTTTTCACGACAAAAAATATTTTTTATCTCTGAAAATCAATTTATTCAGGTCAGAAAGCTGGAAACGTCTAAAAACGATCACTTTCGACGAATACAAGCGTTTTTAGACATTTTCGTACTTCTCGGAATAAAACTGCATTTTTCACGACATAAAATATTTTTTATCTCTGGAAATAAATTTATTCTGGTCAGAAAGCTGGAAACGTCTAAAAACGATCACTTTCGACGAATACAAGCGTTTTTAGACATTTTCGTACTTCTCGAAATAAAACTGTATTTCTCACGACAAAAAATATTTTATATCTCTGAAAATAAATTTATTCTGGTCAGAAAGCTGGAAACGTCTAAAAACGATCACTTTCGACGAATACAAGCGTTTTTAGACATTTTCGTACTTCTCGGACTAAAACTGCATTTTTCACGACAAAAAATATTTTATATCTCTGAAAATAAATTTATTAACGTCAGAGAGCTGGAAATGTCTAAAAACGTTCACTTTCAACGAATACGAGCGTTTTTAGGCATTTTCGTACTTCTCCGAATAAAACTGTATTTTTCACGACAAAGAATATTTTATATCTCTGGAAATAAATTTATTCTGGTCATAAAGCTGGAAACGTCTAAAAACGATCACTTTCGACAAATACAAGCGTTTTTAGACATTTTCGTACTTCTCGGACTAAAACTGCATTTTTCACAACAAAAAATATTTTTTTATCTCTGAAAATAAATTTATTAACGTCAGAGAGCTGGAAATGTCTAAAAACGTCCTCTTTCAACGAATACGATCGTTTTTAGTCATTTTTGTACTTGTCGGAATAAAACTGTATTTTTCACGACAAAAAATATTTTTTATCTCTGAAAATCAATTTATTCAGGTCAGAAAGCTGGAAACGTCTAAAAACGATCACTTTCGACGAATACAAGCGTTTTTAGACATTTTCGTACTTCTCGGAATAAAACTGCATTTTTCACGACATAAAATATTTTATATCTCTGAAAATAAATTTATTAACGTCAGAGAGCTGGAAATGTCTAAAAACGTTCACTTTCAACGAATACGAGCGTTTTTAGACATTTTCGTTCTTCTCGGAATAAAACTGTATTTTTAACAAGAAAAAATATTTTTTATCTCTGAAAATAAATTTATTAACGTCAGAAAGCTGGAAACGGCTAAAAACGAGCACTTTCGACGAATACAAGCGTTTTTAGACATTTTCGTACTTCTCGGAATAAAACTGCATTTTTCACGACAAAAAATATTTTTCATCTCTGAAAATCAATTTATTATCATCAGAGAGCTGGAAATGTCTAAAAACGTTCACTTTCAACGAATACGACCGTTTTTAGGCATTTTCGTACTTCTCCGAATAAAACTGTATTTTTAACGACAAAAAATATTTTTTATCTCTGAAAATAAATTTATTAACGTCAGAAAGCTGGAAATGGCTAAAAACGATCACTTTCGACGAATACAAGCGTTTTTAGACATTTTCGTACTTCTCGAAATAAAACTGTATTTCTCACGACAAAAAATATTTTATATCTCTGAAAATAAATTTATTCTGGTCAGAAAGCTGGAAACGTCTAAAAACGATCACTTTCGACGAATACAAGCGTTTTTAGACATTTTCGTACTTCTCGGACTAAAACTGCATTTTTCACGACAAAAAATATTTTATATCTCTGAAAATAAATTTATTAACGTCAGAGAGCTGGAAATGTCTAAAAACGTTCACTTTCAACGAATACGAGCGTTTTTAGGCATTTTCGTACTTCTCCGAATAAAACTGTATTTTTCACGACAAAAAATATTTTATATCTCTGGAAATAAATTTATTCTGGTCATAAAGCTGGAAACGTCTAAAAACGATCACTTTCGACAAATACAAGCGTTTTTAGACATTTTCGTACTTCTCGGACTAAAACTGCATTTTTCACAACAAAAAATATTTTTTTATCTCTGAAAATAAATTTATTAACGTCAGAGAGCTGGAAATGTCTAAAAACGTCCTCTTTCAACGAATACGATCGTTTTTAGTCATTTTTGTACTTGTCGGAATAAAACTGTATTTTTCACGACAAAAAATATTTTTTATCTCTGAAAATCAATTTATTCAGGTCAGAAAGCTGGAAACGTCTAAAAACGATCACTTTCGACGAATACAAGCGTTTTTAGACATTTTCGTACTTCTCGGAATAAAACTGCATTTTTCACGACATAAAATATTTTATATCTCTGAAAATAAATTTATTAACGTCAGAGAGCTGGAAATGTCTAAAAACGTTCACTTTCAACGAATACGAGCGTTTTTAGACATTTGCGTTCTTCTCGGAATAAAACTGTATTTTTAACAAGAAAAAATATTTTTTATCTCTGAAAATAAATTTATTAACGTCAGAAAGCTGGAAACGGCTAAAAACGAGCACTTTCGACGAATACAAGCGTTTTTAGACATTTTCGTACTTCTCGGAATAAAACTGCATTTTTCACGACAAAAAATATTTTTCATCTCTGAAAATCAATTTATTATCATCAGAGAGCTGGAAATGTCTAAAAACGTTCACTTTCAACGAATACGACCGTTTTTAGGCATTTTCGTACTTCTCCGAATAAAACTGTATTTTTAACGACAAAAAATATTTTTTATCTCTGAAAATAAATTTATTAACGTCAGAAAGCTGGAAATGGCTAAAAACGATCACTTTCGACGAATACAAGCGTTTTTAGACATTTTCGTACTTCTCGGAATAAAACTGCATTTTTCACGACAAAAAATATTTTTTATCTCTGAAAATCAATTTATTAACGTCAGAGAGCTGGAAATGTCTAAAACGTTCACTTTCAACGAATACGACCTTTTTTAGTGATTTTTGTACTTGTCGGAATAAAACTGTATTTTTCACGGCAAAAAATATTTTTTATCTCTGAAAATCAATTTATTCAGGTCAGAAAGCTGGAAACGTCTAAAAACGATCACTTTCGACGAATACAAGCGTTTTTAGACATTTTCGTACTTCTCGAAATAAAACTGTATTTTTCACGACAAAAAATATTTTATATCTCTGAAAATAAATTTATTAACGTCAGAAAGCTGGAAACGTCTTAAAACGATCACTTTTGACGAATACAAGCGTTTTTAGACATTTTCGTACTTCTCGGAATAAAATTGTATTTTTCACGACAAAAAATATTTTTTATCTCTGAAAATCAATTTATTCAGGTCAGAAAGCTGGAAACGTCTAAAAACGACCACTTTCGATGAATACAAGCATTTTTAGACATTTTCGTACTTCTCGGACTAAAACTGCATTTTTGACGACAAAAAATATTTTATATCTTTGAAAATAAATTTATTAACGTCAGAGAGCTGGAAATGTCTAAAAACGTTCACTTTCAACGAATACGAGCGTTTTTAGGCATTTTCGTACTTCTCCGAATAAAACTGTATTTTTCACGACAAAAAAAAATTTATATCTCTGGAAATAAATTTATACTGGTCAGAAAGCTGGAAACGTTTAAAAACGATCACTTTCGACAAATACAAGCGTTTTTAGACATTTTCGTACTTCTCGGACTAAAATTGTATTTGTCACAACAAAAAAATATTTTTATCTCTGAAAATCAATTTATTATCGTCAGAGAGCTGGAAATGTCTAAAAACGTTCACTTTCAACGAATACAAGCGTTTTTAGACATTTTCGTACTTCTCGGACTAAAACTGCATTTTTCACAACAACAAATATTTTTTATCACTGAAAATTAATTTATTAACGTCAGAGAGCTGGAAATGTCTAAAAACGTTCTCTTTCGACGAATACAAGCGTTTTAAGACATTTTCGTACTTCTCGGAATAAAACTGCATTTTTCACGACAAAAAATATTTTATATCTCTGAAAATAAATTTATTAACGTCAGAGTTCTAGAAATGTCTAAAACGTTCACTTTCAACGAATACGAGCGTTTTTTGGCATTTTCGTACTTCTCGGAATAAAACTGTATTTTTCACGACAAAAAAATTTTTTATCTCTGAAAATCAATTTATTCAGGTCAAAAAGCTGGAAACGTCTAAAAACGATCACTTTCGACGAATAAAAGCGTTTTTAGACATTTTCGTACTTCTCGAAATAAAACTGTATTTCTCACGACAAAAAATATTTTATATCTCTGAAAATAAATTTATTAACGTCAGAGAGCTGGAAATATCTAAAAACGTTCACTTTCAACGAATACGAGCGTTTTTAGGCATTTTCGTACTTCTCCGAATAAAGCTGTATTTTTCACGACAAAAAATATTTTATATCTCTGTAAATAAATTTATTCTGGTCAGAAAGCTAGAAACGTCTAAAAACGATCACTTTCGACAAATACAAGCGTTTTTAGACATTTTCGTACTTCTCGGAATAAAACTGCATTTTTCACGACAAAAAATATTTTATATCTCTGAAAATAAATTTATTAACGTCAGAGAGCTGGAAATGTCTAAAAACGTTCACTTTCAACGAATACGAGCGTCTTGAGGCATTTTCGTACTTCTCCGAATAAAACTGTATTTTTCACGACAAAAAATATTTTATATCTCTGGTAATAAATTTATTCTGGTCAGAAAGCTGGAAACGTCTAAAAACGATCACTTTCGACAAATACAAGCGTTTTTAGACATTTTTGTACTTCTCGGAATAAAACTGCATTTTTCACGACAAAAAATATTTTATATCTCTGAAAATAAATTTATTAACGTCAGAGAGCTGGAAATGTCTAAAAACGTTCACTTTCAACGAATACGAGCGTTTTTAGGCATTTTCGTACTTCTCGGAATAAAACTGTATTTTTCACGACAAAAAATATTTTTTATCTCTGAAAATCAAATTATTCAGGTCAGAAAGCTGGAAACGTCTAAAAACGACCACTTTCGACGAATACAAGCGTTTTTAGACATTTTCGTACTTCTCGGACTAAAACTGCATTTTTCACGACAAAAAATATTTTTTATCTCTGAAAATCAATTTATTCAGGTCAGAAAGCTGGAAACGTCTAAAAACGATCACTTTCGACGAATACAAGCGTTTTTAGACATTTTCGTACTTCTCGGACTAAAACTGCATTTTTCACAACAAAAAATATTTTTTATCTCTGGAAATAAATTTATTCTGGTCAGAAAGCTGGAAACGTCTAAAAACGATCACTTTCGACGAATACAAGCGTTTTTAGACATTTTTGTACTTCTCGAAATAAAACTGTATTTCTCACGACAAAAAATATTTTATATCTCTGAAAATAAATTTATTAACGTCAGAGAGCTGGAAATGTCTAAAAACGTTCACTTTCAACGAATACGAGCGTTTTTAGGCATTTTCGTACTTCTCCGAATAAAACTGTATTTTTCACGACAAAAAATATTTTATATCTCTGGAAATAAATTTATTCTGGTCAGAAAGCTGGAAACGTCTAAAAACGATCACTTTCGACAAATACAAGCGTTTTTAGACATTTTCGTACTTCTCGGACTAAAACTGCATTTTTCACGACAAAAAATATTTTTATCTCTGAAAATAAATTTATTATCGTCAGAGAGCTGGAAATGTCTAAAAATGTTCACTTTCAACGAATACGAGCGTTTTTAGTCATTTTTGTACTTCTCGGAATAAAACTGTATTTTTCACGACAAAAAATATTTTTTATCTCTGAAAATCAATTTATTCAGGTCAGATAGCTGGAAACGTCTAAAAACGATCACTTTCGACGAATACAAGCGTTTTTAGACATTTTCGTACTTCTCGGAATAAAACTGCATTTTCACGACATAAAATATTTTATATCTCTGAAAATAAATTTATCAACGTCAGAGAGCTGGAAATGTCTAAAAACGTTCACTTTCAACGAATACGAGCGTTTTTAGACATTTGCGTTCTTCTCGGAATAAAACTGTATTTTTAACAAGAAAAAATATTTTTTATCTCTGAAAATAAATTTATTAACGTCAGAAAGCTGGAAACGGCTAAAAACGATCACTTTCGACGAATACAAGCGTTTTTAGACATTTTCGTACTTCTCGGAATAAAACTGCATTTTTCACGACAAAAAATATTTTTCATCTCTGAAAATCAATTTATTATCATCAGAGAGCTGGAATTGTCTAAAAACGTTCACTTTCAACGAATACGAGCGTTTTTAGGCATTTTCGTACTTCACCGAATAAAACTGTATTTTTCACGACAAAAAATATTTTATATCTCTGGAAATAAATTTATTCTGGTCAGAAAGCTAGAAACGTCTAAAAACGATCACTTTCGACAAATACAAGCGTTTTTAGACATTTTCGTACTTCTCGGAATAAAACTGCATTTTTCACGACAAAAAATATTTTATATCTCTGAAAATAAATTTATTAACGTCAGAGAGCTGGAAATGTCTAAAAACGTTCACTTTCAACGAATACGAGCGTTTTTTGGCATTTTCGTACTTCTCCGAATAAAACTGTATTTTTCACGACAAAAAATATTTTATATCTCTGGAAATAAATTTATTCTGGTCAGAAAGCTGGAAACGTCTAAAAACGATCACTTTCGACAAATACAAGCGTTTTTAGACATTTTCGTACTTCTCGGACTAAAACTGCATTTTTCACGACAAAAAATATTTTTATCTCTGAAAATAAATTTATTATCGTCAGAGAGCTGGAAATGTCTAAAAACGTTCACTCTCAACGAATACGAGCGTTTTTAGTCATTTTTGTACTTCTCGGAATAAAACTGTATTTTTCACGACAAAAAATATTTTTTATCTCTGAAAATCAAATTATTCAGGTCAGAAAGCTGGAAACGTCTAAAAACGATCACTTTCGACGAATACAAGCGTTTTTAGACATTTTCGTACTTCTCGGACTAAAACTGCATTTTTCACGACAAAAAATTTTTTATCTCTGAAAATAAATTTATTAACGTCAGAGAGCTGGAAATGTCTAAAAACGTTCACTTTCAACGAATACGATCGTTTTTAGTCATTTTTGTACTTGTCGGAATAAAACTGTATTTTTCACGACAAAAAATATTTTTTATCTCTGAAAATCAATTTATTCAGGTCAGAAAGCTGGAAACGTCTAAAAACGATCACTTTCGACGAATACAAGCGTTTTTAGACATTTTCGTACTTCTCGGAATAAAACTGCATTTTTCACGACATAAAATATTTTATATCTCTGAAAATAAATTTATTAACGTCAGAGAGCTGGAAATGTCTAAAAACGTTCACTTTCAACGAATACGAGCGTTTTTAGACATTTGCGTTCTTCTCGGAATAAAACTGTATTTTTAACAAGAAAAAATATTTTTTATCTCTGAAAATAAATTTATTAACGTCAGAAAGCTGGAAACGGCTAAAAACGATCACTTTCGACGAATACAAGCGTTTTTAGACATTTTCGTACTTCTCGGAATAAAACTGCATTTCTCACGACAAAAAATATTTTTCATCTCTGAAAATCAATTTATTATCATCAGAGAGCTGGAAATGTCTAAAAACGTTCACTTTCAACGAATACGACCGTTTTTAGGCATTTTCGTACTTCTCCGAATAAAACTGTATTTTGAACGACAAAAAATATTTTTTATCTCTGAAAATAAATTTATTAACGTCAGAAAGCTGGAAATGGCTAAAAACGATCACTTTCGACGAATACAAGCGTTTTTAGACATTTTCGTACTTCTCGGAATAAAACTGCATTTTTCACGACAAAAAATATTTTTTATCTCTGAAAATCAATTTATTATCGTCAGAGAGCTGGAAATGTCTAAAAACGTTCACTTTCAACGAATACGACCTTTTTTAGTGATTTTTGTACTTGTCGGAATAAAACTGTATTTTTCACGACAAAAAATATTTTTTATCTCTGAAAATCAATTTATTCAGGTCAGAAAGCTGGAAACGTCTAAAAACGATCACTTTCGACGAATACAAGCGTTTTTAGACATTTTCGTACTTCTCGAAATAAAACTGTATTTTTCACGACAAAAAATATTTTTATCTCTGAAAATAAATTTATTATCGTCAGAGAGCTGGAAATGTCTAAAAACGTTCACTTTCAACGAATACGAGCGTTTTTAGTCATTTTTGTACTTCTCGGAATAAAACTGTATTTTTCACGACAAAAAATATTTTTTATCTCTGAAAATCAAATTATTCAGGTCAGAAAGCTGGAAACGTCTAAAAACGACCACTTTCGACGAATACAAGCGTTTTTAGACATTTTCGTACTTCTCGGACTAAAACTGCATTTTTCACGACAAAAAATATTTTTATCTCTGAAAATAAATTTATTAACGTCAGAGAGCTGGAAATGTCTAAAAACGTTCAGTTTCAACGAATACGAGCGTTTTTAGGCATTTTCGTACTTCTCTGAATAAAACTGTATTTTTCACGACAAAAAATATTTTATATCTCTGGAAATGAAATTATTCTGGTCAGAAAGCTGGAAACGTCCAAAAACGATCACTTTCGACGAATACAAGCGTTTTTAGACATTTTTGTACTTCTCGAAATAAAACTGTATTTCTCACGACAAAAAATATTTTATATCTCTGAAAATAAATTTATTAACGTCAGAGAGCTGGAAATGTCTAAAAACGTTCACTTTCAACGAATACGAGCGTTTTTAGGCATTTTCGTACTTCTCCGAATAAAACTGTATTTTTCACGACAAAAAATATTTTATATCTCTGGAAATAAATTTATTCTGGTCAGAAAGCTGGAAACGTCTAAAAACGATCACTTTCGACAAATACAAGCGTTTTTAGACATTTTCGTACTTCTCGGACTAAAACTGCATTTTTCACGACAAAAAATATTTTTATCTCTGAAAATAAATTTATTATCGTCAGAGAGCTGGAAATGTCTAAAAATGTTCACTTTCAACGAATACGAGCGTTTTTAGTCATTTTTGTACTTCTCGGAATAAAACTGTATTTTTCACGACAAAAAATATTTTTTATCTCTGAAAATCAATTTATTCAGGTCAGATAGCTGGAAACGTCTAAAAACGATCACTTTCGACGAATACAAGCGTTTTTAGACATTTTCGTACTTCTCGGAATAAAACTGCATTTTCACGACATAAAATATTTTATATCTCTGAAAATAAATTTATCAACGTCAGAGAGCTGGAAATGTCTAAAAACGTTCACTTTCAACGAATACGAGCGTTTTTAGACATTTGCGTTCTTCTCGGAATAAAACTGTATTTTTAACAAGAAAAAATATTTTTTATCTCTGAAAATAAATTTATTAACGTCAGAAAGCTGGAAACGGCTAAAAACGATCACTTTCGACGAATACAAGCGTTTTTAGACATTTTCGTACTTCTCGGAATAAAACTGCATTTTTCACGACAAAAAATATTTTTCATCTCTGAAAATCAATTTATTATCATCAGAGAGCTGGAATTGTCTAAAAACGTTCACTTTCAACGAATACGAGCGTTTTTAGGCATTTTCGTACTTCACCGAATAAAACTGTATTTTTCACGACAAAAAATATTTTATATCTCTGGAAATAAATTTATTCTGGTCAGAAAGCTAGAAACGTCTAAAAACGATCACTTTCGACAAATACAAGCGTTTTTAGACATTTTCGTACTTCTCGGAATAAAACTGCATTTTTCACGACAAAAAATATTTTATATCTCTGAAAATAAATTTATTAACGTCAGAGAGCTGGAAATGTCTAAAAACGTTCACTTTCAACGAATACGAGCGTTTTTTGGCATTTTCGTACTTCTCCGAATAAAACTGTATTTTTCACGACAAAAAATATTTTATATCTCTGGAAATAAATTTATTCTGGTCAGAAAGCTGGAAACGTCTAAAAACGATCACTTTCGACAAATACAAGCGTTTTTAGACATTTTCGTACTTCTCGGACTAAAACTGCATTTTTCACGACAAAAAATATTTTTATCTCTGAAAATAAATTTATTATCGTCAGAGAGCTGGAAATGTCTAAAAACGTTCACTCTCAACGAATACGAGCGTTTTTAGTCATTTTTGTACTTCTCGGAATAAAACTGTATTTTTCACGACAAAAAATATTTTTTATCTCTGAAAATCAAATTATTCAGGTCAGAAAGCTGGAAACGTCTAAAAACGATCACTTTCGACGAATACAAGCGTTTTTAGACATTTTCGTACTTCTCGGACTAAAACTGCATTTTTCACGACAAAAAATTTTTTATCTCTGAAAATAAATTTATTAACGTCAGAGAGCTGGAAATGTCTAAAAACGTTCACTTTCAACGAATACGATCGTTTTTAGTCATTTTTGTACTTGTCGGAATAAAACTGTATTTTTCACGACAAAAAATATTTTTTATCTCTGAAAATCAATTTATTCAGGTCAGAAAGCTGGAAACGTCTAAAAACGATCACTTTCGACGAATACAAGCGTTTTTAGACATTTTCGTACTTCTCGGAATAAAACTGCATTTTTCACGACATAAAATATTTTATATCTCTGAAAATAAATTTATTAACGTCAGAGAGCTGGAAATGTCTAAAAACGTTCACTTTCAACGAATACGAGCGTTTTTAGACATTTGCGTTCTTCTCGGAATAAAACTGTATTTTTAACAAGAAAAAATATTTTTTATCTCTGAAAATAAATTTATTAACGTCAGAAAGCTGGAAACGGCTAAAAACGATCACTTTCGACGAATACAAGCGTTTTTAGACATTTTCGTACTTCTCGGAATAAAACTGCATTTCTCACGACAAAAAATATTTTTCATCTCTGAAAATCAATTTATTATCATCAGAGAGCTGGAAATGTCTAAAAACGTTCACTTTCAACGAATACGACCGTTTTTAGGCATTTTCGTACTTCTCCGAATAAAACTGTATTTTGAACGACAAAAAATATTTTTTATCTCTGAAAATAAATTTATTAACGTCAGAAAGCTGGAAATGGCTAAAAACGATCACTTTCGACGAATACAAGCGTTTTTAGACATTTTCGTACTTCTCGGAATAAAACTGCATTTTTCACGACAAAAAATATTTTTTATCTCTGAAAATCAATTTATTATCGTCAGAGAGCTGGAAATGTCTAAAAACGTTCACTTTCAACGAATACGACCTTTTTTAGTGATTTTTGTACTTGTCGGAATAAAACTGTATTTTTCACGACAAAAAATATTTTTTATCTCTGAAAATCAATTTATTCAGGTCAGAAAGCTGGAAACGTCTAAAAACGATCACTTTCGACGAATACAAGCGTTTTTAGACATTTTCGTACTTCTCGAAATAAAACTGTATTTTTCACGACAAAAAATATTTTTATCTCTGAAAATAAATTTATTATCGTCAGAGAGCTGGAAATGTCTAAAAACGTTCACTTTCAACGAATACGAGCGTTTTTAGTCATTTTTGTACTTCTCGGAATAAAACTGTATTTTTCACGACAAAAAATATTTTTTATCTCTGAAAATCAAATTATTCAGGTCAGAAAGCTGGAAACGTCTAAAAACGACCACTTTCGACGAATACAAGCGTTTTTAGACATTTTCGTACTTCTCGGACTAAAACTGCATTTTTCACGACAAAAAATATTTTTATCTCTGAAAATAAATTTATTAACGTCAGAGAGCTGGAAATGTCTAAAAACGTTCAGTTTCAACGAATACGAGCGTTTTTAGGCATTTTCGTACTTCTCTGAATAAAACTGTATTTTTCACGACAAAAAATATTTTATATCTCTGGAAATGAAATTATTCTGGTCAGAAAGCTGGAAACGTCCAAAAACGATCACTTTCGACAAATACAAGCGTTTTTGGACATTTTCGTACTTCTCGGACTAAAACTGCATTTTTCACAACAAAAAATATTTTTTATCTCTGAAAATAAATTTATTAACGTCAGAGAGCTGGAAATGTCTAAAAACGTTCACTTTCAACGAATATGATCGTTTTTAGTCATTTTTGTACTTGTCGGAATAAAACTGTATTTTTCACGACAAAAAATATTTTTTATCTCTGAAAATCAATTTATTTAGGTCAGAAAGCTGGAAACGTCTAAAAACGATCACTTTCGACGAATACAAGCGTTTTTAGACATTTTCGTACTTCTCGGAATAAAACTGCATTTTTCACGACATAAAATATTTTATATCTCTGAAAATAAATTTATTAACGTCAGAGAGCTGGAAATGTCTAAAAACGTTCACTTTCAACGAATACGAGCGTTTTTAGACATTTGCGTTCTTCTCGGAATAAAACTGTATTTTTAACAAGAAAAAATATTTTTTATCTCTGAAAATAAATTTATTAACGTCAGAAAGCTGGAAACGGCTAAAAACGATCACTTTCGACGAATACAAGCGTTTTTAGACATTTTCGTACTTCTCGGAATAAAACTGCATTTTTCACGACAAAAAATATTTTTCATCTCTGAAAATCAATTTATTATCATCAGAGAGCTGGAAATGTCTAAAAACGTTCACTTTCAACGAATACGACCGTTTTTAGGCATTTTCGTACTTCTCCGAATAAAACTGTATTTCTAACGACAAAAAATATTTTTTATCTCTGAAAATAAATTTATTAACGTAAGAAAGCTGGAAATGGCTAAAAACGATCACTTTCGACGAATACAAGCGTTTTTAGACATTTTCGTACTTCTCGGAATAAAACTGCATTTTTCACGACAAAAAACATTTTTTATCTCTGAAAATCAATTTATTATCGTCAGGGAGCTGGAAATGTCTAAAAACGTTCACTTTCAACGAATACGACCTTTTTTAGTGATTTTTGTACTTGTCGGAATAAAACTGTATTTTTCACGGCAAAAAATATTTTTTATCTCTGAAAATCAATTTATTCAGGTCAGAAAGCTGGAAACGTCTAAAAACGATCACTTTCGACGAATACAAGCGTTTTTAGACATTTTCGTACTTCTCGAAATAAAACTGTATTTCTCAGGACAAAAAATATTTATATCTCTGAAAATAAATTTATTAACGTCAGAGAGCTGGAAATGTCTGAAAACGTTCACTTTCAACGAATACGAGCGTTTTTAGGCATTTTCGTACTTCTCCGAATAAAACTGTATTTTTCACGACAAAAAATATTTTATATCTCTGGAAATAAATTTATTCTGGTCAGAAAGCTAGAAACGTCTAAAAACGATCACTTTCGACAAATACAAGCGTTTTTAGACATTTTCGTACTTCTCGGAATAAAACTGCATTTTTCACGACAAAAAATATTTTATATCTCTGAAAATAAATTTATTAACGTCAGAGAGCTGGAAATGTCTAAAAACGTTCACTTTCAACGAATACGAGCGTTTTTAGGCATTTTCGTACTTCTCCGAATAAAACTGTATTTGTCACGACAAAAAATATTTTATATCTCTGGAAATAAATTTATTGTGGTCAGAAAGCTGGAAACGTCTAAAAACGATCACTTTCGACAAATACAAGCGTTTTTAGACATTTGCGTTCTTCTCGGAATAAAACTGTATTTTTAACAAGAAAAAATATTTTTTATCTCTGAAAATAAATTTATTAACGTCAGAAAGCTGGAAACGGCTAAAAACGATCACTTTCGACGAATACAAGCGTTTTTAGACATTTTCGTACTTCTCGGAATAAAACTGCATTTTCACGACAAAAAATATTTTTCATCTCTGAAAATCAATTTATTATCATCAGAGAGCTGGAAATGTCTAAAAACGTTCACTTTCAACGAATACGACCGTTTTTAGGCATTTTCGTACTTCTCCGAATAAAACTGTATTTTGAACGACAAAAAATATTTTTTATCTCTGAAAATAAATTTATTAACGTCAGAAAGCTGGAAATGGCTAAAAACGATCACTTTCGACGAATACAAGCGTTTTTAGACATTTTCGTACTTCTCGGAATAAAACTGCATTTTTCACGACAAAAAATATTTTTTATCTCTGAAAATCAATTTATTATCGTCAGAGAGCTGGAAATGTCTAAAAACGTTCACTTTCAACGAATACGACCTTTTTTAGTGATTTTTGTACTTGTCGGAATAAAACTGTATTTTTCACGACAAAAAATATTTTTTATCTCTGAAAATCAATTTATTCAGGTCAGAAAGCTGGAAACGTCTAAAAACGATCACTTTCGACGAATACAAGCGTTTTTAGACATTTTCGTACTTCTCGAAATAAAACTGTATTTTTCACGACAAAAAATATTTTTTATCTCTGAAAATCAAATTATTCAGGTCAGAAAGCTGGAAACGTCTAAAAACGACCACTTTCGACGAATACAAGCGTTTTTAGACATTTTCGTACTTCTCGGACTAAAACTGCATTTTTCACGACAAAAAATATTTTTATCTCTGAAAATAAATTTATTAACGTCAGAGAGCTGGAAATGTCTAAAAACGTTCAGTTTCAACGAATACGAGCGTTTTTAGGCATTTTCGTACTTCTCTGAATAAAACTGTATTTTTCACGACAAAAAATATTTTATATCTCTGGAAATGAAATTATTCTGGTCAGAAAGCTGGAAACGTCCAAAAACGATCACTTTCGACAAATACAAGCGTTTTTGGACATTTTCGTACTTCTCGGACTAAAACTGCATTTTTCACAACAAAAAATATTTTTTATCTCTGAAAATAAATTTATTAACGTCAGAGAGCTGGAAATGTCTAAAAACGTTCACTTTCAACGAATATGATCGTTTTTAGTCATTTTTGTACTTGTCGGAATAAAACTGTATTTTTCACGACAAAAAATATTTTTTATCTCTGAAAATCAATTTATTTAGGTCAGAAAGCTGGAAACGTCTAAAAACGATCACTTTCGACGAATACAAGCGTTTTTAGACATTTTCGTACTTCTCGGAATAAAACTGCATTTTTCACGACATAAAATATTTTATATCTCTGAAAATAAATTTATTAACGTCAGAGAGCTGGAAATGTCTAAAAACGTTCACTTTCAACGAATACGAGCGTTTTTAGACATTTGCGTTCTTCTCGGAATAAAACTGTATTTTTAACAAGAAAAAATATTTTTTATCTCTGAAAATAAATTTATTAACGTCAGAAAGCTGGAAACGGCTAAAAACGATCACTTTCGACGAATACAAGCGTTTTTAGACATTTTCGTACTTCTCGGAATAAAACTGTATTTTTCACGGCAAAAAATATTTTTTATCTCTGAAAATCAATTTATTCAGGTCAGAAAGCTGGAAACGTCTAAAAACGATCACTTTCGACGAATACAAGCGTTTTTAGACATTTTCGTACTTCTCGAAATAAAACTGTATTTCTCAGGACAAAAAATATTTATATCTCTGAAAATAAATTTATTAACGTCAGAGAGCTGGAAATGTCTGAAAACGTTCACTTTCAACGAATACGAGCGTTTTTAGGCATTTTCGTACTTCTCCGAATAAAACTGTATTTTTCACGACAAAAAATATTTTATATCTCTGGAAATAAATTTATTCTGGTCAGAAAGCTAGAAACGTCTAAAAACGATCACTTTCGACAAATACAAGCGTTTTTAGACATTTTCGTACTTCTCGGAATAAAACTGCATTTTTCACGACAAAAAATATTTTATATCTCTGAAAATAAATTTATTAACGTCAGAGAGCTGGAAATGTCTAAAAACGTTCACTTTCAACGAATACGAGCGTTTTTAGGCATTTTCGTACTTCTCCGAATAAAACTGTATTTTTCACGACAAAAAATATTTTATATCTCTGGAAATAAATTTATTCTGGTCAGAAAGCTGGAAACGTCTAAAAACGATCACTTTCGACAAATACAAGCGTTTTTAGACATTTTCGTACTTCTCGGACTAAAACTGCATTTTTCACGACAAAAAATATTTTTATTTCTGAAAATAAATTTATTATCGTCAGAGAGCTGGAAATGTCTAAAAACGATCACTTTCGACGAATACAAGCGTTTTTAGACATTTTCGTACTTCTCGAAATAAAACTGTATTTCTCAGGACAAAAAATATTTTATATCTCTGAAAATAAATTTATTAACGTCAGAGAGCTGGAAATGTCTGAAAACGTTCACTCTCAACGAATACGAGCGTTTTTAGTCATTTTTGTACTTCTCGGAATAAAACTGTATTTTTCACGACAAAAAATATTTTTTATCTCTGAAAATCAAATTATTCAGGTCAGAGAGCTGGAAATGTCTAAAAACGTTCACTCTCAACGAATACGACCGTTTTTAGGCATTTTCGTACTTCTCCGAATAAAACTGTATTTTTAACGACAAAAAATATTTTTTATCTCTGAAAATAAATTTATTAACGTCAGAAAGCTGGAAATGGCTAAAAACGATCACTTTCGACGAATACAAGCGTTTTTAGACATTTTCGTACTTCTCGGAATAAAACTGCATTTTTCACGACAAAAAATATTTTTTATCTCTGAAAATCAATTTATTATCGTCAGAGAGCTGGAAATGTCTAAAAACGTTCACTTTCAACGAATACGACCTTTTTTAGTGATTTTTGTACTTGTCGGAATAAAACTGTATTTTTCACGGCAAAAAATATTTTTTATCTCTGAAAATCAATTTATTCAGGTCAGAAAGCTGGAAACGTCTAAAAACGACCACTTTCGATGAATACAAGCGTTTTTAGACATTTTCGTACTTCTCGGACTAAAACTGCATTTTTCACTACAAAAAATATTTTATATCTTTGAAAATAAATTTATTAACGTCAGAGAGCTGGAAATGTCTAAAAACGTTCACTTTCAACGAATACGAGCGTTTTTAGGCATTTTCGTACTTCTCCGAATAAAACTGTCTTTTTCACGACAAAAAATATTTTATATCTCTGGAAATAAATTTATACTGGTCAGAAAGCTGGAAACGTCTAAAAACGATCACTTTCGACAAATACAAGCGTTTTTAGACATTTTCGTACTTCTCGGACTAAAATTGTATTTTTCACAACAAAAAATATTTTTTATCTCTGAAAATCAATTTATTATCGTCAGAGAGCTGGAAATGTCTAAAAACGTTCACTTTCAACGAATACAAGCGTTTTTAGACATTTTCGTACTTCTCGGACTAAAACTGCATTTTTCACAACAACAAATATTTTTTATCACTGAAAATAAATTTATTAACGTCAGAGAGCTGGAAATGTCTAAAAACGTTCTCTTTCAACGAATACGAGCGTTTTTAGACATTTTCGTTCTTCTCGGAATAAAACTGTATTTTTAACGACAAAAAATATTTTTTATCTCTGAAAATAAATTTATTAACGTCAGAAAGCTGGAAACGGCTAAAAACGATCACTTTCGACGAATACAAGCGTTTTTAGACATTTTCGTACTTCTCGGAATAAAACTGCATTTTTCACGACAAAAAATATTTTATATCTCAGAAAATAAATTTATTAACGTCAGAGTTCTAGAAATGTCTAAAAACGTTAACTTTCAACGAATACGAGCGTTTTTTGGCATTTTCGTACTTCTCGGAATAAAACTGTATTTTTCACGACAAAAAATATTTTTTATCTCTGAAAATCAATTTATTCAGGTCAGAAAGCTGGAAACGTCTAAAAACGATCACTTTCGACGAATACAAGCGTTTTTAGACATTTTCGTACTTCTCGAAATAAAACTGTATTTCTCACGACAAAAAATATTTTATATCTCTGAAAATAAATTTATTAACGTCAGAGAGCTGGAAATGTCTAAAAACGTTCACTTTCAACGAATACGAGCGTTTTTAGGCATTTTCGTACTTCTCCGAATAAAACTGTATTTTTCACGACAAAAAATATTTTATATCTCTGGAAATAAATTTATTCTGGTCAGAAAGCTGGAAACGTCTAAAAACGATCACTTTCGACAAATACAAGCGTTTTTAGACATTTTCGTACTTCTCGGACTAAAACTGCATTTTTCACGACAAAAAATATTTTTATCTCTGAAAATAAATTTATTATCGTCAGACAGCTGGAAATGTCTAAAAACGTTCACTTTCAACGAATACGAGTGTTTTTAGTCATTTTTGTACTTCTCGGAATAAAACTGTATTTTTCACGACAAAAAATATTTTTTATCTCTGAAAATCAAATTATTCAGGTCAGAAAGCTGGAAACGTCTAAAAACGACCACTTTCGACGAATACAAGCGTTTTTAGACATTTTCGTACTTCTCGGACTAAAACTGCATTTTTCACGACAAAAAATATTTTATATCTTTGAAAATAAATTTATTAACGTCAGAGAGCTGGAAATTTCTAAAAACGTTCACTTTCAACGAATACGAGCGTTTTTAGGCATTTTCGTACTTCTCCGAATAAAACTGTATTTTTCACGACAAAAAATATTTTATATCTCTGAAAATAAATTTATTAACGTCAGAAAGCTGGAAACGTCTTAAAACGATCACTTTTGACGAATACAAGCGTTTTTAGACATTTTCGTACTTCTCCGAATAAAACTGTCTTTTTCACGACAAAAAATATTATATATCTCTGGAAATAAATTTATACTGGTCAGAAAGCTGGAAACGTCTAAAAACGATCACTTTCGACAAATACAAGCGTTTTTAGACATTTTCGTACTTCTCGGACTAAAATTGTATTTTTCACAACAAAAAATATTTTATATCTTTGAAAATAAATTTATTAACGTCAGAGAGCTGGAAATGTCTAAAAACGTTCACTTTCAACGAATACGAGCGTTTTTAGGCATTTTCGTACTTCTCCGAATAAAACTGTATTTTTCACGACAAAAAATATTTTATATCTCTGGAAATAAATTTATTCTGGTCAGAAAGCTGGAAACGTCTAAAAACGATCACTTTCGACAAATACAAGCGTTTTTAGACATTTTCGTACTTCTCGGACTAAAACTGCATTTTTCACGACAAAAAATATTTTTATCTCTGAAAATAAATTTATTATCGTCAGAGAGCTGGAAATGTCTAAAAACGTTCACTTTCAACGAATACGAGTGTTTTTAGTCATTTTTGTACTTCTCGGAATAAAACTGTATTTTTCACGACAAAAAATATTTTTTATCTCTGAAAATCAATTTATTCAGGTCAGAAAGCTGGAAACGTCAAAAAACGACCACTTTCGATGAATACAAGCGTTTTTAGACATTTTCGTACTTCTCGGACTAAAACTGCATTTTTCACTACAAAAAATATTTTATATCTTTGAAAATAAATTTATTAACGTCAGAGAGCTGGAAATGTCTAAAAACGTTCACTTTCAACGAATACGAGCGTTTTTAGGCATTTTCGTACTTCTCCGAATAAAACTGTCTTTTTCACGACAAAAAATATTATATATCTCTGGAAATAAATTTATACTGGTCAGAAAGCTGGAAACGTCTAAAAACGATCACTTTCGACAAATAAAAGCGTTTTTAGACATTTTCGTACTTCTCGGACTAAAATTGTATTTTTCACAACAAAAAATATTTTTTATCTCTGAAAATCAATTTATTATCGTCAGAGAGCTGGAAATGTCTAAAAACGTTCACTTTCAACGAATACAAGCGTTTTTAGACATTTTCGTACTTCTCGGACTAAAATTGTATTTTTCACAACAAAAAATATTTTTTATCACTGAAAATAAATTTATTAACGTCAGAGAGCTGGAAATGTCTAAAAACGTTCTCTTTCAACGAATACGAGCGTTTTTAGACATTTTCGTTCTTCTCGGAATAAAACTGTATTTTTAACGACAAAAAATATTTTTTATCTCTGAAAATAAATTTATTAACGTCAGAAAGCTGGAAACGGCTAAAAACGATCACTTTCAACGAATACGAGCGTTTTTAGGCATTTTCGTACTTCTCCGAATAAAACTGTATTTTTCACGACAAAAAATATTTTATATCTCTGAAAATAAATTTATTAACGTCAGAAAGCTGGAAACGCCTTAAAACGATCACTTTTGACGAATACAAGCGTTTTTAGACATTTTCGTACTTCTCCGAATAAAACTGTCTTTTTCACGACAAAAAATATTATATATCTCTGGAAATAAATTTATACTGGTCAGAAAGCTGGAAACGTCTAAAAACGATCACTTTCGACAAATACAAGCGTTTTTAGACATTTTCGTACTTCTCGGACTAAAATTGTATTTTTCACAACAAAAAATATTTTTTATCTCTGAAAATCAATTTATTATCGTCAGAGAGCTGGAAATGTCTAAAAACGTTCACTTTCAACGAATACGAGCGTTTTTAGGCATTTTCGTACTTCTCCGAATAAAACTGTATTTTTCACGACAAAAAATATTTTATATCTCTGGAAATAAATTTAATCTGGTCAGAAAGCTGGAAACGTCTAAAAACGATCACTTTCGATAAATACAAGCGTTTTTAGACATTTTCGTACTTCTCGGACTAAAACTGCATTTTTCACGACAAAAAATATTTTTATCTCTGAAAATAAATTTATTATCGTCAGAGAGCTGGAAATGTCTAAAAACGTTCACTTTCAACGAATACGAGCGTTTTTAGTCATTTTCGTACTTCTCCGAATAAAACTGTCTTTTTCACGACAAAAAATATTATATATCTCTGGAAATAAATTTATACTGGTCAGAAAGCTGGAAACGTCTAAAAACGATCACTTTCGACAAATACAAGCGTTTTTAGACATTTTCGTACTTCTCGGACTAAAATTGTATTTTTCACAACAAAAAATATTTTTTATCTCTGAAAATCAATTTATTATCGTCAGAGAGCTGGAAATGTCTAAAAACGTTCACTTTCAACGAATACAAGCGTTTTTAGACATTTTCGTACTTCTCGGACTAAAACTGCATTTTTCACAACAACAAATATTTTTTATCACTGAAAATAAATTTATTAACGTCAGAGAGCTGGAAATGTCTAAAAACGTTCTCTTTCAACGAATACGAGCGTTTTTAGACATTTTCGTTCTTCTCGGAATAAAACTGTATTTTTAAAGACAAAAAATATTTTTTATCTCTGAAAATAAATTTATTAACGTCAGAAAGCTGGAAACGGCTAAAAACGATCACTTTCGACGAATACAAGCGTTTTTAGACATTTTCGTACTTCTCTGAATAAAACTGCATTTTTCACGACAAAAAATATTTTATATCTCTGAAAATAAATTTATTAACGTCAGAGAGCTGGAAATGTCTAAAAACGTTCACTTTCAACGAATACGAGCGTTTTTAGGCATTTTCGTACTTCTCCGAATAAAACTGTATTTTTCACGACAAAAAATATTTTATATCTCTGGAAATAAATTTATTCTGGTCAGAAAGCTAGAAACGTCTAAAAACGATCACTTTCGACAAATACAAGCGTTTTTAGACATTTTCGTACTTCTCGGAATAAAACTGCATTTTTCACGACAAAAAATATTTTATATCTCTGAAAATAAATTTATTAACGTCAGAGAGCTGGAAATGTATAAAAACGTTCACTTTCAACGAATACGAGCGTTTTTAGGCATTTTCGTACTTCTCCGAATAAAACTGTATTTTTCACGACAAAAAATATTTTATATCTCTGGAAATAAATTTATTCTGGTCAGAAAGCTGGAAACGTCTAAAAACGATCACTTTCGACAAATACAAGCGTTTTTAGACATTTTCGTACTTCTCGGACTAAAACTGCATTTTTCACGACAAAAAATATTTTTATCTCTGAAAATAAATTTATTATCGTCAGAGAGCTGGAAATGTCTAAAAACGTTCACTTTCAACGAATACGAGTGTTTTTAGTCATTTTTGTACTTCTCGGAATAAAACTGTATTTTTCACGACAAAAAATATTTTTTATCTCTGAAAATCAAATTATTCAGGTCAGAAAGCTGGAAACGTCTAAAAACGACCACTTTCGACGAATACAAGCGGTTTTAGACATTTTCGTACTTCTCGGACTAAAACTGCATTTTTCACGACAAAAAATATTTTTATCTCTGAAAATAAATTTATTAACGTCAGAGAGCTGGAAATGTCTAAAAACGTTCAGTTTCAACGAATACGAGCGTTTTTAGGCATTTTCGTACTTCTCTGAATAAAACTGTATTTTTCACGACAAAAAATATTTTATATCTCTGGAAATAAATTTATTCTGGTCAGAAAGCTGGAAACGTCTAAAAACGATCACTTTCGACAAATATAAGCGTTTTTAGACATTTTCGTACTTCTCGGAATAAAACTGCATTTTTCACGACAAAAAATATTTTATATCTCTGAAAATAAATTTATTAACGTCAGAGAGCTGGAAATGTCTAAAAACGTTCACTTTCAACGAATACGAGCGTTTTTAGGCATTTTCGTACTTCTCCGAATAAAACTGTATTTTTCACGACAAAAAATATTTTATATCTCTGGAAATAAATTTAATCTGGTCAGAAAGCTGGAAACGTCTAAAAACGATCACTTTCGACAAATACAAGCGTTTTTAGACATTTTCGTACTTCTCGGACTAAAACTGCATTTTTCACGACAAAAAATATTTTTATCTCTGAAAATAAATTTATTATCGTCAGAGAGCTGGAAATGTCTAAAAACGTTCACTTTCAACGAATACGAGCGTTTTTAGTCATTTTTGTACTTCTCGGAATAAAACTGTATTTTTCACGACAAAAAATATTTTTTATCTCTGAAAATCAAATTATTCAGGTCAGAAAGCTGGAAACGTCTAAAAACGACCACTTTCGACGAATACAAGCGTTTTTAGACATTTTCGTACTTCTCGGACTAAAACTGCATTTTTCACGACAAAAAATATTTTTATCTCTGAAAATAAATTTATTAACGGCAGAGAGCTGGAAATGTCTAAAAACGTTCAGTTTCAACGAATACGAGCGTTTTTAGGCATTTTCGTACTTCTCTGAATAAAACTGTATTTTTCACGACAAAAAATATTTTATATCTCTGGAAATAAATTTATTCTGGTCAGAAAGCTGGAAACGTCCAAAAACGATCACTTTCGATAAATACAAGCGTTTTTAGACATTTTCGTACTTCTCGGACTAAAACTGCATTTTTCACAACAAAAAATATTTTTTATCTCTGAAAATAAATTTATTAACGTCAGAGAGCTGGAAATGTCTAAAAACGTTCACTTTCAACGAATATGAGCGTTTTTAGACATTTTCGTTCTTCTCGGAATAAAACTATATTTTTAACGACAAAAAATATTTTTTATCTCTGAAAATAAATTTATTAACGTCAGAAAGCTGGAAATGGCTAAAAACGATCACTTTCGACGAATACAAGCGTTTTAGACATTTTCGTACTTGTCGGAATAAAACTGTATTTTTCACGGCAAAAAATATTTTTTATCTCTGAAAATCAATTTATTCAGGTCAGAAAGCTGGAAACGTCTAAAAACGATCACTTTCGACGAATACAAGCGTTTTTAGACATTTTCGTACTTCTCGAAATAAAACTGTATTTTTCACGACAAAAAATATTTTATATATCTGAAAATAAATTTATTAATGTCAGAGAGCTGGAAAAGTCTAAAGACGTTCACTTTCAACGAATACGAGCGTTTTAGGCATTTTCGTACTTCTCCGAATAAAGCTGTATTTTTCACGACAAAAAATATTTTATATCTCTGGAAATAAATTTATTCTGGTCAGAAAGCTGGAAACGTCTAAAAACGATCACTTTCGACAAATACAAGCGTTTTTGGACATTTTCGTACTTCTCGGAATAAAACTGCATTTTTCACGACAAAAAATATTTTATATCTCTGAAAATAAATTTATTAACGTCAGAGAGCTGGAAATGTCTAAAAACGTTCACTTTCAACGAATACGAGCGTTTTTAGGCATTTTCGTACTTCTCCGAATAAAACTGTATTTTTCACGACAAAAAATATTTTATATCTCTGGAAATAAATTTATTCTGGTCAGAAAGCTGGAAACGTCTAAAAACGATCACTTTCGACGAATACAAGCGTTTTTAGACATTTTCGTACTTCTCGAAATAAAACTGTATTTCTCACGACAAAAAATATTTTATATGTCTGAAAATAAATTTATTAACGTCAGAGAGCTGGAAATGTCTAAAAACGTTCACTTTCAACGAATACGAGCGTTTTTAGGCATTTTCGTACTTCTCCGAATAAAACTGTATTTTTCACGACAAAAAATATTTTATATCTCTGGAAATAAATTTATTCTGGTCAGAAAGCTGGAAACGTCTAAAAACGATCACTTTCGACAAATACAAGCGTTTTTAGACATTTTCGTACTTCTCGGAATAAAACTGCATTTTTCACGACAAAAAATATTTTATATCTCTGAAAATAAATTTATTAACGTCAGAGAGCTGGAAATGTCTAAAAATGTTCACTTTCAACGAATACGAGCGTTTTTAGGCATTTTCGTACTTCTCCGAATAAAACTGTATTTTTCACGACAAAAAATATTTTATATCTCTGGAAATAAATTTAATCTGGTCAGAAAGCTGGAAACGTCTAAAAACGATCACTTTCGACAAATACAAGCGTTTTTAGACATTTTCGTACTTCTCGGACTAAAACTGCATTTTTCACGACAAAAAATATTTTTATCTCTGAAAATAAATTTATTATCGTCAGAGAGCTGGAAATGTCTAAAAACGTTCACTTTCAACGAATACGAGCGTTTTTAGTCATTTTTGTACTTCTCGGAATAAAACTGTATTTTTCACGACAAAAAATATTTTTTATCTCTGAAAATCAAATTATTCAGGTCAGAAAGCTGGAAACGTCTAAAAACGACCACTTTCGACGAATACAAGCGTTTTTAGACATTTTCGTACTTCTCGGACTAAAACTGCATTTTTCACAACAAAAAATATTTTTTATCTCTGAAAATAAATTTATTAACGTCAGAGAGCTGGAAATGTCTAAAAACGTTCACTTTCAACGAATATTAGCGTTTTTAGACATTTTCGTTCTTCTCGGAATAAAACTGTATTTTTAACGACAAAAAATATTTTTTATCTCTGAAAATAAATTTATTAACGTCAGAAAGCTGGAAATGGCTAAATACGATCACTTTCCACGAATACAAGCGTTTTAGACATTTTCGCACTTGTCGGAATAAAACTGTATTTTTCACGGCAAAAAATATTTTTTATCTCTGAAAATCAATTTATTCAGGTCAGAAAGCTGGAAACGACTAAAAACGATCACTTTCGACGAATACAAGCGTTTTTAGACATTTTCGTACTTCTCGAAATAAAACTGTATTTTTCACGACAAAAAATATTTTAGTTAGTTAAAGAGTCCGCAATCCTAAAGATTGGTTGGAAACAGCACGCCATGCCGATCTATCCTGAGCTAATCCCTTCATCTCCCTATAGCCATTGATCTCAACGTCTTCAACTATCTGACTCACATACTCCAATCTAGGCCTACCTACCCCTCTCTTTCCCTCCACTCTACCTTCTATGATCAATTGCATAATCCCCCCATGCCTAAGAATATGCCCTACTAATCTGTCTCTCCTACGTTGTAACACTCTCCAAATACTTCTCTTCTCCCCTACTAACTCTAGTACAGCTTCATTTGTTACTTTATCTTCCCAACCAATCCTCATCATCCTCCTATAACACCACATTTCAAGTGCTTCTAATCTACGCTTCTCTTCCTTTCCTATAGTCCACGCCTCACACCCGTACAGTGCTACACTCCAAACATATACCTTCAGTAATCTTTTTCTAATACCCAAGTCAATATTTGATCTTAAAATCTGTTCTTTTTCTACGAATGCCTTCCTACCCTGTGCTATCCTACACTTTATATCTACCTTGCTTCGATTATCTTTTGTGATTCTACTGCCTAAATAACAAAAATCTGACACTTCTTCGATTCTATTATCTCCTATTGTGATCCTCATTTTTCTACTGCATTCCTTTTTGTCACACCTCATCACTTTAGTTTTACCTATATTTATTTTCATGTTAAAATCCCTAGTCAATACTGCCTGCATACCATTCAATACCCTTTCTAATTTCTTTTCGCTTTCTTCCAATATAGCTATATCGTCGGCGAATCTCAGCATATATATTTTCTCTCCCTGTACATTCACACCTACACTATACTCTTCTTTTACTTTGTTTATTGCATCTTCTATATATAGATTAAATAATAACGGTGAGAGTGTACATCCCTGCCGAACTCCCTTCCCTATTTTTGCTACCTCTTCTTCCCCCTCAATTCTAACTAAGGCAGTTTGGTGTTTATATAAATTAAAAATTATTCTCCTATCCTTATAATCTATACCCGTTTCTTTTAAAATTCTAAACATTATGTCCCAATCTACATTGTCAAATGCCTTTTCTAAGTCTACAAAAGCTATGCAAGTTACCTTTCCTACCCTATTTCTTTTTTCTACTACCGTTCTTAGTGCTAGAATCGCCTCCCTCGTCCCTCTGTTTTTCCTAAAACCAAACTGATCTTCTCCTAGCCTTTCCTCTACTTTATTTTCTAATCTCCTATAAATAATCTTTAACAATATCTTCGATGCATGTGATAGTAGGCTAATGGTCCTATAGTTCTCACACAAATTAGCTCCTATTTTCTTCGGCATTGTTACTATTCTACTACGCTGAAAATCCTGTGGTACTTCTCCCTTCTCATATATTTTACAAACTAACCTGTATAATCGCTCCTGCATTTTTTCCCCTGCGTGTTTTATTAATTCGGCTGGTATCATATCAATCCCCGCTGCTTTGTTATTCCGTAAATCATTTAATGCTCTATGAAACTCTGACCTAAGTATGCTAGGACCTAAGTCATCCTCATCTATCTGTTCCACATTTTCTAGCTCCTCCATGTCCTGCCTACCTTTATATAAATCTTCAAGATACTCCTTCCATCTTCTAGCTTTTTCCTTATTTTCTGTGAGTTCCTTACCCTGCTTATCACATATAATGTTACCCTTTGGTTTTACTTTAGAAAAATGTGACTTAATTTTCCTGTAGCCCAAATCTACTTTACCTCTTCTCATATCCTCCTCAATATCCTCACAATTTCCTTTTATCCACTCTTCTTTCGCTAGCTTGCATTTCCTATTTTAAAAATATTTTATATATCTGAAAATAAATTTATTAATGTCAGAGAGCTGGAAATGTCTAAAAACGTTCACTTTCAACGAATACGAGCGTTTTTAGGCATTTTCGTACTTCTCCGAATAAAGCTGTATTTTTCACGACAAAAAATATTTTATATCTCTGGAAATAAATTTATTCTGGTCAGAAAGCTGGAAACGTCTAAAAACGATCACTTTCGACAAATACAAGCGTTTTTGGACATTTTCGTACTTCTCGGAATATAACTGCATTTTTCACAACAAAAAATATTTTTTATCTCTGGAAATAAATTTATTCTGGTCAGAAAGCTGGAAACGTCTAAAAACGAAAACTTTCGACAAATTCAAGCGTTTTTAGACATTTTCGTACTTCTCGGACTAAAACTGCATTTTTCACAACAACAAATATTTTTATCTCTGAAAATCAATTTATTAACGTCAGAGAGCTGGAAATGTCCAAAAACGTTCACTTTCAACGAATACGAGCGTTTTTAGACATTTTCGTTCTTCTCGGAATAAAACTGTATTTTTAACGACAAAAAATATTTTTTATCTCTGAAAATCAATTTATTATCGTCAGAGAGCTGGAAATATCTAAAAACGTTCACTTTCAACGAATACGACCTTTTTTAGTGATTTTTGTACTTGTCGGAATAAAACTGTATTTTTCACGGCAAAAAATATTTTTTATCTCTGAAAATCAATTTATTCAGGTCAGAAAGCTGGAAACGTCTAAAAACAATCACTTTCGACGAATACAAGCGTTTTTAGACATTTTCGTACTTCTCGAAATAAAACTATATTTTTCACGACAAAAAATATTTTATATCGCTGAAAATAAATTTATTAACGTCAGAGAGCTGGAAATGTCTAAAAACGTTCACTTTCAACGAATACGAGCGTTTTTAGGCATTTTCGTACTTCTCTGAATAAGACTGTATTTTTCACGACAAAAAATATTGTATATCTCTGGAAATAAATTTATTCTGGTCAGAAAGCTGGAAACGTCTAAAAACGCTCACTTTCAACGAATACGAGCGTTTTTAGGCATTTTCGTACTTCTCGGAATAAAACTGTATTTTTCACGACAAAAACAATTTTTTATCTCTGAAAATCAATTTATTCAGGTCAGAAAGCTGGAAACGTCTAAAAACGACCACTTTCGACGAATACAAGCGTTTTTAGACATTTTCGTACTTCTCGGACTAAAACTGCATTTTTCACGACAAAAAATATTTTTTATATCTGAAAATAAATTTATTAACGTCAGAAAGCTGGAAACGGCTAAAAACGATCACTTTCGATGAATACAAGCGTTTTTAGACATTTTCGTACTTTTCGGAATAAAACTGTATTTTTCACGACAAAAAACATTTTGTATCTCTAAAAATAAATTTATTAACGTCAGAAAGCTGGAAACGTCTTAAAACGATCACTTTTGACGAATACAAGCGTTTTTAGACATTTTCGTACTTCTCGGAATAAAACTGTATTTTTCACGACAAAAAATATTTTATATCTTTGAAAATAAATTTATTAACGTCAGAGAGCTGGAAATGTCTAGAAACGTTCACTTTCAACGAATACAAGCGTTTTTAGACATTTTCGTACTTCTCGGACTAAAACTGCATTTTTCACGACAAAAATTTTTTTTATCTCTGAAAATAAATTTATTAACGTCAGAGAGCTGGAAATGTCTAAAAACGTTCAGTTTCAACGAATACGAGCGTTTTTAGGCATTTTCGTACTTCTCTGAATAAAACTGTATTTTTCACGACAAAAAATATTTTATATCTCTGGAACTAAATTTATTCTGGTCAAAAAGCTGGAAACGTCTAAAAAGGTCACTTTCGACAAATACAAGCGTTTTTAGACATTTTCGTACTTCTCGGACTAAAACTGCATTTTTCACAACAAAATATATTTTTTACCTCTGAAAATAAATTTATTAACGTCAGAGAGCTGGAAATGTCTAAAAACGTTCACTTTCAACGAATACGAGCGGTTTTAGACATTTTCGTTCTTCTCGGAATAAAACTGTATTTTTAACGACAAAAAATATTTTTTATTTCTGAAAATAAATTTATTAACGTCAGAAAGCTGGAAATGGCTAAAAACGATCACTTTCGACGAATACAAGCGTTTTTAGACATTTTCGTACTTCTCGGAATAAAACTGCATTTTTCACAACAACAAATATTTTTTATCACTGAAAATAAATTTATTAACGTCAAAGAGCTGGAAATGTCTAAAAACGTTCTCTTTCAACGAATACGAGCGTTTTTAGACATTTTCGTTCTTCTCGGAATAAAACTGTATTTTTAACGACAAAAAATATTTTTTATCTCTGAAAATAAATTTATTAACGTCAGAAAGCTGGAAACGGCTAAAAACGATCACTTTCGACGAATACAAGCGTTTTTAGACATTTTCGTACTTCTCGGAATAAAACTGCATTTTTCACGACAAAAAATATTGTATATCTCTGAAAATAAATTTATTAACGTCAGAGTTCTAGAAATGTCTAAAAACGTTCACTTTCAACGAATACGAGCGTTTTTTGGCATTTTCGTACTTCTCGGAATAAAACTGTATTTTTCACGACAAAAAATATTTTTTATCTCTGAAAATCAATTTATTCAGGTCAGAAAGCTGGAAACGTCTAAAAACGATCACTTTCGACGAATACAAGCGTTTTTAGACATTTTCGTACTTCTCGGACTAAAACTGCATTTTTCACAACAACAAATATTTTTTATCTCTGGAAATAAATTTATTCTGGTCAGAAAGCTGGAAACGTCTAAAAACAATCACTTTCGACAAATACAAGCGTTTTTAGACATTTTCGTACTTCTCGGACTAAAACTGCATTTTTCACAACAAAAAATATTTTTTATCTCTGGAAATAAATTTATTCTGGTCAGAAAGCTGGAAACGTCTAAAAACGATCACTTTCGACGAATATAATTGTTTTTAGACATTTTCGTACTTCTCGAAATAAAACTGTATTTCTCACGACAAAAAATATTTTATATCTCTGAAAATAAATTTATTAACGTCAGAGAGCTGGAAATGTCTAAAAACGTTCACTTTCAACGAATACGAGCGTTTTTAGGCATTTTCGTACTTCTCCGAATAAAACTGTATTTTTCACGACAAAAAATATTTTATATCTCTGGAAATAAATTTATTCTGGTCAGAAAGCTGGAAACGTCTAAAAACGATCACTTTCGACAAATACAAGCGTTTTTAGACATTTTCGTACTTCTCGGAATAAAACTGCATTTTTCACGACAAAAAATATTTTATATCTCTGAAAATAAATTTATTAACGTCAGAGAGCTGGAAATGTCTAAAAACGTTCACTTTCAACGAATACGAGCGTTTTTAGGCATTTTCGTACTTCTCCGAATAAAACTGTATTTTTCACGACAAAAAATATTTTATATCTCTGGAAATAAATTTATTCTGGTCAGAAAGCTGGAAACGTCTAAAAACGATCACTTTCGACAAATACAAGCGTTTTAGACATTTTCGTACTTCTCGGAATAAAACTGCATTTTTCACGACAAAAAATATTTTATATCTCTGAAAATAAATTTATTAACGTCAGAGAGCTGGAAATGTCTAAGAACGTTCACTTTCAACTAATACGAGCGTTTTTAGGCATTTTCGTACTTCTCCGAATAAAACTGTATTTTTCACGACAAAAAATATTTTATATCTCTGGAAATAAATTTATTCTGGTCAGAAAGCTGGAAACGTCTAAAAACGATCACTTTCGACAAATACAAGCGTTTTTAGACATTTTCGTACTTCTCGGACTAAAACTGCATTTTTCACGACAAAAAATATTTTTATCTATGAAAATAAATTTATTATCGTCAGAGAGCTGGAAATGTCTAAAAACGTTCACTTTCAACGAATACGAGCGTTTTTAGTCATTTTTGTACTTCTCGGAATAAAACTGTATTTTTCGCGACAAAAAATATTTTTTATCTCTGAAAATCAAATTATTCAGGTCAGAAAGCTGGAAACGTCTAAAAACGACCACTTTCGACGAATACAAGCGTTTTTAGACATTTTCGTACTTCTCGGACTAAAACTGCATTTTTCACAACAAAAAATATTTTTTATCTCTGAAAATAAATTTATTAACGTCAGAGAGCTGGAAATGTCTAAAAACGTTCACTTTCAACGAATATGAGCGTTTTTAGACATTTTCGTTCTTCTCGGAATAAAACTGTATTTTTAACGACAAAAAATATTTTTTATCTCTGAAAATAAATTTATTAACGTCAGAAAGCTGGAAACGTCTAAAAACGACCACTTTCGACGAATACAAGCGTTTTTAGACATTTTCGTACTTCTCGGACTAAAACTGCATTTTTCACGACAAAAAATATTTTATATCGCTGAAAATAAATTTATTAACGTCAGAGAGCTGGAAATGTCTAAAAACGTTCACTTTCAACGAATACGAGCGTTTTTAGGCATTTTCGTACTTCTCTGAATAAAACTGTATTTTTCACGACAAAAAATATTTTATATCTCTGGAAATAAATTTATTCTGGTCAGAAAGCTGGAAACGTCTAAAAACGCTCACTTTCAACGAATACGAGCGTTTTTAGGCATTTTCGTACTTCTCGGAATAAAACTGTATTTTTCACGACAAAAACTATTTTTTATCTCTGAAAATCAATTTATTCAGGTCAGAAAGCTGGAAACGTCTAAAAACGACCACTTTCGCCGAATACAAGCGTTTTTAGACATTTTCGTACTTCTCGGACTAAAACTGCATTTTTCACGACAAAAAATATTTTATTATCTCTGAAAATAAATTTATTAACGTCAGAGAGATATATTTAATTAACGTGCTCCGCCAGAGGCACTACACGATTATTACAACTGTACAATTTACATCTATCCCTATATATGCTACTTAAAATACTTCAACTTATTTTTAAAGAGGGATTTAGTTATGGCCGGCGCCTTTATTTTCCCGTAATACTATTTACATGTCTTCCTTATTCTAACATGCAATCTTTATTGATAAATGCTTGTTTCTATATTTACATTCTAAATATATTATGTTCATATCCTTAGCATTTAATTCGTCATATTGCAAACGGCTCTAAATCTTTTATGCTGCTGTCATTCTGCATAGTCAAGTTGACCGTTGTCTACAGCGCTGCTTCTGCAAAGAAAGGAAAGCATTTCCTCTTTATTGGAGTGCAGTAGCATCTGTCAATATTTATACATGCCTCTCTATTTTAAACTTCTTCGTTTTAGTTACAAAACGTTGAAGCTCCAACCACCACTTCTCTTCTGCAGCCAGCCCGGTCACCTCCTCCATGTTGCGCGGCCACTGCAGTCCTCTCAGCTGCATTCTCCGCGATGCCGACTGCTTTGATAGATCGTAGATGCCACACTCGAACAGGTAATGTTCGGTATCGTCCGTCCCCTCGCCACACGTGCAACGACTGCTGTCGCTCATCCCGAACCTGTAAAGATAAGCGTTAAACTTACCATGCCCCGTCACCACTTGAACCGTCTGGTAGTCCAATCTTTGCTTCAGTTTCGCGCGTATATCGAGCGCCGGAAGAAACGCTGCCGTCTGCCGCCCTGTCGCAGCCGACCGCCAACGCCCATCCCATCGTTCGAGAAGGCGTTGCTTCAGCCCATACTTCACCAAGGATCTAGGTACTCCAACGAATACCGTCTCGCCGTCTGCATCCCCCGCTGCAGCCTTGGCTAGCGCATCCGCGCGCTCGTTATCTCTCGTCCCGACGTGCGCACGTACCCACTTCCAGGTCAGCCTGGTCGTCTCCGATGCCTGCCGCGCAAGTGCCCAGATCTCCAGCTGCAGTGTCGTTGGTCGCCTCGTCCCAAACAGTGACTCCAAGGCCGATCTGCTGTCTGTCAGGATGGTGCAGCAATCATAGGCGTAGCGATGGTCCAAGATGTATCGAAGCGCACCGCGGATGGCTACCAGCTCGCTCTGGAAAACACTACACCACTTACCTAACCTAAGCTTCGTGTAGGACCTCTCATCTTCGCCGTTGTAAACGACGAATGAAGCCCCTGTACCGTTCTCACTCTTGGAGCCGTCGGTGTAGATGCGGTTCCTCGCAACGGTGTCGTCGCCGCCATCGTTGTCCGAGCTCCGCATACCTACCACTCCCCACTCTGCTGGGTGTACTGCCAGCGACTCGTGCAAGGACGGTGTACTCTCCACTCTGCCGCCGTCCCCGACAAGCTGCTCCATTAAGGTGCCGCCAGCGGGGCTGCACGCTTTGCGGTACTGCGCCAACTCGCCGATGCGTAGGTCCACCGGAGGAAGATCGGCCAAGACAAGAACTGCCTCAGTCGATGTTGTCCGGTAGGCCGCCGCCGCTCCAATAGCCGCGAATCTCTGCACAGATAAGAGTTTATTACGCATTTTTACCTTACAGCCGTCCGCCCATATGGGTGCCGCGTATGTGAGCGCTGGCTCCACTGCCCCCGAGTAGATCGCCGCCATGGATGACCTTCCCAATCCCCAGGTGAGCCGACACGCAGCGCGCAACCGATGCGTCATCTTCGTCGCCTTACGACAGACCGCTGCGATATGCCTCTCCCATCGGAGTCCATCATCCAGTACGACCCCCAAATACGTCAGCTGATCAACGCATCTGATCCGCTCGTTGCCCATCATGAGTGTAGGCCGCACTTGGCCTGGCCGGATCCCGAAGAAGAGTGCAGCGGTCTTGGCTGCGTTGAAGGTGAGACGCACATCTGCCGCCCACTCCCAGAGCACTCCCAGCGCCCGCGTCGTCGTAGCCGTCAACCCTTTAACGGTTGGCCGTCTCACCAGCAGCATGGTATCATCTGCGTACAACACCAGCTGGCAGCCGTCGGGTAACTGCCTCTCGAACACCGTCTCGTGGACCAGCTTCCAGAATCCAGGTCCTGATCGAGACCCTTGCGGGCATCCCATCGTGACCTTTCTTCTTACAGCACCACTCGGTGTGCTGATTTCGGCTTCTCTGTTATCGAGATAACTCCTAGCAAGAGAAAGCAGATTACCTAGGCAGCCTCTGCGGGCCAGTTGCTGCAGAATCAAGGGCCACCAGGCGCCGTCGAATGCTCCGCATACATCCAATGACACCGCCACGCAGTACTCGCCACTGCTCTTGGCTGCCTTGATGGTTGACACCACCTTCTCCAGCGCGTCGACCGTCGATCGGTTCCTCGTGAAACCGTACTGACAAGCGTTATAGCCATTGCCATGCCTGCTGATCCAGTGCTCTATTCTCTGGATAAGAATACCGTCGAGCACTTTCCCGAACACAGGCAAAAGGCTTATTGGCCTATAACTTTTACAGTCGGTGGGGTCGTCCTTCCCTGCCTTAGGAATTGGTCGTACGGATGCGATTTTCCATTCAGCAGGGAAGGTGCCCACCTCCAAACACTTGTTGTACAGTGACACAAGAACATCTTCGCCCGCGCTGAAGACGGCTCGCGCAGTGTCAGCTGTCACGCCGTCTCTGCCAGGCGCCTTTCTCGCACCCATGCTGCTCAATGCTCGCTCCACCTCCCTGCTGGTAATTGGTCTGTCGTCGGGGCCACCTGCCGCCTCCGCCGCCCCCAGTCGCGTCGCTGTTTGTACCGGTGTGTCATCTTCTGGCTTATCTTCAACAAAAAATTTCATCCGCAGTACTTCTGCTGTCTCCACAAGAGTACTAGTATACTTGCCATCTGATTTTTGCATGCCACACATTGGTGTCACCACACGCTTCTGCCTCACAGCCCTACTGGCGGCTCCCCACGGATCTCGGTCGGACTCGTGTTCAGAGCAGAACTCTTTCCACTTATCCAGTCGCGTCCGTAGCAAGCATGCCTTGTAGGTTCGCTCAGCTTCCGCATAGACGCTCTGGCGCTCTAATCGCTCGTCGCCGCTGCTGCGCTGGTAACGTCTTCTCAGCCTGCGCGCCACCGTGCGCAGCTCGCTCAACTCGTCCGTCCACCAGGGCACCGACTTCGCGAATCGTCGTCTCGGCGGCATGGAGGCGGCCGATGCCGTCTCCACTGCCGTCCCCAGTGCCGCTGCTGCCGCCGCAACGCCAGCCACAGACTCACATTTTGCTACCATCTCCAACAGCATGGGGCAGCTTTGCCGGTAAGCATCCGTGAATGCATCCCAGTCGGCTTTTCGGCTGCAGTATCCGGTCGTGCTACTAGCCTCCCCCACTCCGCCGTGTACAATCCCCACCAGCCGCCACTCGATGTACCGATGGTCAGACGCGCTGACTAAATCCGGGATACACCAGTTGGTGCATGATCCGTACAGCCCACGCGTGACCGCCGACACATCGATGAAGCTCGTCCCTCTGTTGTTGTCGAACGTAGGTGTTGCGTCGTCGTCGTTGAGCACCGTCATCCCCATCGCTGCCAATGCCGACGCCATCAACTGACCGCGCGCATCTTCCCGCGGGCTGCCCCATAACGATCTTGCTATTCGCGTCCATCGCGAGTACCACATCACCGCTGCACCTAGAAGAAGTAACTACAGCAACAATAGCTCTTACAGCTTCTACGAAATTAAAATTATGATTCTCCACTGGTGGAAAGTATGCGCTTATACCATACAAACATCTACCTGCGTAACTAATCTCTGCGACCGTTAAATAGTCATTAGAGATGTCGTCTAGCAGAAGTGCATGTACATTGGGATTCCTAATAACAATAACAGCTTTCGGGTTATTCCCGTGCTTATACAGTACAACCGCATTCGAACCTAATCCTATCACTTTACCTGCTCTCGTGTGTGGTTCTTGCATGAAGCATACATCTACAGCACGTTCTTCCATAATTCTGACTATACTGTTACTAGCGGCTCTAGACCGATGCAAATTTAATTGCCCTAGTATAATGACGTCAGAACTACCTCGCTGTTGCATTCCGTGGCGCCTAATTACCATAGTAGTCGATGGTTCTTGCAATCGCTTGATGTCGGCGCTTTAGCGTCGGGCACTCCGATGCCCTAGGTTCGTGCTCGACGCCTATGCGTCGCGATGGCACTTTCTGCTTTACGTTCTCTGTCGTGCAGATGGCGCAGCACTTCTTCGATTGGCAAGTGGCTGCCTTGTGTCCCGTCTTCCCGCATCTGCGGCAGCAGTCTTCCTTCTGTCCACACTGGGCAGCTTTATGTCCAGTATTGTAGCATCTGTAACACTGCATTATACTTACATAATCACTTACCGCAACTGACATAAAATCGATATGCACTATCTTTCCAACAAGTAGATTGCGCAGCGCCGGCTTAGCTTCAATGATGAGCGTTTTATGCTCATCACCATTCCTTCGGTGTGTCGCATGCAGCTTGAAGTCCTTCTCTAGGTCCTCGGTCCTTGGATAGATGGTCCGGACGAAGCTGTTCTGCTTGACTAAGCAGTCACCTAAATCAAATCCATCGAACTCCTTTGGCACGGATGGAATACGCAACTTTGGCTGAAACTTCTGAACAAAAGAGGTTTTCAACTCCGTCTTCGCACTTACCGCCTCTCGTATCCTTTCGCAGTCCTGCTGCGAAGCGCACTTTACGACAAGTGCTCCTCCCTTTGCCTCAGACATACTGAGGACTCTTAGCTGGCCTTCCCTCGGGTTGATGGACTGCTGCAGCTGTATTTTCGTCTGCACCGCCGTTTGGCCTTCTGCGGCCGGCTCCAATCGCACGCTGTATGTCGGTGTAGCGGCAGCGGAAGCATATGAGGAAGACGTGATCTGCCCCGCGCCTTCTCCTGAAGTAGACACAATAGCCGCAGTACTCTTACCTGCTTGCCTAGTTGACTTCAGCTGCTCCTCAGCGACAGCGGCTCTGACTTTCAAATCCTCGTTCCGCATACGGCTCTCGGTTAGAAGCTCCCTGACCACTTCTTCTGCACCTTCCAACTGCCCTAGAACTTGCATCATGCCGTCTAGTTTGTCGTGCACCTTCTTACGTACATCGACCGTAAAATATGCTGATCCTCCGGCCGGCAACAGATGCCTGATGTCGGCAATGAGTGTTGCCATCCTCTGCGCCCTATCCATTGCAGCCTTCGTATCCCTTGAAAGCTCGCTCACCTCTTCTATATCCTCCTGTTCGTCGCACGAATCTGCTCTTTTACTCAACCTCTTCTTCTTCTGCTTCGACGGATGTTGCAACTCGGTTGTCGATGTTGTTGCTTTCGGCAAACCCATTTCACAACACAACACAAATGCACTGCTGCTTGATGGTGTTCTTGTGGACGACTGACACAAATACACTGTTGGTATGCACGCGCACACAATCGGCGCAATCAACGGTTCTGTAGTTCGCACTATAGCTCCGTGAGCTCCTTCACGTTCAAGCTCTGGCACGCAACTATTAACGTCAGAGAGATATATTTGTTAACGTGCTCCGCCAGAGGCACTACACGATAAAGCAGCAGCGACACGAGGTTTTCCCAAGTGGTCACCCATCCAAGTACTAACCGCGCTCGACGTTGCTTAACTTCGGTGTTCGATGGGAACCGGTGCTTTCAACGCCGATATGGTCGCTGCCATTAACGTCAGAGAGCTGGAAATGTCTAAAAACGTTCACTTTCAACGAATACGAGCGTTTTTAGACATTTTCGTACTTTTCGGAATAAAACTGTATTTTTCACAGCAAAAAACATTTTGTATCTCTAAAAATAAATTTATTAACGTCAGAAAGCTGGAAACGTCTTAAAACGATCACTTTTGACGAATACAAGCGTTTTTAGACATTTTCGTACTTCTCGGAATAAAACTGTATTTTTCACGACAAAAAATATTTTATATCTTTGAAAATAAATTTATTAACGTCAGAGAGCTGGAAATGTCTAAAAACGTTCTCTTTCAACGAATACGAGCGTTTTTAGACATTTTCGTTCTTCTCGGAATAAAACTGTATTTTTAACGACAAAAAATATTTTTTATCTCTGAAAATAAATTTATTAACGTCAGAAAGCTGGAAACGGCTAAAAACCATCACTTTCGACGAATACAAGCGTTTTTAGACATTTTCGTACTTCTCGGAATAAAACTGTATTTTTCACGACAAAAAATATTTTATATCTTTGAAAATAAATTTATTAACGTCAGAGAGCTGGAAATGTCTAGAAACGTTCACTTTCAACGAATACAAGCGTTTTTAGACATTTTCGTACTTCTCGGACTAAAACTGCATTTTTCACGACAAAAATTTTTTTTATCTCTGAAAATAAATTTATTAACGTCAGAGAGCTGGAAATGTCTAAAAACGTTCAGTTTCAACGAATACGAGCGTTTTTAGGCATTTTCGTACTTCTCTGAATAAAACTGTATTTTTCACGACAAAAAATATTTTATATCTCTGGAACTAAATTTATTCTGGTCAAAAAGCTGGAAACGTCTAAAAAGGTCACTTTCGACAAATACAAGCGTTTTTAGACATTTTCGTACTTCTCGGACTAAAACTGCATTTTTCACAACAAAATATATTTTTTACCTCTGAAAATAAATTTATTAACGTCAGAGAGCTGGAAATGTCTAAAAACGTTCACTTTCAACGAATACGAGCGGTTTTAGACATTTTCGTTCTTCTCGGAATAAAACTGTATTTTTAACGACAAAAAATATTTTTTATTTCTGAAAATAAATTTATTAACGTCAGAAAGCTGGAAATGGCTAAAAACGATCACTTTCGACGAATACAAGCGTTTTTAGACATTTTCGTACTTCTCGGAATAAAACTGCATTTTTCACAACAACAAATATTTTTTATCACTGAAAATAAATTTATTAACGTCAAAGAGCTGGAAATGTCTAAAAACGTTCTCTTTCAACGAATACGAGCGTTTTTAGATATTTTCGTTCTTCTCGGAATAAAACTGTATTTTTAACGACAAAAAATATTTTTTATCTCTGAAAATAAATTTATTAACGTCAGAAAGCTGGAAACGGCTAAAAACGATCACTTTCGACGAATACAAGCGTTTTTAGACATTTTCGTACTTCTCGGAATAAAACTGCATTTTTCACGACAAAAAATATTGTATATCTCTGAAAATAAATTTATTAACGTCAGAGTTCTAGAAATGTCTAAAAACGTTCACTTTCAACGAATACGAGCGTTTTTTGGCATTTTCGTACTTCTCGGAATAAAACTGTATTTTTCACGACAAAAAATATTTTTTATCTCTGAAAATCAATTTATTCAGGTCAGAAAGCTGGAAACGTCTAAAAACGATCACTTTCGACGAATACAAGCGTTTTTAGACATTTTCGTACTTCTCGGACTAAAACTGCATTTTTCACAACAACAAATATTTTTTATCTCTGGAAATAAATTTATTCTGGTCAGAAAGCTGGAAACGTCTAAAAACAATCACTTTCGACAAATACAAGCGTTTTTAGACATTTTCGTACTTCTCGGACTAAAACTGCATTTTTCACAACAAAAAATATTTTTTATCTCTGGAAATAAATTTATTCTGGTCAGAAAGCTGGAAACGTCTAAAAACGATCACTTTCGACGAATATAATTGTTTTTAGACATTTTCGTACTTCTCGAAATAAAACTGTATTTCTCACGACAAAAAATATTTTATATCTCTGAAAATAAATTTATTAACGTCAGAGAGCTGGAAATGTCTAAAAACGTTCACTTTCAACGAATACGAGCGTTTTTAGGCATTTTCGTACTTCTCCGAATAAAACTGTATTTTTCACGACAAAAAATATTTTATATCTCTGGAAATAAATTTATTCTGGTCAGAAAGCTGGAAACGTCTAAAAACGATCACTTTCGACAAATACAAGCGTTTTTAGACATTTTCGTACTTCTCGGAATAAAACTGCATTTTTCACGACAAAAAATATTTTATATCTCTGAAAATAAATTTATTAACGTCAGAGAGCTGGAAATGTCTAAAAACGTTCACTTTCAACGAATACGAGCGTTTTTAGGCATTTTCGTACTTCTCCGAATAAAACTGTATTTTTCACGACAAAAAATATTTTATATCTCTGGAAATAAATTTATTCTGGTCAGAAAGCTGGAAACGTCTAAAAACGATCACTTTCGACAAATACAAGCGTTTTAGACATTTTCGTACTTCTCGGAATAAAACTGCATTTTTCACGACAAAAAATATTTTATATCTCTGAAAATAAATTTATTAACGTCAGAGAGCTGGAAATGTCTAAGAACGTTCACTTTCAACTAATACGAGCGTTTTTAGGCATTTTCGTACTTCTCCGAATAAAACTGTATTTTTCACGACAAAAAATATTTTATATCTCTGGAAATAAATTTATTCTGGTCAGAAAGCTGGAAACGTCTAAAAACGATCACTTTCGACAAATACAAGCGTTTTTAGACATTTTCGTACTTCTCGGACTAAAACTGCATTTTTCACGACAAAAAATATTTTTATCTATGAAAATAAATTTATTATCGTCAGAGAGCTGGAAATGTCTAAAAACGTTCACTTTCAACGAATACGAGCGTTTTTAGTCATTTTTGTACTTCTCGGAATAAAACTGTATTTTTCGCGACAAAAAATATTTTTTATCTCTGAAAATCAAATTATTCAGGTCAGAAAGCTGGAAACGTCTAAAAACGACCACTTTCGACGAATACAAGCGTTTTTAGACATTTTCGTACTTCTCGGACTAAAACTGCATTTTTCACAACAAAAAATATTTTTTATCTCTGAAAATAAATTTATTAACGTCAGAGAGCTGGAAATGTCTAAAAACGTTCACTTTCAACGAATATGAGCGTTTTTAGACATTTTCGTTCTTCTCGGAATAAAACTGTATTTTTAACGACAAAAAATATTTTTTATCTCTGAAAATAAATTTATTAACGTCAGAAAGCTGGAAACGTCTAAAAACGACCACTTTCGACGAATACAAGCGTTTTTAGACATTTTCGTACTTCTCGGACTAAAACTGCATTTTTCACGACAAAAAATATTTTATATCGCTGAAAATAAATTTATTAACGTCAGAGAGCTGGAAATGTCTAAAAACGTTCACTTTCAACGAATACGAGCGTTTTTAGGCATTTTCGTACTTCTCTGAATAAAACTGTATTTTTCACGACAAAAAATATTTTATATCTCTGGAAATAAATTTATTCTGGTCAGAAAGCTGGAAACGTCTAAAAACGCTCACTTTCAACGAATACGAGCGTTTTTAGGCATTTTCGTACTTCTCGGAATAAAACTGTATTTTTCACGACAAAAACTATTTTTTATCTCTGAAAATCAATTTATTCAGGTCAGAAAGCTGGAAACGTCTAAAAACGACCACTTTCGCCGAATACAAGCGTTTTTAGACATTTTCGTACTTCTCGGACTAAAACTGCATTTTTCACGACAAAAAATATTTTATTATCTCTGAAAATAAATTTATTAACGTCAGAGAGATATATTTAATTAACGTGCTCCGCCAGAGGCACTACACGATTATTACAACTGTACAATTTACATCTATCCCTATATATGCTACTTAAAATACTTCAACTTATTTTTAAAGAGGGATTTAGTTATGGCCGGCGCCTTTATTTTCCCGTAATACTATTTACATGTCTTCCTTATTCTAACATGCAATCTTTATTGATAAATGCTTGTTTCTATATTTACATTCTAAATATATTATGTTCATATCCTTAGCATTTAATTCGTCATATTGCAAACGGCTCTAAATCTTTTATGCTGCTGTCATTCTGCATAGTCAAGTTGACCGTTGTCTACAGCGCTGCTTCTGCAAAGAAAGGAAAGCATTTCCTCTTTATTGGAGTGCAGTAGCATCTGTCAATATTTATACATGCCTCTGTATTTTAAACTTCTTCGTTTTAGTTACAAAACGTTGAAGCTCCAACCACCACTTCTCTTCTGCAGCCAGCCCGGTCACCTCCTCCATGTTGCGCGGCCACTGCAGTCCTCTCAGCTGCATTCTCCGCGATGCCGACTGCTTTGATAGATCGTAGATGCCACACTCGAACAGGTAATGTTCGGTATCGTCCGTCCCCTCGCCACACGTGCAACGACTGCTGTCGCTCATCCCGAACCTGTAAAGATAAGCGTTAAACTTACCATGCCCCGTCACCACTTGAACCGTCTGGTAGTCCAATCTTTGCTTCAGTTTCGCGCGTATATCGAGCGCCGGAAGAAACGCTGCCGTCTGCCGCCCTGTCGCAGCCGACCGCCAACGCCCATCCCATCGTTCGAGAAGGCGTTGCTTCAGCCCATACTTCACCAAGGATCTAGGTACTCCAACGAATACCGTCTCGCCGTCTGCATCCCCCGCTGCAGCCTTGGCTAGCGCATCCGCGCGCTCGTTATCTCTCGTCCCGACGTGCGCACGTACCCACTTCCAGGTCAGCCTGGTCGTCTCCGATGCCTGCCGCGCAAGTGCCCAGATCTCCAGCTGCAGTGTCGTTGGTCGCCTCGTCCCAAACAGTGACTCCAAGGCCGATCTGCTGTCTGTCAGGATGGTGCAGCAATCATAGGCGTAGCGATGGTCCAAGATGTATCGAAGCGCACCGCGGATGGCTACCAGCTCGCTCTGGAAAACACTACACCACTTACCTAACCTAAGCTTCGTGTAGGACCTCTCATCTTCGCCGTTGTAAACGACGAATGAAGCCCCTGTACCGTTCTCACTCTTGGAGCCGTCGGTGTAGATGCGGTTCCTCGCAACGGTGTCGTCGCCGCCATCGTTGTCCGAGCTCCGCATACCTACCACTCCCCACTCTGCTGGGTGTACTGCCAGCGACTCGTGCAAGGACGGTGTACTCTCCACTCTGCCGCCGTCCCCGACAAGCTGCTCCATTAAGGTGCCGCCAGCGGGGCTGCACGCTTTGCGGTACTGCGCCAACTCGCCGATGCGTAGGTCCACCGGAGGAAGATCGGCCAAGACAAGAACTGCCTCAGTCGATGTTGTCCGGTAGGCCGCCGCCGCTCCAATAGCCGCGAATCTCTGCACAGATAAGAGTTTATTACGCATTTTTACCTTACAGCCGTCCGCCCATATGGGTGCCGCGTATGTGAGCGCTGGCTCCACTGCCCCCGAGTAGATCGCCGCCATGGATGACCTTCCCAATCCCCAGGTGAGCCGACACGCAGCGCGCAACCGATGCGTCATCTTCGTCGCCTTACGACAGACCGCTGCGATATGCCTCTCCCATCGGAGTCCATCATCCAGTACGACCCCCAAATACGTCAGCTGATCAACGCATCTGATCCGCTCGTTGCCCATCATGAGTGTAGGCCGCACTTGGCCTGGCCGGATCCCGAAGAAGAGTGCAGCGGTCTTGGCTGCGTTGAAGGTGAGACGCACATCTGCCGCCCACTCCCAGAGCACTCCCAGCGCCCGCGTCGTCGTAGCCGTCAACCCTTTAACGGTTGGCCGTCTCACCAGCAGCATGGTATCATCTGCGTACAACACCAGCTGGCAGCCGTCGGGTAACTGCCTCTCGAACACCGTCTCGTGGACCAGCTTCCAGAATCCAGGTCCTGATCGAGACCCTTGCGGGCATCCCATCGTGACCTTTCTTCTTACAGCACCACTCGGTGTGCTGATTTCGGCTTCTCTGTTATCGAGATAACTCCTAGCAAGAGAAAGCAGATTACCTAGGCAGCCTCTGCGGGCCAGTTGCTGCAGAATCAAGGGCCACCAGGCGCCGTCGAATGCTCCGCATACATCCAATGACACCGCCACGCAGTACTCGCCACTGCTCTTGGCTGCCTTGATGGTTGACACCACCTTCTCCAGCGCGTCGACCGTCGATCGGTTCCTCGTGAAACCGTACTGACAAGCGTTATAGCCATTGCCATGCCTGCTGATCCAGTGCTCTATTCTCTGGATAAGAATACCGTCGAGCACTTTCCCGAACACAGGCAAAAGGCTTATTGGCCTATAACTTTTACAGTCGGTGGGGTCGTCCTTCCCTGCCTTAGGAATTGGTCGTACGGATGCGATTTTCCATTCAGCAGGGAAGGTGCCCACCTCCAAACACTTGTTGTACAGTGACACAAGAACATCTTCGCCCGCGCTGAAGACGGCTCGCGCAGTGTCAGCTGTCACGCCGTCTCTGCCAGGCGCCTTTCTCGCACCCATGCTGCTCAATGCTCGCTCCACCTCCCTGCTGGTAATTGGTCTGTCGTCGGGGCCACCTGCCGCCTCCGCCGCCCCCAGTCGCGTCGCTGTTTGTACCGGTGTGTCATCTTCTGGCTTATCTTCAACAAAAAATTTCATCCGCAGTACTTCTGCTGTCTCCACAAGAGTACTAGTATACTTGCCATCTGATTTTTGCATGCCACACATTGGTGTCACCACACGCTTCTGCCTCACAGCCCTACTGGCGGCTCCCCACGGATCTCGGTCGGACTCGTGTTCAGAGCAGAACTCTTTCCACTTATCCAGTCGCGTCCGTAGCAAGCATGCCTTGTAGGTTCGCTCAGCTTCCGCATAGACGCTCTGGCGCTCTAATCGCTCGTCGCCGCTGCTGCGCTGGTAACGTCTTCTCAGCCTGCGCGCCACCGTGCGCAGCTCGCTCAACTCGTCCGTCCACCAGGGCACCGACTTCGCGAATCGTCGTCTCGGCGGCATGGAGGCGGCCGATGCCGTCTCCACTGCCGTCCCCAGTGCCGCTGCTGCCGCCGCAACGCCAGCCACAGACTCACATTTTGCTACCATCTCCAACAGCATGGGGCAGCTTTGCCGGTAAGCATCCGTGAATGCATCCCAGTCGGCTTTTCGGCTGCAGTATCCGGTCGTGCTACTAGCCTCCCCCACTCCGCCGTGTACAATCCCCACCAGCCGCCACTCGATGTACCGATGGTCAGACGCGCTGACTAAATCCGGGATACACCAGTTGGTGCATGATCCGTACAGCCCACGCGTGACCGCCGACACATCGATGAAGCTCGTCCCTCTGTTGTTGTCGAACGTAGGTGTTGCGTCGTCGTCGTTGAGCACCGTCATCCCCATCGCTGCCAATGCCGACGCCATCAACTGACCGCGCGCATCTTCCCGCGGGCTGCCCCATAACGATCTTGCTATTCGCGTTCATCGCGAGTACCACATCACCGCTGCACCTAGAAGAAGTAACTACAGCAACAATAGCTCTTACAGCTTCTACGAAATTAAAATTATGATTCTCCACTGGTGGAAAGTATGCGCTTATACCATACAAACATCTACCTGCGTAACTAATCTCTGCGACCGTTAAATAGTCATTAGAGATGTCGTCTAGCAGAAGTGCATGTACATTGGGATTCCTAATAACAATAACAGCTTTCGGGTTATTCCCGTGCTTATACAGTACAACCGCATTCGAACCTAATCCTATCACTTTACCTGCTCTCGTGTGTGGTTCTTGCATGAAGCATACATCTACAGCACGTTCTTCCATAATTCTGACTATACTGTTACTAGCGGCTCTAGACCGATGCAAATTTAATTGCCCTAGTATAATGACGTCAGAACTACCTCGCTGTTGCATTCCGTGGCGCCTAATTACCATAGTAGTCGATGGTTCTTGCAATCGCTTGATGTCGGCGCTTTAGCGTCGGGCACTCCGATGCCCTAGGTTCGTGCTCGACGCCTATGCGTCGCGATGGCACTTTCTGCTTTACGTTCTCTGTCGTGCAGATGGCGCAGCACTTCTTCGATTGGCAAGTGGCTGCCTTGTGTCCCGTCTTCCCGCATCTGCGGCAGCAGTCTTCCTTCTGTCCACACTGGGCAGCTTTATGTCCAGTATTGTAGCATCTGTAACACTGCATTATACTTACATAATCACTTACCGCAACTGACATAAAATCGATATGCACTATCTTTCCAACAAGTAGATTGCGCAGCGCCGGCTTAGCTTCAATGATGAGCGTTTTATGCTCATCACCATTCCTTCGGTGTGTCGCATGCAGCTTGAAGTCCTTCTCTAGGTCCTCGGTCCTTGGATAGATGGTCCGGACGAAGCTGTTCTGCTTGACTAAGCAGTCACCTAAATCAAATCCATCGAACTCCTTTGGCACGGATGGAATACGCAACTTTGGCTGAAACTTCTGAACAAAAGAGGTTTTCAACTCCGTCTTCGCACTTACCGCCTCTCGTATCCTTTCGCAGTCCTGCTGCGAAGCGCACTTTACGACAAGTGCTCCTCCCTTTGCCTCAGACATACTGAGGACTCTTAGCTGGCCTTCCCTCGGGTTGATGGACTGCTGCAGCTGTATTTTCGTCTGCACCGCCGTTTGGCCTTCTGCGGCCGGCTCCAATCGCACGCTGTATGTCGGTGTAGCGGCAGCGGAAGCATATGAGGAAGACGTGATCTGCCCCGCGCCTTCTCCTGAAGTAGACACAATAGCCGCAGTACTCTTACCTGCTTGCCTAGTTGACTTCAGCTGCTCCTCAGCGACAGCGGCTCTGACTTTCAAATCCTCGTTCCGCATACGGCTCTCGGTTAGAAGCTCCCTGACCACTTCTTCTGCACCTTCCAACTGCCCTAGAACTTGCATCATGCCGTCTAGTTTGTCGTGCACCTTCTTACGTACATCGACCGTAAAATATGCTGATCCTCCGGCCGGCAACAGATGCCTGATGTCGGCAATGAGTGTTGCCATCCTCTGCGCCCTATCCATTGCAGCCTTCGTATCCCTTGAAAGCTCGCTCACCTCTTCTATATCCTCCTGTTCGTCGCACGAATCTGCTCTTTTACTCAACCTCTTCTTCTTCTGCTTCGACGGATGTTGCAACTCGGTTGTCGATGTTGTTGCTTTCGGCAAACCCATTTCACAACACAACACAAATGCACTGCTGCTTGATGGTGTTCTTGTGGACGACTGACACAAATACACTGTTGGTATGCACGCGCACACAATCGGCGCAATCAACGGTTCTGTAGTTCGCACTATAGCTCCGTGAGCTCCTTCACGTTCAAGCTCTGGCACGCAACTATTAACGTCAGAGAGATATATTTGTTAACGTGCTCCGCCAGAGGCACTACACGATAAAGCAGCAGCGACACGAGGTTTTCCCAAGTGGTCACCCATCCAAGTACTAACCGCGCTCGACGTTGCTTAACTTCGGTGTTCGATGGGAACCGGTGCTTTCAACGCCGATATGGTCGCTGCCATTAACGTCAGAGAGCTGGAAATGTCTAAAAACGTTCACTTTCAACGAATACGAGCGTTTTTAGACATTTTCGTACTTTTCGGAATAAAACTGTATTTTTCACAGCAAAAAACATTTTGTATCTCTAAAAATAAATTTATTAACGTCAGAAAGCTGGAAACGTCTTAAAACGATCACTTTTGACGAATACAAGCGTTTTTAGACATTTTCGTACTTCTCGGAATAAAACTGTATTTTTCACGACAAAAAATATTTTATATCTTTGAAAATAAATTTATTAACGTCAGAGAGCTGGAAATGTCTAAAAACGTTCTCTTTCAACGAATACGAGCGTTTTTAGACATTTTCGTTCTTCTCGGAATAAAACTGTATTTTTAACGACAAAAAATATTTTTTATCTCTGAAAATAAATTTATTAACGTCAGAAAGCTGGAAACGGCTAAAAACCATCACTTTCGACGAATACAAGCGTTTTTAGACATTTTCGTACTTCTCGGACTAAAACTGCATTTTTCACAACAAAAAATATTTTTTATCTCTGAAAATCAATTTATTCAGGTCAGAAAGCTGGAAACGTCTAAAAACGATCACTTTCGACGAATACAAGCGTTTTTAGACATTTTCGTACTTCTCGGACTAAAACTGCATTTTTCACAACAAAAAATATTTTTTATCTCTGGAAATAAATTTATTCTGGTCAGAAAGCTGGAAACGTCTAATAACGATCACTTTCGACAAATACAAGCGTTTTTAGACATTTTCGTACTTCTCGAAATAAAACTGTATTTCTCACGACAAAAAATATTTTATATCTCTGAAAATAAATTTATTAATGTCAGAGAGCTGGAAATGTCTAAAAACGTTCACTTTCAACGAATACGAGCGTTTTTAGGCATTTTCGTACTTCTCCGAATAAAACTGTATTTTTCACGACAAAAAATATTTTATATCTCTGGAAATAAATTTATTCTGGTCAGAAAGCTGGAAACGTCTAAAAACGATCACTTTCGACAAATACAAGCGTTTTTAGACATTTTCGTACTTCTCGGACTAAAACTGCATTTTTCACGACAAAAAATATTTTTATCTATGAAAATAAATTTATTATCGTCAGAGAGCTGGAAATGTCTAAAAACGTTCACTTTCAACGAATACGAGCGTTTTTAGTCATTTTTGTACTTCTCGGAATAAAACTGTATTTTTCGCGACAAAAAATATTTTTTATCTCTGAAAATCAAATTATTCAGGTCAGAAAGCTGGAAACGTCTAAAAACGACCACTTTCGACGAATACAAGCGTTTTTAGACATTTTCGTACTTCTCGGACTAAAACTGCATTTTTCACGACAAAAAATATTTTTATCTCTGAAAATAAATTTATTAACGTCAGAGAGCTGGAAATGTTTAAAAACGTTCAGTTTCAACGAATACGAGCGTTTTTAGGCATTTTCGTACTTCTCTGAATAAAACTGTATTTTTTACGACAAAAAATATTTTATATCTCTGGAAATAAATTTATTCTGGTCAGAAAGCTGGAAACGTCCAAAAACGATCACTTTCGACAAATACAAGCGTTTTTAGACATTTTCGTACTTCTCGGACTAAAACTGCATTTTTCACAACAAAAAATATTTTTTATCTCTGAAAATAAATTTATTAACGTCAGAGAGCTGGAAATGTCTAAAAACGTCCACTTTCAACGAATATGAGCGTTTTTAGACATTTTCGTTCTTCTCGGAATAAAACTGTATTTTTAACGACAAAAAATATTTTTTATCTCTGAAAATAAATTTATTAACGTCAGAAAGCTGGAAATGGCTAAAAACGATCACTTTCGACGAATACAAGCGTTTTAGACATTTTCGTACTTGTCGGAATAAAACTGTATTTTTCACGGCAAAAAATATTTTTTATCTCTGAAAATCAATTTATTCAGGTCAGAAAGCTGGAAACGTCTAAAAACGACCACTTTCGACGAATACAAGCGTTTTTAGACATTTTCGTACTTCTCGAAATAAAACTGTATTTTTCACGACAAAAAATATTTTATATATCTGAAAATAAATTTATTAATGTCAGAGAGCTGGAAATGTCTAAAAACGTTCACTTTCAACGAATACGAGCGTTTTTAGGCATTTTCGTACTTCTCCGAATAAAGCTGTATTTTTCACGACAAAAAATATTTTATATCTCTGGAAATAAATTTATTCTGGTCAGAAAGCTGGAAACGTCTAAAAACGATCACTTTCGACAAATACAAGCGTTTTTGGACATTTTCGTACTTCTCGGAATAAAACTGCATTTTTCACGACAAAAAATATTTTTTATCTCTGAAAATCAATTTATTAACGTCAGAGAGCTGGAAATTTATAAAAACGTTCACTTTCAACGAATACGAGCGTTTTTAGGCATTTTCGTACTTCTCTGAATAAAACTGTATTTTTCACGACAAAAAATATTTTATATCTCTGGAAATAAATTTATTCTGGTCAGAAAGCTGGAAACGTCTAAAAACGATCACTTTCGACAAATACAAGCGTTTTTAGACATTTTCGTACTTTTCGGACTAAAACTGCATTTTTCACAACAAAAAATATTTTTTATCTCTGGAAATAAATTTATTCTGGTCAGAAAGCTGGAAAAGTCTAAAAACGATCACTTTCGACAAATACAAGCATTTTTAGACATTTTCGTACTTCTCGGACTAAAACTGCATTTTTCACAACAAAAAATATTTTTTATCTCTGAAAATCAATTTATTAACGTCAGAGAGCTGGAAATATCTAAAAACGTTCACTTTCAACGAATACGACCTTTTTTAGTGATTTTTGTACTTGTCGGAATAAAACTGTATTTTTCACGGCAAAAAATATTTTTTATCTCTGAAAATCAATTTATTCAGGTCAGAAAGCTGGAAACGTCTAAAAACAATCACCTTCGACGAATACAAGCGTTTTTAGACATTTTCGTACTTCTCGAAATAAAACTATATTTTTCACGACAAAAAATATTTTATATCAATTATAGTTCAACGGGGATTGAGCTTGTTGTGAAAAACTTTATTATAATCGTTTTACAAGAGAGACTAACTGTCTAAAATAGAATGTAGCAGAATGACTGCCTGATATGTATTCCTGGTTCTTTATATAATGCAAATATGCTGAATAGATATAATGATTCTCTATATAATGCAATTATGCTGAATAAGTGATTGGTAGTGTAAATCGGTTCGATTACTCCTCCGTTCTTAGAATGAAGCCCCCGCAGGAAGCTGAATAGTGTGTTGCAGCGGTTGATCTTCGCATTTGCTTTGTTGTAATGTTTCCTTCTTCTTTCGCATGACTCTGGAGATGATTGCCCAGATAGCAGCGATGATGATCGTCATGTAGATGAATATCGTCCACATGCTTGGTAGATGTGGTTGGTATCCGACTTCCACTATGGGCATGATCGGGTTGACAGGAATATCCTTTAGGTTTAGGGATTTGAGGTTGACCTCCATCTTAGGTAGATCTATTTCGCTCCACTGGATTGTCAGACTGTCGTTGAGTAGTGGTTTCCCATGAGTTTCATCGGGGAAGGTGATCTCGTTGCCCTTGAAATAGAGACGACATTCTCGACTCTGGATGAGGAAGATTCCCGTGAGGATTCTCGTCTCGGAATTTTCGACGCACTTGGATTCAATAGCTTCTGGAGTTGGAAATACTCCGAGGTATTGGTTCGTATTGGGTACGACTTCGATGTGGTTTTGCAGCATCGTGATCTTCAAAGGTTCACAATGGTCGGTTTTTCCGAACAGGATAATATTTCGTTCGCAAGTTAAATCGTTATTTGCAGAACGGGAGGAAGAACATTGATATGTTTCGCCTTGGGTACACATGGCATCAAGAGACTTTAAATTATCTTTATCATCCTTTAGGAGATATTTAAAATTTGGGATAACAGTAATGAACCCTGACTCAATTTTCGTAGGTATGGAATATAAGTGAAAGAGTTCATAATTAATTTCTGAATTAATAGGGATTGAAAGGAAATATATAATTCTAGTATTTTCTACTTTACAATTTACATTGATGATATTTTCGAAGTTGTGAATATTTCCTAACTTAAGTTCAAATGGAAGTTGGGTTTTATAATAGGATGATATTCTGTTTAACTCATCGAAGAGGTCTTGAGGTTTAATAATACTAGGATGTAAAACATTTAGTCTACAGAATAAAATTGAATTCTCTATATCTTGAATTATAGTAATTATATTGTTATATAAGCTTAAAAGTTGGCTATATAGATCTTTGGCAAAGAATATGTCTTCATGCTTGATTTGATCTTGTGATCGGCGAATCATTTGAACGATTCTACTTCTGAGAACCATCTCGTTATGTTGTATATTACCAATAGTTTCATTAAATTGCTTGATTATATTATGATTTATACTGAATTGTAATTGTAATTGATTTTGAAATTTACTTTGATTATTCTGAATATGACTTAAAATTGAATCATATTTCTTTCCATCATTGGAATCTAAATTACCAGTGATTCCTTTCACAATCAATCCTAAACCATTAATTAATCCTCTCTTAATTCTATTAGGAGAATACATGTTTATAGAATTTAATTTAATCTATATGTTTGATCTTGCAAATTTGGCAAGTTTTTCATAGTTTGTCAGCTCTCTACTTAACTTTGAATTATTCTCTATTCCTAATCTAAACGTAGTATATTGATTATTAATACTATCGTATTCACTACTAATACTTTCTAAGTCATAATAATGCACAAATGTGTGTTCAGATATTTGAAGTTTCGCTGGGCCAAGGTTTATGGGAAGAATGCCCAAATTTGACGTTATATTTTTAATCTTCGTTCCATTGGTGGGTAGCGCTAGGAGCCTAAAATTTATAAGATAATGTATATTTTTATTATTATTTAGAATAAGGGGTGAATAGTTTAAAGTAATCTGTTAATTTCCTAGGTCTCTTAATATTAGACAAGTGTATCTTATCACTTGTATTACCGTGTGACGGGATTATTCTTGCTGTTTTCAAATCGCGATTAGTGCGTTTGACTTTCTCTATTTTATATTTATTCTTGGTTTTGCTTTAGTTATGGCATTTAATTCTATCCTTGATAATGCATCAGCATTCATATTGGCAGAGCCCTTTTTGTGAAGAATTGTACAGTCATATTCTTCTAATTTTAATTTCCATCGAATCATTTTTGAATTTGGTTCTTTCATTGACGCTAGGTATTGTAGTGGACTATGATCTGTGTAAATGGTAAAAGGCCTACCATACAAGTACGGTCTAAAATATTTACAAGCCCAAATAATTGCAAGAAATTCTTTATCAATGGTAGAGTAGTTACATTCAGATGTACTAAGGGTTCTACTTGCGTATGCTACTGGCAAATCTGAACCAACTTTACCCTGGGATAAAATGGCTCCAATGGCAAAATTGCTTGCATCAGTAGTTAAAATGAATGGTTGTGCAAAATTTGGATATTGTAAGATAGGTTCGTTTATAAGAACATTCTTACAAAGTTCAAAACAATTAATATATTCAGGATTTTTTATGTCTATTACGGCATCCCTTTTTAGGCATTTTGTTAATGGTTTTGTAAGTTTTGAAAAATCTTTAATGAATTTACGGTAATACCCTAATAGTCCTAAAAATCCTTTAATTTGCTTGTTAGTACTCGGAATTGGATAGTTTTTTATTGCCCTGATCTTATCCGGATTTGGTTTGATGCCATCTGGGGTCACTACGTGCCCTAAATAAGCAACTTCCTTTCTCAGGAATTCTGATTTGTCTAGTTGAATCTTAAGATTAGCTTGACGAATTCTTTCAAACACTTCTTTTAGTCTAATTACGTGTTCCTCGATACTAGTACTAAAAATAATTATATCGTCCATATATACAAGGCAAGTTTCGTTCTGAAGACCCCTAAGGATATTATCCATTACACGTTGAAACGTGGCAGGTGCATTCTTAAGCCCAAATGGCATTCTAAGGTATTCATATAAACCTTTATCTACTTGGAAACTTGTCTTTGGAACGTCTTCGGGTGCTAGTTCAATCTGATGGAACCCTGAAGCAAGATCTAATGTACTGAAATATTGACAGCGTCCTAATTTATCTAATAAATCCGTTATATTTGGTAGGGGGTATCTATCCCCTATTGTTTTCGCATTTAATTTTCTATAATCTACAACAATTCGCCATTTCTTTTTACCTGAGGCGTCCTTTTTCTTTGGAACAACCCAAATTGGGGATACCCATGGTGAATGTGATTCTTGAATTATATTTTGTTGTAGCATTTCTTGAACTTGTCTTTGTACCTCTTCCCTGTGTACCTCAGGATATCGGTAAGACTTAGTATATACTGGTATCTCGTCAGTTGTTTTTATATTGTGCTTAATTTTACTAGTAAAGGTTAATTGCCTTTTCATATTATGAAATATATCAGAATAATCTAATATTAGACGAGTTATTTGGTTTTTTTCAACACTATTTAAATGATCTGTTCGTATTTGCGATAGTAAATCTTCTACGTGTCGTTCAACATGGACATTGTTGAGATTTGTATCATTTTCAATATCAGATTGTAATTCGTATTCCTCGAAACGGTCTGCATTAAAAGGTGTGGATAAATCCACTGTTACGGGTAATTCCGTTGGATTTAAAATACTACAAACAGCTTTATAATTGTTAACTTCTGTTAAGCATTGAGCAATTTCAAGATTATTTATTTTCCGATAAGGTATAATAACATATCCATTGTTAATATCCTTGATTGGAATTTCAATCATTTGAACCATACGCGGTTCTACTGTAATTAATTTTATTTTTTTTCTATAAGGTACAGTAACATATTCGTTGTTAACGTCCTTTATCGGAATTTCCATTTTTTGAACCTTACGCGGTTCTACTGCAATCAAATTTATATTTTGTATTGCTTTATTATAAAATATTTCTATTTGAATATTTTGCATTAATAAAAGATTTTTATTTAAATCAATTATGCAATTTAATTTCTTTAAGCTATCTAAACCTAGTAGAATATCGAAATTTTTATGAAAGTCAAACAAGTGGAATTTTAATAACCAATTTTCTTGTGACTTAGCATTAAATAAATAATTACTATGAATTTTTGTGCTAAAATGGCCTATACTGTTGCCATGTGCAGTAATTATTTTAAATATGTCCTTTTCAATAAAACGTTTGAAATATTTATTTGCAATTATTGGATTAATAAAAGATTTGGTACTGGCTGTATCTATAAGGATTCTAAACTTGTTGATATGTGAAATAATATAAGGTAATTGACTTTCGTTATTAGTTAAATTCATTAGTTCTATATTTTTTTTTTCCGAGGCATTTTGTCTAAAAAACATTTTGGATTCTCTTCACCATAATTAAAAAGATCTACTTCTTGGTTTTGTGAAGTAGCATCCATATTATGTAAATTGGGTTTTGTAGAGTTCCAAGTAGACGTACTCATTGGGGTTGGAACATATTCCTGTTTTGACGTTGAAGGAATATTATTTTGATTTGAGTTTCTAATTTGTGAGAAATTCTGAGGGAATCTTGAATTTGTCATACCTGTTGAATTAGGTCTAAAATTTTGGAACGGTCTTTGATATTGAAACGTATTTTTATTCGAATTATTTATAAAAGGCTTTTTTATAAATTGAGGTTTTTGTGGAACATTATTTTGCCTTAAATTAAAATGTTGATTATTGCCGATTTGATTATTACTTAAATAATTTGCGTTAGATTTGTGTTTAGCAATTTCCGATTGAAATTCATTAGTTAGCATATTTAATGCACTATTCATATCGGTGGGGTTTTTAACCTTTAGTAAACTACTTATGGGTTCACTCAAACCGCGCAATAATACTTTTAATGCAAATTTGCGAAAATAGCCTACTAATATATCATATTCGATTTGATTTAAATGTGTGGTGAGATATGATACCTGTAAATTTAATATATGTTGCACTCTATTAAAAAAGTCAAAAGCTGATTCTGCATTTTTTTGCTTGAGTTCGCTTAACTCGAAATTTAAACTATAACAATCTCGCTTATCAGAGTATGTGTTAAGCAGAGCCTGTTTTAAATCGTCCCAATTATTAATTGTTGTGGACGCAATATTAATTGCAGCTTCTCCTTTAACTTTAGAGAGAATTGATTGCATTAGGTATTCATTCTGAAAGTCTTCTGATTTTGGTATAAAGAATTTTAAAACGATTTTTTCACATAACGAAATGAATCTAGGGAGTAATTCAGGTTCTCCCTTAAAATCTGGAATCATGTCCAAATATTCCTTTTTCAAAGGTGCTACAGCCATTTTCTTATTTTTTACAATTGGAATTTTATTTTTATAATTAAATTTTAAGTTATAAAGATGGGAAGGACTAAAACTTTCGGAATTTGAGTCAGTGTCTGATGATTCTGAGTTAGATGAGTCTCTTAACGACATATACACTTACAGCATTACAATCAACGTCTGGACCATGGATGATGCTCGCTCGATGCTGGCGTTCCTAGATGCTAGTTGACTGCTTGACTGATGTTCGGAACTTAGTAAATCGTTGAACGAAACAGTGTTATATTCTTTAACCTGCCTAAGTATCCTATCGACTGCGCCAATTATAGTTCAACGGGGATTGAGCTTGTTGTGAAAAACTTTATTATAATCGTTTTACAAGAGAGACTAACTGTCTAAAATAGAATGTAGCAGAATGACTGCCTGATATGTATTCCTGGTTCTTTATATAATGCAAATATGCTGAATAGATATAATGATTCTCTATATAATGCAATTATGCTGAATAAGTGATTGGTAGTGTAAATCGGTTCGATTACTTATCGCTGAAAATAAATTTATTAACGTCAGAAAGCTGGAAATGTCTAAAAACGTTCACTTTCAACGAATACGAGCGTTTTTAGGCATTTTCGTACTTCTCGGAATAAAACTGTATTTTTCACGACAAAAACTATTTTTTATGGCTGAAAATCAATTTATTCAGGTCAGAAAGCTGGAAACGTCTAAAAACGACCACTTTCGACGAATACAAGCGTTTTTAGACATTTTCGTACTTCTCGGACTAAAACTGCATTTTTGACGACAAAAAATATTTTTTATCTCTGAAAATAAATTTATTAACGTCAGAGAGCTGGAAATGTCTAAAAACGTTCACTTTCAACGAATATGAGCGTTTTTAGACATTTTCGTACTTTTCGGAATAAAACTGTATTTTTCACGACAAAAAACATTTTGTATCTCTAAAAATAAATTTATTAACGTCAGAAAGCTGGAAACGTCTTAAAACGATCACTTTTGACGAATACAAGCGTTTTTAGACATTTTCGTACTTCTCGGAATAAAACTGTATTTTTCACGACAAAAAATATTTTATATCTTTGAAAATAAATTTATTAACGTCAGAGAGCTGGAAATGTCTAAAAACATTCACTTTCAACGAATACAAGCGTTTTTAGACATTTTCGTACTTCTCGGAATAAAACTGTATTTTTCACGACAAAAAATATTTTATATCTCTGGAAATAAATTTATTCTGGTCAGAAAGCTGGAAACGTCTAAAAACGATCACTTTCGACAAATACAAGCGTTTTTAGACATTTTCGTACTTCTCGGACTAAAACTGTATTTTTAACGACAAAAAATATTTTTTATCTCTGAAAATAAATTTATTAACGTCAGAAAGCTGGAAATGGCTAAAAACGATCAGTTTCAACGAATACGAGCGTTTTTAGGCATTTTCGTACTTCTCTGAATAAAACTGTATTTTTCACGACAAAAAATATTTTATATCTCTGGAAATAAATTTATTCTGGTCAGAAAGCTGGAAACGTCTAAAAACGATCACTTTCGACAAATACAAGCGTTTTTAGACATTTTCGTACTTCTCGGACTAAAACTGTATTTTTAACGACAAAAAATATTTTTTATCTCTGAAAATAAATTTATTAACGTCAGAAAGCTGGAAATGGCTAAAAACGATCACTTTCGACGAATACAAGCGTTTTTAGACATTTTCGTACTTCTCGGAATAAAACTGCATTTTTCACGACAAAAAATATTTTTTATCTCTGAAAATCAATTTATTATCGTCAGAGAGCTGGAAATGTCTAAAAACGTTCACTTTCAACGAATACGACCTTATTTAGTGATTTTTGTACTTGTCGGAATAAAACTGTATTTTTCACGGCAAAAAATATTTTTTATCTCTGAAAATAAATTTATTAACGTCAGAAAGCTGGAAATGGCTAAAAACGATCACTTTCGACGAATACAAGCGTTTTTAGACATTTTCGTACTTCTCGGACTAAAACTGCATTTTTCACGACAAAAAATATTTTATATCGCTGAAAATAAATTTATTAACGTCAGAGAGCTGGAAATGTCTAAAAACGTTCACTTTCAACGAATACGAGCGTTTTTAGGCATTTTCGTACTTCTCTGAATAAAACTGTATTTTTCACGACAAAAAATATTTTATATCTCTGGAAATAAATTTATTCTGGTCAGAAAGCTGGAAACGTCTAAAAACGCTCACTTTCAACGAATACGAGCGTTTTTAGCCATTTTCGTACTTCTCGGAATAAAACTGTATTTTTCACGACAAAAACTATTTTTTATCTCTGAAAATCAATTTATTCAGGTCAGAAAGCTGGAAGCGTCTAAAAACGACGACTTTCGACGAATACAAGCGTTTTTAGACTTTTTCGTACTTCTCGGACTAAAACTGCATTTTTCACGACAAAAAATATTTTTTATCTCTGAAAATAAATTTATTAACGTCAGAGAGCTGGAAATGTCTAAAAACGTTCACTTTCAACGAATACGAGCGTTTTTAGACATTTTCGTACTTTTCGGAATAAAACTGTATTTTTCACGACAAAAAACATTTTGTATCTCTAAAAATAAATTTATTAACGTCAGAAAGCTGGAAACGTCTTAAAACGATCACTTTTGACGAATACAAGCGTTTTTAGACATTTTCGTACTTCTCGGAATAAAACTGTATTTTTCACGACAAAAAATATTTTATATCTTTGAAAATAAATTTATTAACGTCAGAGAGCTGGAAATGTCTAAAAACGTTCACTTTCAACGAATACGAGCGTTTTTAGGCATTTTCGTACTTCTCCGAATAAAACTGTATTTTTCACGACAAAAAATATTTTTTATCTCTGAAAATCAATTTATTATCGCCAGAGAGCTGGAAATGTCTAAAAACGTTCACTTTCAACGAATACAAGCGTTTTTAGACATTTTCGTACTTCTCGGAATAAAACTGTATTTTTCACGACAAAAAATATTTTATATCTTTGAAAATAAATTTATTAACGTCAGAGAGCTGGAAATGTCTAAAAACGTTCACTTTCAACGAATACGAGCGTTTTTAGACATTTTCGTACTTCTCGGACTAAAACTGCATTTTTCACGACAAAAATTTTTTTTATCTCTGAAAATAAATTTATTAACGTCAGAGAGCTGGAAATGTCTAAAACGTTCAGTTTCAACGAATACGAGCGTTTTTAGGCATTTTCGTACTTCTCTGAATAAAACTGTATTTTTCACGACAAAAAATATTTTATATCTCTGGAAATAAATTTATTCTGGTCAGAAAGCTGGAAACGTCTAAAAACGATCACTTTCGACAAATACAAGCGTTTTTAGACATTTTCGTACTTCTCGGACTAAAACTGCATTTTTCACAACAACAAATATTTTTTATCTCTGAAAATAAATTTATTAACGTCAGAGAGCTGGAATTGTCTAAAAACGTTCACTTTCAACGAATACGAGCGGTTTTAGACATTTTCGTTCTTCTCGGAATAAAACTGTATTTTTAACGACAAAAAATATTTTTTATCTCTGAAAATAAATTTATTAACGTCAGAAAGCTGGAAATGGCTAAAAACGATCACTTTCGACGAATACAAGCGTTTTTAGACATTTTCGTACTTCTCGGAATAAAATTGCATTTTTCACGACAAAAAATATTTTTTATCTCTGAAAATAAATTTATTATCGTCAGAGAGCTGGAAATGTCTGAAAACGTTCACTTTCAACGAATACGACCTTTTTTAGTGATTTTTGTACTCGTCGGAATAAAACTGTATTTTTCACGGCAAAAAATATTTTTTATCTCTGAAAATCAATTTATTCAGGTCAGAAAGCTGGAAACGTCTAAAAACGATCACTTTCGACGAATACAAGCGTTTTTAGACATTTTCGTACTTGTCGAAATAAAACTGTATTTTTCACGACAAAAAACATTTTATATATCTGAAAATAAATTTATTAACGTCAGAGAGCTGGAAATGTCTAAAAACGTTCACTTTCAACGAATACGAGCGTTTTTAGGCATTTTCGTACTTCTCTGAATAAAACTGTATTTTTCACGACAAAAAATATTTTATATCTCTGGAAATAAATTTATTCTGGTCAGAAAGCTGGAAACGTCTAAAAACGATCACTTTCGACAAATACAAGCGTTTTTAGACATTTTCGTACTTCTCGGACTAAAACTGCATTTTTCACAACAACAAATATTTTTTATCTCTGAAAATCAATTTATTAACGTCAGAGAGCTGGAAATGTCTAAAAACGTTCACTTTCAACGAATACGAGCGATTTTAGACATTTTCGTACTTCTCGAAATAAAACTGTATTTTTCACGACAAAAAATATTTTATATCGCTGAAAATAAATTTATTAACGTCAGAGAGCTGGAAATGTCTAAAAACGCTCACTTTCAACGAATACGAGCGTTTTTAGGCATTTTCGTACTTCTCGGAATAAAACTGTATTTTTCACGACAAAAACTATTTTTTATCTCTGAAAATCAATTTATTCAGGTCAGAAACCTGGAAACGTCCAAAAACGATCACTTTTGACGAATACAAGCGTTTTTAGACATTTTCGTACTTCTCGGAATAAAACTGTATTTTTCACGACAAAAAATATTTTATATCTTTGAAAATAAATTTATTAACGTCAGAGAGCTGGAAATGTCTAAAAACGTTCACTTTCAACGAATACGAGCGTTTTTAGTCATTTTTGTACTTCTCGGACTAAAACTGCATTTTTCACGACAAAAAATATTTTTTATCTCTGAAAATAAATTTATTAACGTCAGAGAGCTGAAAATGTCTAAAAACGTCCACTTTCAACGAATATGAGCGTTTTTAGGCATTTTCGTACTTCTCTGAATAAAACTGTATTTTTCACGACAAAAAATATTTTATATCTCTGGAAATAAATTTATTCTGGTCAGAAAGTTGGAAACGTCTAAAAACGATCACTTTCGACAAATACAAGCGTTTTTAGACATTTTCGTACTTCTCGGACTAAAACTGCGTTTTTCACAACAAAAAATATTTTATATCTTTGAAAATAAATTTATTAACGTCAGAGAGCTGGAAATGTCTAAAAACGTTCACTTTCAACGAATACGAGCGTTTTTAGGCATTTTCGTACTTCTCCCAATAAAACTGTATTTTTCATGACAAAAAATATTTTTTATCTCTGAAAATCAATTTATTATCGTCAGAGAGCTGGAAATGTCTAAAAACGTTCACTTTCAACGAATACAAGCGTTTTTAGACATTTTCGTACTTCTCGGAATAAAACTGCATTTTTCACGACAAAAAATATTTTATATCTCTGAAAATAAATTTATTAACGTCAGAGTTCTGGAAATGTCTAAAAACGTTCACTTTCAACGAATACGAGTGTTTTTAGGCATTTTCGTACTTCTCCGAATAAAACTGTATTTTTCACGACAAAAAATATTTTATATCTCTGGAAATAAATTTATTCTGGTCAGAGAGCTGGAAATATCTAAAAACGTTCACTTTCAACGAATACGAGCGTTTTTAGTCATTTTTGTACTTCTCGGACTAAAACTGCATTTTTCACGACAAAAAATATTTTTTATCTCTGAAAATAAATTTATTAACGTCGGAGAGCTGGAAATGTCTCAAAACGTTCACTTTCAACGAATACGAGCGTTTTTAGGCATTTTCGTACTTCTCTGAATAAAACTGTATTTTTCACGACAAAAAATATTTTATATCTCTGGAAATAAATTTATTCTGGTCAGAAAGCTGGAAACGTCTAAAAACGATCACTTTCGACAAATACAAGCGTTTTTAGACATTTTCGTACTTCTCGGACTAAAACTGCGTTTTTCACAACAAAAAATATTTTTTATCTCTGAAAATAAATTTATTAACGTCAGAGAGCTGGAAATGTCTAAAAACGTTCACTTTCGATGAATACGAGCGTTTTTAGGCATTTTCGTACTTCTCGGAATAAAACTGTATTTTTCACGACAAAAAATATTTTTTATCTCTGAAAATCAATTTATTCAGGTCAGAAAGCTGGAAACGTCTAAAAACGACCACTTTCGACGAATACAAGCGTTTTTAGACATTTTCGTACTTCTCGGACTAAAACTGCATTTTTCACAACAACAAATATTTTTTATTACTGAAAATAAATTTATTAACGTCAGAGAGCTGGAAAAGTCTAAAAACGTTCTCTTTCAACGAATACGAGCGTTTTTAGACATTTTCGTTCTTTTCGGAATAAAACTGTATTTTTAACGACAAAAAATATATTTTATCTCTGAAAATAAATTTATTAACGTCAGAGAGCTGGAAATGTCTAAAAACGTTCACTTTCGTACTTCTCTGAATAAAACTGTATTTTTCACGACAAAAAATATTTTATATCTCTGGAAATAAATTTATTCTGGTCAGAAAGCTGGAAACGTCTAAAAACGATCACTTTCGACAAATACAAGCGTTTTTAGACATTTTCGTACTTCTCGGACTAAAACTGCGTTTTTCACAACAAAAATTTTTTTATCTCTGAAAATAAATTTATTAACGTCAGAGAGCTGGAAATGTCTAAAAACGTTCACTTTCAACGAATACGAGCGTTTTTAGGCATTTTCGTACTTCTCGGAATAAAACTGTATTTTTCACGAGAAAAAATATTTTTTATCTCTGAAAATCAATTTATTCAGGTCAGAAAGCTGGAAACGTCTAAAAACGACCACTTTCGACGAATACAAGCGTTTTTAGACATTTTTGTACTTCTCGGACTAAAACTGCATTTTTCACAACAACAAATATTTTTTATTACTGAAAATAAATTTATTAACGTCAGAGAGCTGGAAATGTCTAAAAACGTTCTCTTTCAACGAATACGAGCGTTTTTAGACATTTTCGTTCTTCTCGGAATAAAACTGTATTTTTAACGACAAAAAATATTTTTTATCTCTGAAAATAAATTTATTAACGTCAGAAAGCTGGAAATGGCTAAAAACGATCACTTTCGACGAATACAAGCGTTTTTAGACATTTTCGTTCTTCTCGGAATAAAACTGCATTTTTCACGACAAAAAATATTTTATATCTCTGAAAATAAATTTATTAACGTCAGAGTTCTGGAAATGTCTAAAAACGTTCACTTTCAACGAATACGAGCGTTTTTTGGCATTTTCGTACTTCTCGGAATAAAACTGTATTTTTCACGACAAAAAATATTTTTTATCTCTCAAAATCAATTTATTCAGGTCAGAAAGCTGGAAACGTCTAAAAACGATCACTTTCGACAAATACAAGCGTTTTTAGACATTTTCGTACTTCTCGGACTAAAACTGCGTTTTTCACAACAAAAATTTTTTTATCTCTGAAAATCAATTTATTATCGTCAGAGAGCTGGAAATGTCTAAAAACGTTCACTTTCAACGAATACGACCTTATTTAGTGATTTTTGTACTTGTCGGAATAAAACTGTATTTTTCACGGCAAAAAATATTTTTTATCTCTGAAAATAAATTTATTAACGTCAGAAAGCTGGAAATGGCTAAAAACGATCACTTTCGACGAATACAAGCGTTTTTAGACATTTTCGTACTTCTCGGACTAAAACTGCATTTTTCACGACAAAAAATATTTTATATCGCTGAAAATAAATTTATTAACGTCAGAGAGCTGGAAATGTCTAAAAACGTTCACTTTCAACGAATACGAGCGTTTTTAGGCATTTTCGTACTTCTCTGAATAAAACTGTATTTTTCACGACAAAAAATATTTTATATCTCTGGAAATAAATTTATTCTGGTCAGAAAGCTGGAAACGTCTAAAAACGCTCACTTTCAACGAATACGAGCGTTTTTAGCCATTTTCGTACTTCTCGGAATAAAACTGTATTTTTCACGACAAAAACTATTTTTTATCTCTGAAAATCAATTTATTCAGGTCAGAAAGCTGGAAGCGTCTAAAAACGACGACTTTCGACGAATACAAGCGTTTTTAGACTTTTTCGTACTTCTCGGACTAAAACTGCATTTTTCACGACAAAAAATATTTTTTATCTCTGAAAATAAATTTATTAACGTCAGAGAGCTGGAAATGTCTAAAAACGTTCACTTTCAACGAATACGAGCGTTTTTAGACATTTTCGTACTTTTCGGAATAAAACTGTATTTTTCACGACAAAAAACATTTTGTATCTCTAAAAATAAATTTATTAACGTCAGAAAGCTGGAAACGTCTTAAAACGATCACTTTTGACGAATACAAGCGTTTTTAGACATTTTCGTACTTCTCGGAATAAAACTGTATTTTTCACGACAAAAAATATTTTATATCTTTGAAAATAAATTTATTAACGTCAGAGAGCTGGAAATGTCTAAAAACGTTCACTTTCAACGAATACGAGCGTTTTTAGGCATTTTCGTACTTCTCCGAATAAAACTGTATTTTTCACGACAAAAAATATTTTTTATCTCTGAAAATCAATTTATTATCGCCAGAGAGCTAGAAATGTCTAAAAACGTTCACTTTCAACGAATACAAGCGTTTTTAGACATTTTCGTACTTCTCGGAATAAAACTGTATTTTTCACGACAAAAAATATTTTATATCTTTGAAAATAAATTTATTAACGTCAGAGAGCTGGAAATGTCTAAAAACGTTCACTTTCAACGAATACGAGCGTTTTTAGACATTTTCGTACTTCTCGGACTAAAACTGCATTTTTCACGACAAAAATTTTTTTTATCTCTGAAAATAAATTTATTAACGTCAGAGAGCTGGAAATGTCTAAAACGTTCAGTTTCAACGAATACGAGCGTTTTTAGGCATTTTCGTACTTCTCTGAATAAAACTGTATTTTTCACGACAAAAAATATTTTATATCTCTGGAAATAAATTTATTCTGGTCAGAAAGCTGGAAACGTCTAAAAACGATCACTTTCGACAAATACAAGCGTTTTTAGACATTTTCGTACTTCTCGGACTAAAACTGCATTTTTCACAACAACAAATATTTTTTATCTCTGAAAATAAATTTATTAACGTCAGAGAGCTGGAATTGTCTAAAAACGTTCACTTTCAACGAATACGAGCGGTTTTAGACATTTTCGTTCTTCTCGGAATAAAACTGTATTTTTAACGACAAAAAATATTTTTTATCTCTGAAAATAAATTTATTAACGTCAGAAAGCTGGAAATGGCTAAAAACGATCACTTTCGACGAATACAAGCGTTTTTAGACATTTTCGTACTTCTCGGAATAAAACTGCATTTTTCACGACAAAAAATATTTTTTATCTCTGAAAATAAATTTATTATCGTCAGAGAGCTGGAAATGTCTGAAAACGTTCACTTTCAACGAATACGACCTTTTTTAGTGATTTTTGTACTCGTCGGAATAAAACTGTATTTTTCACGGCAAAAAATATTTTTTATCTCTGAAAATCAATTTATTCAGGTCAGAAAGCTGGAAACGTCTAAAAACGATCACTTTCGACGAATACAAGCGTTTTTAGACATTTTCGTACTTGTCGAAATAAAACTGTATTTTTCACGACAAAAAACATTTTATATATCTGAAAATAAATTTATTAACGTCAGAGAGCTGGAAATGTCTAAAAACGTTCACTTTCAACGAATACGAGCGTTTTTAGGCATTTTCGTACTTCTCTGAATAAAACTGTATTTTTCACGACAAAAAATATTTTATATCTCTGGAAATAAATTTATTCTGGTCAGAAAGCTGGAAACGTCTAAAAACGATCACTTTCGACAAATACAAGCGTTTTTAGACATTTTCGTACTTCTCGGACTAAAACTGCATTTTTCACAACAACAAATATTTTTTATCTCTGAAAATCAATTTATTAACGTCAGAGAGCTGGAAATGTCTAAAAACGTTCACTTTCAACGAATACGAGCGATTTTAGACATTTTCGTACTTCTCGAAATAAAACTGTATTTTTCACGACAAAAAATATTTTATATCGCTGAAAATAAATTTATTAACGTCAGAGAGCTGGAAATGTCTAAAAACGCTCACTTTCAACGAATACGAGCGTTTTTAGGCATTTTCGTACTTCTCGGAATAAAACTGTATTTTTCACGACAAAAACTATTTTTTATCTCTGAAAATCAATTTATTCAGGTCAGAAACCTGGAAACGTCCAAAAACGATCACTTTTGACGAATACAAGCGTTTTTAGACATTTTCGTACTTCTCGGAATAAAACTGTATTTTTCACGACAAAAAATATTTTATATCTTTGAAAATAAATTTATTAACGTCAGAGAGCTGGAAATGTCTAAAAACGTTCACTTTCAACGAATACGAGCGTTTTTAGTCATTTTTGTACTTCTCGGACTAAAACTGCATTTTTCACGACAAAAAATATTTTTTATCTCTGAAAATAAATTTATTAACGTCAGAGAGCTGAAAATGTCTAAAAACGTCCACTTTCAACGAATATGAGCGTTTTTAGGCATTTTCGTACTTCTCTGAATAAAACTGTATTTTTCACGACAAAAAATATTTTATATCTCTGGAAATAAATTTATTCTGGTCAGAAAGCTGGAAACGTCTAAAAACGATCACTTTCGACAAATACAAGCGTTTTTAGACATTTTCGTACTTCTCGGACTAAAACTGCGTTTTTCACAACAAAAAATATTTTATATCTTTGAAAATAAATTTATTAACGTCAGAGAGCTGGAAATGTCTAAAAACGTTCACTTTCAACGAATACGAGCGTTTTTAGGCATTTTCGTACTTCTCCCAATAAAACTGTATTTTTCATGACAAAAAATATTTTTTATCTCTGAAAATCAATTTATTATCGTCAGAGAGCTGGAAATGTCTAAAAACGTTCACTTTCAACGAATACAAGCGTTTTTAGACATTTTCGTACTTCTCGGAATAAAACTGCATTTTTCACGACAAAAAATATTTTATATCTCTGAAAATAAATTTATTAACGTCAGAGTTCTGGAAATGTCTAAAAACGTTCACTTTCAACGAATACGAGTGTTTTTAGGCATTTTCGTACTTCTCCGAATAAAACTGTATTTTTCACGACAAAAAATATTTTATATCTCTGGAAATAAATTTATTCTGGTCAGAGAGCTGGAAATATCTAAAAACGTTCACTTTCAACGAATACGAGCGTTTTTAGTCATTTTTGTACTTCTCGGACTAAAACTGCATTTTTCACGACAAAAAATATTTTTTATCTCTGAAAATAAATTTATTAACGTCGGAGAGCTGGAAATGTCTCAAAACGTTCACTTTCAACGAATACGAGCGTTTTTAGGCATTTTCGTACTTCTCTGAATAAAACTGTATTTTTCACGACAAAAAATATTTTATATCTCTGGAAATAAATTTATTCTGGTCAGAAAGCTGGAAACGTCTAAAAACGATCACTTTCGACAAATACAAGCGTTTTTAGACATTTTCGTACTTCTCGGACTAAAACTGCGTTTTTCACAACAAAAAATATTTTTTATCTCTGAAAATAAATTTATTAACGTCAGAGAGCTGGAAATGTCTAAAAACGTTCACTTTCGATGAATACGAGCGTTTTTAGGCATTTTCGTACTTCTAGGAATAAAACTGTATTTTTCACGACAAAAAATATTTTTTATCTCTGAAAATCAATTTATTCAGGTCAGAAAGCTGGAAACGTCTAAAAACGACCACTTTCGACGAATACAAGCGTTTTTAGACATTTTCGTACTTCTCGGACTAAAACTGCATTTTTCACAACAACAAATATTTTTTATTACTGAAAATAAATTTATTAACGTCAGAGAGCTGGAAAAGTCTAAAAACGTTCTCTTTCAACGAATACGAGCGTTTTTAGACATTTTCGTTCTTTTCGGAATAAAACTGTATTTTTAACGACAAAAAATATATTTTATCTCTGAAAATAAATTTATTAACGTCAGAGAGCTGGAAATGTCTAAAAACGTTCACTTTCGTACTTCTCTGAATAAAACTGTATTTTTCACGACAAAAAATATTTTATATCTCTGGAAATAAATTTATTCTGGTCAGAAAGCTGGAAACGTCTAAAAACGATCACTTTCGACAAATACAAGCGTTTTTAGACATTTTCGTACTTCTCGGACTAAAACTGCGTTTTTCACAACAAAAATTTTTTTATCTCTGAAAATAAATTTATTAACGTCAGAGAGCTGGAAATGTCTAAAAACGTTCACTTTCAACGAATACGAGCGTTTTTAGGCATTTTCGTACTTCTCGGAATAAAACTGTATTTTTCACGAGAAAAAATATTTTTTATCTCTGAAAATCAATTTATTCAGGTCAGAAAGCTGGAAACGTCTAAAAACGACCACTTTCGACGAATACAAGCGTTTTTAGACATTTTTGTACTTCTCGGACTAAAACTGCATTTTTCACAACAACAAATATTTTTTATTACTGAAAATAAATTTATTAACGTCAGAGAGCTGGAAATGTCTAAAAACGTTCTCTTTCAACGAATACGAGCGTTTTTAGACATTTTCGTTCTTCTCGGAATAAAACTGTATTTTTAACGACAAAAAATATTTTTTATCTCTGAAAATAAATTTATTAACGTCAGAAAGCTGGAAATGGCTAAAAACGATCACTTTCGACGAATACAAGCGTTTTTAGACATTTTCGTTCTTCTCGGAATAAAACTGCATTTTTCACGACAAAAAATATTTTATATCTCTGAAAATAAATTTATTAACGTCAGAGTTCTGGAAATGTCTAAAAACGTTCACTTTCAACGAATACGAGCGTTTTTTGGCATTTTCGTACTTCTCGGAATAAAACTGTATTTTTCACGACAAAAAATATTTTTTATCTCTCAAAATCAATTTATTCAGGTCAGAAAGCTGGAAACGTCTAAAAACGACCACTTTCGACAAATACAAGCGTTTTTAGACATTTTCGTACTTCTCGGACTAAAACTGCATTTTTCACGACAAAAAATATTTTATATCTTTGAAATTAAATTTATTAACGTCAGAGAGCTGGAAATGTCTAAAAACGTTAACTTTCAACGAATACGAGCGTTTTTAGGCATTTTCGTACTTCTCTGAATAAAACTATATTTTTCACGACAAAAAATATTTTATATCTCTGGAAATAAATTTATTCTGGTCAGAAAGCTGGAAACGTCTAAAAACGATCACTTTCGACAAATACAATTGTTTTTAGACATTTTCGTACTTCTCGGACTAAAACTGCGTTTTTCACAACAAAAAATATTTTTTATGTCTGAAAATAAATTTATTAACGTCTGAGAGCTGGAAATGTCTAAAAACGTTCACTTTCAACGAATACGAGCGTTTTTAGGCATTTTCGTACTTCTCGGAATAAAACTGTATTTTTCACGACAAAAAATATTTTTTATCTCTGAAAATCAATTTATTCAGGTCAGAAAGCTGGAAACGTCTAAAAACGACCACTTTCGACGAATACAAGCGTTTTTAGACATTTTCGTACTTCTCGGACTAAAACTGCATTTTCACGACAAAAAATATTTTTTATCTCTGAAAATAAATTTATTAACGTCAGAAAGCTGGAAACGTCTAAAAACGACCACTTTCGACAAATACAAGCGTTTTTAGACATTTTCGTACTTCTCGGACTAAAACTGCATTTTTCACGACAAAAAATATTTTATATCTATGAAATTAAATTTATTAACGTCAAGAGCTGGAAATGTCTAAAAACGTTCACTTTCAACGAATACGAGCGTTTTTAGGCATTTTCGTACTTCTCTGAATAAAACTGTATTTTTCACGACAAAAAATATTTTATATCTCTGGAAATAAATATATTCTGGTCAGAAAGCTGAAAACGTCTAAAAACGATCACTTTCGACAAATACAAGCGTTTTTAGACATTTTCGTACTTCTCGGACTAAAACTGCGTTTTTCACAACAAAAAATATTTTTTATCTCTGAAAATAAATTTATTAACGTCTGAGAGCTGGAAATGTCTAAAACGTTCACTTTCAACGAATACGAGCGTTTTTAGGCATTTTCGTACTTCTCGGAATAAAACTGTATTTTTCACGACAAAAAATATTTTTTACCTCTGAAAATCAATTTATTCAGGTCAGAAAGCTGGAAACGTCTAAAAACGACCACTTTCGACGAATACAAGCGTTTTTAGACATTTTCGTACTTCTCGGACTAAAACTGCATTTTCACGACAAAAAATATTTTTTATCCCTGAAAATAAATTTATTAACGTCAGAGAGCTGGAAATGTCTAAAACCGTTCACTTTCAACGAATACGAGCGTTTTAAGACATTTTCGTACTTTTCGGAATAAAACTGTATTTTTCACGACAAAAAATATTTTCTATCTCTAAAAATAAATTTATTAACGCCAGAAAGCTGGAAACGTCTTAAAACGATCACTTTTGACGAATACAAGCGTTTTTAGACATTTTCGTACTTGTCGGACTAAAACTGCATTTTTCACGACAAAAAATATATTTTATCTCTGAAAATAAATTTATTAACGTCAGAGAGCTGGAAATGTCTAAAAACGTTCACTTTCAACGAATACGAGCGTTTTTAGGCATTTTCGTACTTCTCGGAATAAAACTGTATTTTTCACGACAAAAAATATTTTTTATCTCTGAAAATCAATTTATTCAGGTCAGAAAGCTGGAAACGTCTAAAAACGACCACTTTCGACGAATACAAGCGTTTTTAGACATTTTCGTACTTCTCGCACTAAAACTGCATTTTTCACGACAAAAGATATTTTTTATCTCTGAAAATAAATTTATTAACGTCAGAAAGCTGGAAACGTCTAAAAACGACCACTTTCGACGAATACAAGCGTTTTTAGACATTTTCGTACTTCTCGGACTAAAACTGCATTTTTCACGACAAAAAATATTTTATATCTTTGAAAATAAATTTATTAACGTCAGAGAGCTGGAAATGTCTAAAAACGTTCACTTTCAACGAATACGAGCGTTTTTAGACATTTTCGTACTTTTCGGAATAAAACTGTATTTTTCACGACAAAAAATATTTTGTATCTCTAAATATAAATTTATTAACGTCAGAAAGCTGGAAACGTCTTAAAACGATCACTTTCGACGAATACAAGCGTTTTTAGACATTTTCGTACTTCTCGGACTAAAACTGCATTTTTCACGACAAAAAATATTTTATATCTCTGAAAATAAATTTATTAACGTCAGAGAGCTGGAAATGTCTAAAAACGTTCACTTTCAACGAATACGAGTGTTTTTAGGCATTTTCGTACTTCTCCGAATAAAACTGTATTTTTCACGACAAAAAATATTTTATATCTCTGGAAATAAATTTATTCTGGTCAGAAAGCTGGAAACGTCTAAAAACGATCACTTTCGACAAATACAATTGTTTTTAGACATTTTCGTACTTCTCGGACTAAAACTGCGTTTTTCACAACAAAAAATATTTTTTATGTCTGAAAATAAATTTATTAACGTCTGAGAGCTGGAAATGTCTAAAAACGTTCACTTTCAACGAATACGAGCGTTTTTAGGCATTTTCGTACTTCTCGGAATAAAACTGTATTTTTCACGACAAAAAATATTTTTTATCTCTGAAAATCAATTTATTCAGGTCAGAAAGCTGGAAACGTCTAAAAACGACCACTTTCGACGAATACAAGCGTTTTTAGACATTTTCGTACTTCTCGGACTAAAACTGCATTTTCACGACAAAAAATATTTTTTATCTCTGAAAATAAATTTATTAACGTCAGAAAGCTGGAAACGTCTAAAAACGACCACTTTCGACAAATACAAGCGTTTTTAGACATTTTCGTACTTCTCGGACTAAAACTGCATTTTTCACGACAAAAAATATTTTATATCTATGAAATTAAATTTATTAACGTCAAGAGCTGGAAATGTCTAAAAACGTTCACTTTCAACGAATACGAGCGTTTTTAGGCATTTTCGTACTTCTCTGAATAAAACTGTATTTTTCACGACAAAAAATATTTTATATCTCTGGAAATAAATATATTCTGGTCAGAAAGCTGAAAACGTCTAAAAACGATCACTTTCGACAAATACAAGCGTTTTTAGACATTTTCGTACTTCTCGGACTAAAACTGCGTTTTTCACAACAAAAAATATTTTTTATCTCTGAAAATAAATTTATTAACGTCTGAGAGCTGGAAATGTCTAAAACGTTCACTTTCAACGAATACGAGCGTTTTTAGGCATTTTCGTACTTCTCGGAATAAAACTGTATTTTTCACGACAAAAAATATTTTTTACCTCTGAAAATCAATTTATTCAGGTCAGAAAGCTGGAAACGTCTAAAAACGACCACTTTCGACGAATACAAGCGTTTTTAGACATTTTCGTACTTCTCGGACTAAAACTGCATTTTCACGACAAAAAATATTTTTTATCCCTGAAAATAAATTTATTAACGTCAGAGAGCTGGAAATGTCTAAAACCGTTCACTTTCAACGAATACGAGCGTTTTAAGACATTTTCGTACTTTTCGGAATAAAACTGTATTTTTCACGACAAAAAATATTTTCTATCTCTAAAAATAAATTTATTAACGCCAGAAAGCTGGAAACGTCTTAAAACGATCACTTTTGACGAATACAAGCGTTTTTAGACATTTTCGTACTTGTCGGACTAAAACTGCATTTTTCACGACAAAAAATATATTTTATCTCTGAAAATAAATTTATTAACGTCAGAGAGCTGGAAATGTCTAAAAACGTTCACTTTCAACGAATACGAGCGTTTTTAGGCATTTTCGTACTTCTCGGAATAAAACTGTATTTTTCACGACAAAAAATATTTTTTATCTCTGAAAATCAATTTATTCAGGTCAGAAAGCTGGAAACGTCTAAAAACGACCACTTTCGACGAATACAAGCGTTTTTAGACATTTTCGTACTTCTCGCACTAAAACTGCATTTTTCACGACAAAAGATATTTTTTATCTCTGAAAATAAATTTATTAACGTCAGAAAGCTGGAAACGTCTAAAAACGACCACTTTCGACGAATACAAGCGTTTTTAGACATTTTCGTACTTCTCGGACTAAAACTGCATTTTTCACGACAAAAAATATTTTATATCTTTGAAAATAAATTTATTAACGTCAGAGAGCTGGAAATGTCTAAAAACGTTCACTTTCAACGAATACGGGCGTTTTTAGACATTTTCGTACTTTTCGGAATAAAACTGTATTTTTCACGACAAAAAATATTTTGTATCTCTAAATATAAATTTATTAACGTCAGAAAGCTGGAAACGTCTTAAAACGATCACTTTCGACGAATACAAGCGTTTTTAGACATTTTCGTACTTCTCGGACTAAAACTGCATTTTTCACGACAAAAAATATTTTATATCTCTGAAAATAAATTTATTAACGTCAGAGAGCTGGAAATGTCTAAAAACGTTCACTTTCAACGAATACGAGTGTTTTTAGGCATTTTCGTACTTCTCCGAATAAAACTGTATTTTTCACGACAAAAAATATTTTATATCTCTGGAAATAAATTTATTCTGGTCAGAAAGCTGGAAACGTCTAAAAACGATCACTTTCGACAAATACAAGCGTTTTTAGACATTTTCGTACTTCTCGGAATAAAACTGCATTTTTCACGACAAAAAATATTTTATATCTCTGAAAATAAATTTATTAACGTCAGAGAGCTGGAAATGTCTAAAAACGTTCACTTTCAACGAATACGAGCGTTTTTAGGCATTTTCGTACTTCTCCGAATAAAACTGTATTTTTCACGACAAAAAATATTTTATATCTCTGGAAATAAATTTATTCTGGTCAGAAAGCTGGAAACGTCTAAAAACGATCACTTTCGACAAATACAAGCGTTTTAGACATTTTCGTACTTCTCGGACTAAAACTGCATTTTTCACAACAACAAATATTTTTTATCTCTGAAAATCAATTTATTATCGTCAAAGAGCTGGACATGTCTAAAAACGTTCACTTTCAACGAATACGAGCGTTTTTAGTCATTTTTGTACTTCTCGGAATAAAACTGTATTTTTCACGACAAAAAATATTTTTTATCTCTGAAAATCAATTTATTATCGTCAAAGAGCTGGAAATGTCTAAAAACGTTCACTTTCAACGAATACGAGCGTTTTTAGGCATTTTCGTACTTCTCCGAATAAAACTGTATTTTTCACGACAAAAAATATTTTATATCTCTTGAAATAAATTTATTCTGGTCAGAAAGCTGGAAACGTCTAAAAACGATCACTTTCGACAAATACAAGCGTTTTTAGACATTTTCGTACTTCTCGGACTAAAACTGCATTTTTCACTACAAAAAATATTTTTTATCTCTGAAAATAAATTTATTAACGTTAGAGAGCTGGAAATGTCTAAAAACGTTCACTTTCAACGAATACGAGCGTTTTTAGACATTTTCGTTCTTCTCGGAATCAAACTGTATTTTTAACGACAAAAAATATTTTTTATCTCTGAAAATAAATTTATTATCGTCAGAGAGCTGGAACTGTCTAAAAACGTTCACTTTCAACGAATACGACCTTTTTTAGTCATTTTTGTACTTGTCGGAATAAAACTGTATTTTTCACGACAAAAAATATTTTTTATCTCTGAAAATCAATTTATTCAGGTCAGAAAGCTGGAAACGTCTAAAAGCGATCACTTTCGACGAATACAAGCGTTTTTAGACATTTTCGTACTTCTCGAAATAAAACTGTATTTTTCACGACAAAAAATATTTTATATCTCTGAAAATAACTTTATTAACGTCAGAGAGCTGGAAATGTCTAAAAACGTTCACTTTCAACGAATACGAGCGTTTTTAGACATTTTCGTACTTCTCCGAATAAAACTATATTTTTCACGACAAAAAATATTTTATATCTCTGAAAATAAATTTATTAACGTCAGAGAGCTGGAAATCTCTAAAAACGTTCACTTTCAACGAATACGAGCGTTTTTAGGCATTTTTGTACTTCTCTGAATAAAACTGTATTTTTCACGACAAAAAATATTTTATATCTCTGGAAATAAATTTATTCTGGTCAGAAAGCTGGAAACGTCTAAAAACGACCACTTTCGACGAATACAAGCGTTTTTAGACATTTTCGTACTTCTTGGACTAAAACTGCATTTTTCACAACAAAAAATATTTTTTATCTCTGAAAATAAATTTATTAACGTCAGAAAGCTGGAAACGTCTAAAAACGACCACTTTCGACGAATACAAGCGTTTTTAGACATTTTCGTAGTTCTCGGACTAAAACTGCATTTTTCACGACAAAAAATATTTTATATCTTTGAAAATAAATTTATTAAAGTCAGAGAGCTGGAAATGTCTAAAAACGCTCACTTTCAACGAATACGAGCGTTTTTAGGCATTTTCGTACTTCTCCGAATAAAACTGTATTTTTCACGACAAAAAATATTTGTTATCTCTGAAAATCAATTTATTCAGGTCAGAAAGCTGGAAACGTCTAAAAACGACCACTTTCGACGAATACAAGCGTTTTTAGACATTTTCGTACTTGTCGGACTAAAACTGCATTTTTCACGACAAAAAATATTTTTTATCTCTGAAAATAAATTTATTAACGTCAGAGAGATATATTTGTTAACGTGCTCCGCCAGAGGCACTACACGATAAAGCAGCAGCGACACGAGGTTTTCCCAAGTGGTCACCCATCCAAGTACTAACCGCGCTCGACGTTGCTTAACTTCGGTGGTCGATGGGAACCGGTGCTTTTAACGCCGCTATGGTCGCTGCATTAACGTCAGAGAGCTGGAAATGTCTAAAAACGTTCACTTTCAACGAATACGAGCGTTTTTAGGCATTTTCGTACTTCTCCGAATAAAACTGTATTTTTCACGACAAAAAATATTTTATATCTCTTGAAATAAATTTATTCTGGTCAGAAAGCTGGAAACGTCTAAAAACGATCACTTTCGACAAATACAAGCGTTTTTAGACATTTTCGTACTTCTCGGACTAAAACTGCATTTTTCACTACAAAAAATATTTTTTATCTCTGAAAATAAATTTATTAACGTTAGAGAGCTGGAAATGTCTAAAAACGTTCACTTTCAACGAATACGAGCGTTTTTAGACATTTTCGTTCTTCTCGGAATCAAACTGTATTTTTAACGACAAAAAATATTTTTTATCTCTGAAAATAAATTTATTATCGTCAGAGAGCTGGAACTGTCTAAAAACGTTCACTTTCAACGAATACGACCTTTTTTAGTCATTTTTGTACTTGTCGGAATAAAACTGTATTTTTCACGACAAAAAATATTTTTTATCTCTGAAAATCAATTTATTCAGGTCAGAAAGCTGGAAACGTCTAAAAGCGATCACTTTCGACGAATACAAGCGTTTTTAGACATTTTCGTACTTCTCGAAATAAAACTGTATTTTTCACGACAAAAAATATTTTATATCTCTGAAAATAACTTTATTAACGTCAGAGAGCTGGAAATGTCTAAAAACGTTCACTTTCAACGAATACGAGCGTTTTTAGACATTTTCGTACTTCTCCGAATAAAACTATATTTTTCACGACAAAAAATATTTTATATCTCTGAAAATAAATTTATTAACGTCAGAGAGCTGGAAATGTCTAAAAACGTTCACTTTCAACGAATACGAGCGTTTTTAGGCATTTTCGTACTTCTCTGAATAAAACTGTATTTTTCACGACAAAAAATATTTTATATCTCTGGAAATAAATTTATTCTGGTCAGAAAGCTGGAAACGTCTAAAAACGACCACTTTCGACGAATACAAGCGTTTTTAGACATTTTCGTACTTCTTGGACTAAAACTGCATTTTTCACAACAAAAAATATTTTTTATCTCTGAAAATAAATTTATTAACGTCAGAAAGCTGGAAACGTCTAAAAACGACCACTTTCGACGAATACAAGCGTTTTTAGACATTTTCGTAGTTCTCGGACTAAAACTGCATTTTTCACGACAAAAAATATTTTATATCTTTGAAAATAAATTTATTAAAGTCAGAGAGCTGGAAATGTCTAAAAACGCTCACTTTCAACGAATACGAGCGTTTTTAGGCATTTTCGTACTTCTCCGAATAAAACTGTATTTTTCACGACAAAAAACATTTGTTATCTCTGAAAATCAATTTATTCAGGTCAGAAAGCTGCAAACGTCTAAAAACGACCACTTTCGACGAATACAAGCGTTTTTAGACATTTTCGTACTTGTCGGACTAAAACTGCATTTTTCACGACAAAAAATATTTTTTATCTCTGAAAATAAATTTATTAACGTCAGAGAGATATATTTGTTAACGTGCTCCGCCAGAGGCACTACACGATAAAGCAGCAGCGACACGAGGTTTTCCCAAGTGGTCACCCATCCAAGTACTAACCGCGCTCGACGTTGCTTAACTTCGGTGGTCGATGGGAACCGGTGCTTTTAACGCCGCTATGGTCGCTGCATTAACGTCAGAGAGCTGGAAATGTCTAAAAACGTTCACTTTCAACGAATACGAGCGTTTTTAGGCATTTTCGTACTTCTCGGAATAAAACTGTATTTTTCACGACAAAAAATATTTTTTATCTCTGAAAATCAATTTATTCAGGTCAGAAAGCTGGAATCGTCTAAAAACGACCACTTTCGACGAATACAAGCGTTTTTAGATATTTTCGTACTTCTCGGACTAAAACTGCATTTATCACGACAAAAAAATATTTTTTATCTCTGAAAATAAATTTATTAACGTCAGAAAGCTGGAAACGTCTAAAAACGACCACTTTCGACGAATAAAAGCGTTTTTAGACATTTTCGTACTTCTCGGACTAAAACTGCATTTTTCACGACAAAAAATATTTTATATCTTTGAAAATAAATTTATTAAAGTCAGAGAGTTGGAAATGTCTAAAAACGCTCACTTTCAGCGAATACGAGCGTTTTTAGACATTTTCGTACTTCTCCGAATAAAACTGTATTTTTCACGACAAAAAATATTTTATATCTCTGGAAATAAATTTATTCTGGTCAGAAAGCTGGAAACGTCTAAAAACGATCACTTTCGACAAATACAAGCGTTTTTAGACATTTTCGTACTTCTCGGACTAAAACTGCATTTTTCACAACAACAAATATTTTTTATCTCTGAAAATAAATTTATTAACGTCAGAGAGCTGGAAATGTCTAAAAACGTTCACTTTCAACGAATACGAGCGTTTTTAGACATTTTCGTACTTTTCGGAATAAAACTGTATTTTTCACGACAAAAAATATTTTGTATCTCTAAAAATAAATTTATTAACGTCAGAAAGCTGGAAACGTCTTAAAACGATCACTTTCGACGAATACAAGCGTTTTTAGACATTTTCGTACTTCTCGGAATAAAACTGTATTTTTCACAACAAAAAATATTTTTTATCTCTGAAAATAAATTTATTAACGTCAGAGAGCTGGAAATGTCTAAAAACGTTCACTTTCAACAAATACGAGCGTTTTTAGGCATTTTCGTACTTCTCGGAATAAAACTGTATTTTTCAAGACAAAAAATATTTTTTATCTCTGAAAATCAATTTATTCAGGTTAGAAAGCTGGAAACGTCTAAAAACGACCACTTTCGACGAATACAAGCGTTTTTAGACATTTTCGTACTTCTCGGACTAAAACTTCATTTTTCACGACAAAAAATATTTTTTATCTCTGAAAATAAATTTATTAACGTCAGAGAGCTGGAAATGTCTAAAAACGTTCACTTTCAACGAATACGAGCGTTTTTAGGCATTTTCGTACTTCTCCGAATAAAACTGTATTTTTCACGACAAAAAATATTTTATATCTCTTGAAATAAATTTATTCTGGTCAGAAAGCTGGAAACGTCTAAAAACGATCACTTTCGACAAATACAAGCGTTTTTAGACATTTTCGTACTTCTCGGACTAAAACTGCATTTTTCACTACAAAAAATATTTTTTATCTCTGAAAATAAATTTATTAACGTTAGAGAGCTGGAAATGTCTAAAAACGTTCACTTTCAACGAATACGAGCGTTTTTAGACATTTTCGTTCTTCTCGGAATCAAACTGTATTTTTAACGACAAAAAATATTTTTTATCTCTGAAAATAAATTTATTATCGTCAGAGAGCTGGAACTGTCTAAAAACGTTCACTTTCAACGAATACGACCTTTTTTAGTCATTTTTGTACTTGTCGGAATAAAACTGTATTTTTCACGACAAAAAATATTTTTTATCTCTGAAAATCAATTTATTCAGGTCAGAAAGCTGGAAACGTCTAAAAGCGATCACTTTCGACGAATACAAGCGTTTTTAGACATTTTCGTACTTCTCGAAATAAAACTGTATTTTTCACGACAAAAAATATTTTATATCTCTGAAAATAACTTTATTAACGTCAGAGAGCTGGAAATGTCTAAAAACGTTCACTTTCAACGAATACGAGCGTTTTTAGGCATTTTCGTACTTCTCTGAATAAAACTGTATTTTTCACGACAAAAAATATTTTATATCTCTGGAAATAAATTTATTCTGGTCAGAAAGCTGGAAACGTCTAAAAACGACCACTTTCGACGAATACAAGCGTTTTTAGACATTTTCGTACTTCTTGGACTAAAACTGCATTTTTCACAACAAAAAATATTTTTTATCTCTGAAAATAAATTTATTAACGTCAGAAAGCTGGAAACGTCTAAAAACGACCACTTTCGACGAATACAAGCGTTTTTAGACATTTTCGTAGTTCTCGGACTAAAACTGCATTTTTCACGACAAAAAATATTTTATATCTTTGAAAATAAATTTATTAAAGTCAGAGAGCTGGAAATGTCTAAAAACGCTCACTTTCAACGAATACGAGCGTTTTTAGGCATTTTCGTACTTCTCCGAATAAAACTGTATTTTTCACGACAAAAAATATTTGTTATCTCTGAAAATCAATTTATTCAGGTCAGAAAGCTGCAAACGTCTAAAAACGACCACTTTCGACGAATACAAGCGTTTTTAGACATTTTCGTACTTGTCGGACTAAAACTGCATTTTTCACGACAAAAAATATTTTTTATCTCTGAAAATAAATTTATTAACGTCAGAGAGATATATTTGTTAACGTGCTCCGCCAGAGGCACTACACGATAAAGCAGCAGCGACACGAGGTTTTCCCAAGTGGTCACCCATCCAAGTACTAACCGCGCTCGACGTTGCTTAACTTCGGTGGTCGATGGGAACCGGTGCTTTTAACGCCGCTATGGTCGCTGCATTAACGTCAGAGAGCTGGAAATGTCTAAAAACGTTCACTTTCAACGAATACGAGCGTTTTTAGGCATTTTCGTACTTCTCGGAATAAAACTGTATTTTTCACGACAAAAAATATTTTTTATCTCTGAAAATCAATTTATTCAGGTCAGAAAGCTGGAAACGTCTAAAAACGACCACTTTCGACGAATACAAGCGTTTTTAGATATTTTCGTACTTCTCGGACTAAAACTGCATTTATCACGACAAAAAAATATTTTTTATCTCTGAAAATAAATTTATTAACGTCAGAAAGCTGGAAACGTCTAAAAACGACCACTTTCGACGAATACAAGCGTTTTTAGACATTTTCGTACTTCTCGGACTAAAACTGCATTTTTCACGACAAAAAATATTTTATATCTTTGAAAATAAATTTATTAAAGTCAGAGAGTTGGAAATGTCTAAAAACGCTCACTTTCAGCGAATACGAGCGTTTTTAGACATTTTCGTACTTCTCCGAATAAAACTGTATTTTTCACGACAAAAAATATTTTATATCTCTGGAAATAAATTTATTCTGGTCAGAAAGCTGGAAACGTCTAAAAACGATCACTTTCGACAAATACAAGCGTTTTTAGACATTTTCGTACTTCTCGGACTAAAACTGCATTTTTCACAACAACAAATATTTTTTATCTCTGAAAATAAATTTATTAACGTCAGAGAGCTGGAAATGTCTAAAAACGTTCACTTTCAACGAATACGAGCGTTTTTAGACATTTTCGTACTTTTCGGAATAAAACTGTATTTTTCACGACAAAAAATATTTTGTATCTCTAAAAATAAATTTATTAACGTCAGAAAGCTGGAAACGTCTTAAAACGATCACTTTCGACGAATACAAGCGTTTTTAGACATTTTCGTACTTCTCGGAATAAAACTGTATTTTTCACAACAAAAAATATTTTTTATCTCTGAAAATAAATTTATTAACGTCAGAGAGCTGGAAATGTCTAAAAACGTTCACTTTCAACAAATACGAGCGTTTTTAGGCATTTTCGTACTTCTCGGAATAAAACTGTATTTTTCACGACAAAAAATATTTTTTATCTCTGAAAATCAATTTATTCAGGTTAGAAAGCTGGAAACGTCTAAAAACGACCACTTTCGACGAATACAAGCGTTTTTAGACATTTTCGTACTTCTCGGACTAAAACTTCATTTTTCACGACAAAAAATATTTTTTATCTCTGAAAATAAATTTATTAACGTCAGAGAGCTGGAAATGTCTAAAAACGTTCACTTTCAACGAATACGAGCGTTTTTAGGCATTTTCGTACTTCTCCGAATAAAACTGTATTTTTCACGACAAAAAATATTTTATATCTCTTGAAATAAATTTATTCTGGTCAGAAAGCTGGAAACGTCTAAAAACGATCACTTTCGACAAATACAAGCGTTTTTAGACATTTTCGTACTTCTCGGACTAAAACTGCATTTTTCACTACAAAAAATATTTTTTATCTCTGAAAATAAATTTATTAACGTTAGAGAGCTGGAAATGTCTAAAAACGTTCACTTTCAACGAATACGAGCGTTTTTAGACATTTTCGTTCTTCTCGGAATCAAACTGTATTTTTAACGACAAAAAATATTTTTTATCTCTGAAAATAAATTTATTATCGTCAGAGAGCTGGAACTGTCTAAAAACGTTCACTTTCAACGAATACGACCTTTTTTAGTCATTTTTGTACTTGTCGGAATAAAACTGTATTTTTCACGACAAAAAATATTTTTTATCTCTGAAAATCAATTTATTCAGGTCAGAAAGCTGGAAACGTCTAAAAGCGATCACTTTCGACGAATACAAGCGTTTTTAGACATTTTCGTACTTCTCGAAATAAAACTGTATTTTTCACGACAAAAAATATTTTATATCTCTGAAAATAACTTTATTAACGTCAGAGAGCTGGAAATGTCTAAAAACGTTCACTTTCAACGAATACGAGCGTTTTTAGACATTTTCGTACTTCTCTGAATAAAACTGTATTTTTCACGACAAAAAATATTTTATATCTCTGGAAATAAATTTATTCTGGTCAGAAAGCTGGAAACGTCTAAAAACGACCACTTTCGACGAATACAAGCGTTTTTAGACATTTTCGTACTTCTTGGACTAAAACTGCATTTTTCACAACAAAAAATATTTTTTATCTCTGAAAATAAATTTATTAACGTCAGAAAGCTGGAAACGTCTAAAAACGACCACTTTCGACGAATACAAGCGTTTTTAGACATTTTCGTAGTTCTCGGACTAAAACTGCATTTTTCACGACAAAAAATATTTTATATCTTTGAAAATAAATTTATTAAAGTCAGAGAGCTGGAAATGTCTAAAAACGCTCACTTTCAACGAATACGAGCGTTTTTAGGCATTTTCGTACTTCTCCGAATAAAACTGTATTTTTCACGACAAAAAATATTTGTTATCTCTGAAAATCAATTTATTCAGGTCAGAAAGCTGCAAACGTCTAAAAACGACCACTTTCGACGAATACAAGCGTTTTTAGACATTTTCGTACTTGTCGGACTAAAACTGCATTTTTCACGACAAAAAAAATTTTTTATCTCTGAAAATAAATTTATTAACGTCAGAGAGATATATTTGTTAACGTGCTCCGCCAGAGGCACTACACGATAAAGCAGCAGCGACACGAGGTTTTCCCAAGTGGTCACCCATCCAAGTACTAACCGCGCTCGACGTTGCTTAACTTCGGTGGTCGATGGGAACCGGTGCTTTTAACGCCGCTATGGTCGCTGCATTAACGTCAGAGAGCTGGAAATGTCTAAAAACGTTCACTTTCAACGAATACGAGCGTTTTTAGGCATTTTCGTACTTCTCGGAATAAAACTGTATTTTTCACGACAAAAAATATTTTTTATCTCTGAAAATCAATTTATTCAGGTCAGAAAGCTGGAAACGTCTAAAAACGACCACTTTCGACGAATACAAGCGTTTTTAGATATTTTCGTACTTCTCGGACTAAAACTGCATTTATCACGACAAAAAAATATTTTTTATCTGTGAAAATAAATTTATTAACGTCAGAAAGCTGGAAACGTCTAAAAACGACCACTTTCGACGAATACAAGCGTATTTAGACATTTTCGTACTTCTCGGACTAAAACTGCATTTTTCACGACAAAAAATATTTTATATCTTTGAAAATAAATTTATTAAAGTCAGAGAGTTGGAAATGTCTAAAAACGCTCACTTTCAGCGAATACGAGCGTTTTTAGACATTTTCGTACTTCTCCGAATAAAACTGTATTTTTCACGACAAAAAATATTTTATATCTCTGGAAATAAATTTATTCTGGTCAGAAAGCTGGAAACGTCTAAAAACGATCACTTTCGACAAATACAAGCGTTTTTAGACATTTTCGTACTTCTCGGACTAAAACTGCATTTTTCACAACAACAAATATTTTTTATCTCTGAAAATAAATTTATTAACGTCAGAGAGCTGGAAATGTCTAAAAACGTTCACTTTCAACGAATACGAGCGTTTTTAGACATTTTCGTACTTTTCGGAATAAAACTGTATTTTTCACGACAAAAAATATTTTGTATCTCTAAAAATAAATTTATTAACGTCAGAAAGCTGGAAACGTCTTAAAACGATCACTTTCGACGAATACAAGCGTTTTTAGACATTTTCGTACTTCTCGGAATAAAACTGTATTTTTCACAACAAAAAATATTTTTTATCTCTGAAAATAAATTTATTAACGTCAGAGAGCTGGAAATGTCTAAAAACGTTCACTTTCAACAAATACGAGCGTTTTTAGGCATTTTCGTACTTCTCGGAATAAAACTGTATTTTTCACGACAAAAAATATTTTTTATCTCTGAAAATCAATTTATTCAGGTTAGAAAGCTGGAAACGTCTAAAAACGACCACTTTCGACGAATACAAGCGTTTTTAGACATTTTCGTACTTCTCGGACTAAAACTTCATTTTTCACGACAAAAAATATTTTTTATCTCTGAAAATAAATTTATTAACGTCAGAGAGCTGGAAATGTCTAAAAACGTTCACTTTCAACGAATACGAGCGTTTTTAGGCATTTTCGTACTTCTCTGAATAAAACTGTATTTTTCACAACACAAATTTTTTTTATATCTCTGGAAATAAATTTATTCTGGTCAGAAAGCTGGAAACGTCTAAAAACGACCACTTTCGACGAATACAAGCGTTTTTAGACATTTTCGTACTTCTCGGACTAAAACTGCATTTTTCACAACAAAAAATATTTTTTATCTCTGAAAATAAATTTATTAACGTCAGAGAGCTGGAAATGTCTAAAAACGTTCACTTTCAACGAATACGAGCGTTTTAAGACATTTTCGTACTTTTCGGAATAAAACTGTAATTTTCACGACAAAAAATATTTTGTATCTCTAAAAATAAATTTATTAACGTCAGAAGCTGGAAACGTCTTAAAACGATCACTTTCGACGAATACAAGCGTTTTTAGACATTTTCGTACTTCTCGGAAGAAAAATGTATTTTTCACGACAAAAAATATTTTTTATCTCTGAAAATCAATTTATTCAGGTTAGAAAGCTGGAAACGTCTAAAAACGACCACTTTCGACGAATACAAGCGTTTTTAGACATTTTCGTACTTCTCGGACTAAAACTGCATTTTTCACGACAAAAAATATTTTATATCTTTGAAAATAAATTTATTAACGTCAGAGAGCTGGAAATGTCTAAAAACGTTCACTTTCAACGAATACGAGCGTGTTTAGGCATTTTCGTACTTCTCCGAATAAAACTGTATTTTTCACGACAAAAAATATTTTATATCTCTGGAACTAAATTTATTCTGGTCAGAAAGCTAGAAACGTCTAAAAATGATCACTTTCGACAAATACAAGCGTTTTTAGACATTTTCGTACTTCTCGGAATAAAATTGCATTTTTCACAACAAAAAATATTTTTTATCTCTGAAAATCAATTTATTATCGTCAGAGAGCTGGAAATGTCTAAAAACGTTCACTTTCAACGAATACGAGCGTTTTTAGACATTTTTGTTCTTCTCGGAATAAAACTGTATTTTTAACGACAAAAAATATTTTTTATCTCTGAAAATAAATTTATTAACGTCAGAAAGCTGGAAATGGCTAAAAACGATCACTTTCGACGAATACAAGCGTTTTTAGACATTTTCGTACTTCTCGGAATAAAACTGCATTTTTCACGTTAAAAAATATTTTTTATCTCTGAAAATCAATTTATTACCGTCAGAGAGCTGAAACTGTCTAAAACGTTCACTTTCAACGAATACGACCTTTTTTAGTCATTTTTGTACTTGTCGGAATAAAACTGTATTTTTCACGACAAAAAATATTTTTTATCTCTGAAAATCAATTTATTCAGGTTAGAAAGCTGGAAACTTCTAAAAACGACCACTTTCGACGAATACAAGCGTTTTTAGACATTTTCGTACTTCTCGGACTAAAACTGCCTTTTTCACGACAAAAAATATTTTTTATCTCTGAAAATAAATTTATTAACGTCAGAGAGCTGGAAATGTCTAAAAACGTTCACTTTCAACGAATACGAGCGTTTTTAGGCATTTTCGTACTTCTCTGAATAAAACTGTATTTTTCACAACACAAAATTTTTTTATATCTCTGGAAATAAATTTATTCTGGTCAGAAAGCTGGAAACGTCTAAAAACGACCACTTTCGACGAATACAAGCGTTTTTATACATTTTCGTACTTCTCGGACTAAAACTGCATTTTTCACAACAAAAAATATTTTTTATCTCTGAAAATAAATTTATTAACGTCAGAGAGCTGGAAATGTCTAAAAACGTTCACTTTCAACGAATACGAGCGTTTTTAGACATTTTCGTTCTTCTCGGAATAAAACTGTATTTTTAACGACAAAAAATATTTTTTATCTCTGAAAATAAATTTATTAACGTCAGAAAGCTGGAAATGGCTAAAAACGATCACTTTCGACGAATACAAGCGTTTTTAGACATTTTCGTACTTCTCGGAATAAAACTGCATTTTTCACGACAAAAATATTTTTTATCTCTGAAAATCAATTTATTATCGTCAGAGAGCTGGAACTGTCTAAAAACGTTCACTTTCAACGAATACGACCTTTTTTAGTCATTTTTGTACTTGTCGGAATAAAACTGTATTTTTCACGACAAAAAATATTTTATATCTCTGAAAATAAATTTATTAACGTCAGAGAGCTGGAAATGTCTAAAAACGTTCACTTTCAATGAATACGAGCGTTTTTAGACATTTTCGTTCTTCTCGGAATAAAACTGTATTTTTAACGACAAAAAATATTTTTTATCTCTGAAAATAAATTTATTAACGTCAGAAAGCTGGAAATGGCTAAAAACGATCACTTTTGACGAATACAAGCGTTTTTAGACATTTTCGTACTTCTGGAAATAAAACTGTATTTTTCACGACAAAAAATATTTTATATCTCTGAAAATAAATTTATTAACGTCAGAGAGCTGGAAATGTCTAAAAACGTTCACTTTCAACGAATACGAGCGTTTTTAGACATTTTCGTTCTTCTCGGACTAAAACTGCATTTTTCACAACAACAAATATTTTTTATCTCTGAAAATAAATTTATTAACGTCAGAGAGCTGGAAATGTCTAAAAACGTTCACTTTCAACGAATACGAGCGTTTTTAGGCATTTTCGTACTTCTCCGAATAAAACTGTATTTTTCACGACAAAAAATATTTTGTATCTCTAAAAATAAATTTATTAACGTCAGAAAGCTGGAAACGTCTTAAAACGATCACTTTCGACGAATTCAAGCATTTTTAGACATTTTCGTACTTCTCGGAATAAAACTGTATTTTTCACGACAAAAAATATTTTATATCTTTGAAAATAAATTTTGTAACGTCAGAGAGCTGGAAATGTCTAAAAACGTTCACTTTCAACGAATACGAGCGTTTTTAGGCATTTTCGTACTTCTCCGAATAAAACTGTATTTTTCACGACAAAAAATATTTTTTATCTCTGAAAATCAATTTATTCAGGTTAGAAAGCTGGAAACGTCTAAAAACGACCACTTTCGACGAATACAAGCGTTTTTAGACATTTTCGTACTTCTCGGACTAAAACTGCATTTTTCACGACAAAAAATATTTTATATCTTTGAAAATAAATTTATTAACGTCAGAGAGCTGGAAATGTCTAAAAACGTTCACTTTCAACGAATACGAGCGTTTTTAGGCATTTTAATACTTCTCTGAATAAAACTGTATTTTTCACAACACAAATTTTTTTTATATCTCTGGAAATAAATTTATTCTGGTCAGAAAGCTGGAAACGTCTAAAAACGACCACTTTCGACGAATACAAGCGTTTTTAGACATTTTCGTACTTCTCGGACTAAAACTGCATTTTTCACAACAACAAATATTTTTTATCTCTGAAAATAAATTTATTAACGTCAGAGAGCTGGAAATGTCTAAAAACGTTCACTTTCAACGAATACGAGCGTTTTTAGGCATTTTCGTACTACTCTGAATAAAACTGTATTTTTCACAACACAAAATTTTTTTATATCTCTGGAAATAAATTTATTCTGGTCAGAAAGCTGGAAACGTCTAAAAACGACCACTTTGGACGAATACAAGCGTTTTTAGACATTTTCGTACTTCTCGGACTAAAACTGCATTTTTCACAACAAAAACTATTTTTTATCGCTGAAAATAAATTTATTAACGTCAGAGAGCTGGAAATGTCTAAAAACGTTCACTTTCAACGAATACGAGCGTTTTTAGGCATTTTCGTACTTCTCTGAATAAAACGGTATTTTTCACAACACAAAATTTTTTTATATCTCTGGAAATAAATTTATTCTGGTCAGAAAGCTGGAAACGTCTAAAAACGACCACTTTCGACGAATACAAGCGTTTTTAGACATTTTCGTACTTCTCGGACTAAAACTGCATTTTTCACAACAACAAATATTTTTTATCTCTGAAAATAAATTTATTAACGTCAGAGAGCTGGAAATGTCTAAAAACGTTCACTTTCAACGAATACGAGCGTTTTTAGACATTTTCATTCTTCTCGGAATAAAACTGTATTTTTAACGACAAAAAATATTTTTTATCTCTGAAAATAAATTTATTAACGTCAGAAAGCTGGAAATGGCTAAAAACGATCACTTTCGACGAATACAAGCGTTTTTAGACATTTTCGTACTTCTCGGAATAAAACTGCATTTTTCACGACAAAAATATTTTTTATCTCTGAAAATCAATTTATTATCGTCAGAGAGCTGGAACTGTCTAAAAACGTTCACTTTCAACGAATACGACCTTTTTTAGTCATTTTTGTACTTGTCGGAATAAAACTGTATTTTTCACGACAAAAAATATTTTATATCTCTGAAAATAAATTTATTAACGTCAGAGAGCTGGAAATGTCTAAAAACGTTCACTTTCAACGAATACGAGCGTTTTTAGACATTTTCGTTCTTCTCGGAATAAAACTGTATTTTTAACGACAAAAAATATTTTTTATCTCTGAAAATAAATTTATTAACGTCAGAAAGCTGGAAATGGCTAAAAACGATCACTTTCGACGAATACAAGCGTTTTTAGACATTTTCGTTCTTCTCGGAATAAAACTGTATTTTTAACGACAAAAAATATTTTTTATCTCTGAAAATAAATTTATTAACGTCAGAAAGCTGGAAATGGCTAAAAACGATCACTTTCGACGAATACAAGCGTTTTTAGACATTTTCGTACTTCTCGGAATAAAACTGCATTTTTCACGACAAAAAATATTTTTTATCTCTGAAAATAAATTTATTAACGTCAGAGAGCTGGAAATGTCTAAAAACGTTCACTTTCAACGAATACGAGCGTTTTTAGGCATTTTCGTACTTCTCTGAATAAAACTGTATTTTTCACAACACAAACATTTTTTATATCTCTGGAAATAAATTTATTCTGGTCAGAAAGCTGGAAACGTCTAAAAACGACCACTTTCGACGAATACAAGCGTTTTTAGACATTTTCGTACTTCTCGGACTAAAACTGAATTTTTCACAACAAAAACTATTTTTTATCGCTGAAAATAAATTTATTAACGTCAGAGAGCTGGAAATGTCTAAAAACGTTCACTTTCAACGAATACGAGCGTTTTTAGGCATTTTCGTACTTCTCTGAATAAAACGGTATTTTTCACAACACAAATTTTTTTTATATCTCTGGAAATAAATTTATTCTGGTCAGAAAGCTGGAAACGTCTAAAAACGACCACTTTCGACGAATACAAGCGTTTTTAGACATTTTCGTACTTCTCGGACTAAAACTGCATTTTTCACAACAAAAAATATTTTTTATCTCTGAAAATAAATTTATTAACGTCAGAGAGCTGGAAATGTCTAAAAACGTTCACTTTCAACGAATACGAGCGTTTTTAGACATTTTCGTTCTTCTCGGAATAAAACTGTATTTTTAACGACAAAAAATATTTTTTATCTCTGAAAATAAATTTATTAACGTCAGAAAGCTGGAAATGGCTAAAAACGATCACTTTCGACGAATACAAGCGTTTTTAGACATTTTCGTACTTCTCGGAATAAAACTGCATTTTTCACGACAAAAATATTTTTTATCTCTGAAAATCAATTTATTATCGTCAGAGAGCTGGAACTGTCTAAAAACGTTCACTTTCAACGAATACGACCTTTTTTAGTCATTTTTGTACTTGTCGGAATAAAACTGTATTTTTCACGACAAAAAATATTTTATATCTCTGAAAATAAATTTATTAACGTCAGAAAGCTGGAAATGGCTAAAAACGATCACTTTCGACGAATACAAGCGTTTTTAGACATTTTCGTACTTCTCGGAATAAAACTGCATTTTTCACGACAAAAAATATTTTTTATCTCTGAAAATCAATTTATTTATCGTCAGAGAGCTGGAACTGTCTAAAAACGATGACTTTCAACGAATACGACCTTTTTTAGTCATTTTTGTACTTGTCGGAATAAAACTGTATTTTTCACGACAAAAAATATTTTATATCTCTGAAAATAAATTTATTAACGTCAGAAAGCTGGAAATGTCTAAAAACGTTCACTTTCAACGAATACGAGCGTTTTTAGACATTTTCGTTCTTCTCGGAATAAAACTGTATTTTTAACGACAAAAAATATTTTTTATCTCTGAAAATAAATTTATTAACGTCAGAAAGCTGGAAATGGCTAAAAACGATCACTTTCGACGAATACAAGCGTTTTTAGACATTTTCGTTCTTCTCGGAATAAAACTGTATTTTTAACGACAAAAAATATTTTTTATCTCTGAAAATAAATTTATTCTCGTCAGAAAGCTGGAAATGGCTAAAAACGATCACTTTCGACGAATACAAGCGTTTTTAGACATTTTCGTTCTTCTCGGAATAAAACTGTATTTTTAACGACAAAAAATATTTTTTATCTCTGAAAATAAATTTATTAACGTCAGAAAGCTGGAAATGGCTAAAAACGATCACTTTCGACGAATACAAGCGTTTTTAGACATTTTCGTACTTCTCGGAATAAAACTGCATTTTTCACGACAAAAAATATTTTTTATCTCTGAAAATCAATTTATTTATCGTCAGAGAGCTGGAACTGTCTAAAAACGATGACTTTCAACGAATACGAGCGTTTTTAGGCATTTTCGTACTTCTCTGAATAAAACTGTATTTTTCACAACACAACATTTTTTTATATCTCTGGAAATAAATTTATTCTGGTCAGAAAGCTGGAAATGTCTAAAAACGACCACTTTCGACGAATACAAGCGTTTTTAGACATTTTCGTACTTCTCGGACTAAAACTGCATTTTTCACAACAAAAAATATTTTTTATCTCTAAAAATAAATTTATTAACGTCAGAAAGCTGGAAACGTCTTAAAACGATCACTTTCGACGAATTCAAGCGTTTTTAGACATTTTCGTACTTCTCGGAATAAAACTGTATTTTTCACGACAAAAAATATTTTATATCTTTGAAAATAAATTTATTAACGTCAGAGAGCTGGAAATGTCTAAAAACGTTCACTTTCAACGAATACGAGCGTTTTTAGGCATTTTCGTACTTCTCCGAATAAAACTGTATTTTTCACGACAAAAAATATTTTTTATCTCTGAAAATCAATATATTCAGGTTAGAAAGCTGGAAACGTCTAAAAACGACCACTTTCGACGAATACAAGCGTTTTTAGACATTTTCGTACTTCTCGGACTAAAACTGCATTTTTCACGACAAAAAATATTTTATATCTTTGAAAATAAATTTATTAACGTCAGAGAGCTGGAAATGTCTAAAAACGTTCACTTTCAACGAATACGAGCGTTTTTAGGCATTTTCGTACTTCTCGGACTAAAACTGCATTTTTCACAACAAAAAATATTTTTTGTCTCTGAAAATATATTTATTAACGTCAGAGAGCTGGAATGTCTAAAAACGTTCACTTTCAACGAATACGAGCGTTTTTAGGCATTTTCGTACTTCTCCGAATAAAACTGTATTTTTCACGACAAAAAATATTTTGTATCTCTAAAAATAAATTTATTAACGTCAGAAAGCTGGAAACGTCTTAAAACGATCACTTTCGACGAATTCAAGCGTTTTTAGACATTTTCGTACTTCTCGGAATAAAACTGCATTTTTCACGACAAAAAATATTTTATAGCTCTGAAAATAAATTTATTAACGTCAGAGAGCTGGAAATGTCTAAAAACGTTCACTTTCAACGAATACGAGCGGTTTTAGGCATTTTCGTACTTCTCCGAATAAAACTGTATTTTTTACTACAAAAAATATTTTATATCTCTGGAAATAAATTTATTCTGGTCAGAAAGCTGGAAACGTCTAAAAACGGTCACTTTCGACAAATACAAGCGTTTTTAGACATTTTCGTACTTCTCGGAATAAAACTGCATTTTTCACGACAAAAAATATTTTATATCTCTGAAAATAAATTTATTAACGTCAGAGAGCTGGAAATGTCTAAAAAGTTCACTTTCAACGAATACGAGCATTTTTAGGCATTTTCGTAATTCTCCGAATAAAACTGTATTTTTCACGACAAAAAATATTTTATATCTCTGGAAATAAATTTATTCTGGTCAGAGAGCTGGAAATGTCTAAAAACGTTCACTTTCAACGAATACAAGCGTTTTTAGACATTTTCGTACTTCTCGGACTAAAACTGCATTTTTCACAACAACAAATATTTTTTATCTCTGAAAATAAATTTATTAACGTCAGAGTTCTGGAAATGTTTAAAAACGTTCACTTTCAACGAATACGACCTTTTTTAGTCATTTTTGTACTTGTCGGAATAAAACTGTATTTTTCACGACAAAAAATATTTTTTATCTCTGAAAATCAATTTATTCAGGTTAGAAAGCTGGAAACGTCTAAAAACGACCACTTTCAACGAATACAAGCGTTTTTAGACATTTTCGTACTTCTCGGACTAAAACTGCATTTTTCACGACAAAAAATATTTTAAATCTTTGAAAATAAATTTATTAACGTCAGAGAGCTGGAAATGTCTAAAAACGTTCACTTTCAACGAATACGAGCGTTTTTAGGCATTTTCGTACTTCTCCGAATAAAACTGTATTTTTCACTACAAAAAATATTTTATATCTCTGGAAATAAATTTATTCTGGTCAGAGAGCTGGAAATGTCTAAAAACGTTCACTTTCAACGAATACAAGCGTTTTTAGACATTTTCGTACTTCTCGGACTAAAACTGCATTTTTCACAACAACAAATATTTTTTATCTCTGAAAATAAATTTATTAACGTCAGAAAGCTGGAAACGTCTTAAAACGATCACTTTCGACGAATTCAAGCGTTTTTAGACATTTTCGTACTTCTCGGAATAAAACTGCATTTTTCACGACAAAAAATATTTTATAGCTCTGAAAATAAATTTATTAACGTCAGAGAGCTGGAAATGTCTAAAAACGTTCACTTTCAACGAATACGAGCGGTTTTAGGCATTTTCGTACTTCTCCGAATAAAACTGTATTTTTTACTACAAAAAATATTTTATATCTCTGGAAATAAATTTATTCTGGTCAGAAAGCTGGAAACGTCTAAAAACGGTCACTTTCGACAAATACAAGCGTTTTTAGACATTTTCGTACTTCTCGGAATAAAACTGCATTTTTCACGACAAAAAATATTTTATATCTCTGAAAATAAATTTATTAACGTCAGAGAGCTGGAAATGTCTAAAAAGTTCACTTTCAACGAATACGAGCATTTTTAGGCATTTTCGTACTTCTCCGAATAAAACTGTATTTTTCACGACAAAAAATATTTTATATCTCTGGAAATAAATTTATTCTGGTCAGAGAGCTGGAAATGTCTAAAAACGTTCACTTTCAACGAATACAAGCGTTTTTAGACATTTTCGTACTTCTCGGACTAAAACTGCATTTTTCACAACAACAAATATTTTTTATCTCTGAAAATAAATTTATTAACGTCAGAGTTCTGGAAATGTCTAAAAACGTTCACTTTCAACGAATACGACCTTTTTTAGTCATTTTTGTACTTGTCGGAATAAAACTGTATTTTTCACGACAAAAAATATTTTTTATCTCTGAAAATCAATTTATTCAGGTCAGAAAGCTGGAAACGTCTAAAAACGATCACTTTCGACGAATACAAGCGTTTTTAGACATTTTCGTACTTCTCGAAATAAAACTGTATTTTTCACGACAAAAAATATTTTATATCTCTGAAAATAAATTTATTAACGTCAGAGAGCTGGAAATGTTTAAAGACGTTCACTTTCAACGAATACGAGCGTTTTTAGGCATTTTCGTTCTTCTCGGAATAAAACTGTATTTTTAACGACAAAAAATATTTTTTATCTCTGAAAATAAATTTATTAACGTCAGAAAGCTGGAAATGGCTAAAAACGACCACTTTCGACGAATACAAGCGTTTTTAGACATTTTCGTACTTCTCGGAATAAAACTGAATTTTTCACGACAAAAAATATTTTTTATCTCTGAAAATCAATTTATTTATCGTCAGAGAGCTAGAACTGTCTAAAAACGTTCACTTTCAACGAATACGACCTTTTTTAGTAATTTCTGTACTTGTCGGAATAAAACTGTATTTTTCACGACAAAAAATATTTTTTATCTCTGAAAATCAATTTATTTAGGTCAGAAAGCTGGAAACGTCTAAAAACGATCACTTTCGACGAATACAAGCGTTTTTAGACATTTTCGTACTTCTCGAAATAAAACTGTATTTTTCACGACAAAAAATATTTTATATCTCTGGAAATAAATTTATTGTGGTCAGAAAGCTGGAAACGTCTAAAAAGGTTCACTTTCAACGAATACGAGCGTTTTTAGTAATTTTTGTACTTCTCGGAATAAAACTGTATTTTTCACGACAAAAAATATTTTATATCTCTGGAAATAAATTTATTCTGGTCAGAAAGCTGGAAACATCTAAAAACGACCACTTTCGACGAATACGAGCGTTTTTAGGCATTTTCGTTCTTCTCGGATTAAAACTGTATTTTTAACGACAAAAAATATTTTTTATCTCTGAAAATAAATTTATTAACGTCAGAAAGCTGGAAATGGCTAAAAACGACCACTTTCGACGAATACAAGCGTTTTTAGACATTTTCGTACTTCTCGGAATAAAACTGCATTTTTCACGACAAAAAATATTTTTTATCTCTGAAAATCAATTTATTTATCGTCAGAGAGCTAGAACTGTCTAAAAACGTTCACTTTCAACGAATACGACCTTTTTTAGTCATTTCTGTACTTGTCGGAATAAAACTGTATTTTTCACGACAAAAAATATTTTTTATCTCTGAAAATCAATTTATTTAGGTCAGAAAGCTGGAAACGTCTAAAAACGATCACTTTCGACGAATACAAGCGTTTTTAGACATTTTCGTACTTCTCGAAATAAAACTGTATTTTTCACGACAAAAAATATTTTATATCTCTGGAAATAAATTTATTGTGGTCAGAAAGCTGGAAACGTCTAAAAAGGTTCACTTTCAACGAATACGAGCGTTTTTAGTAATTTTTGTACTTCTCGGAATAAAACTGTATTTTTCACGCCAAAAAATATTTTATATCTCTGGAAATAAATTTATTCTGGTCAGAAAGCTGGAAACATCTAAAAACGACCACTTTCGACGAATACAACCGTTTTTATACATTTTCGTACTTCTCGGACTAAAACTGCATTTTTCACAACAAAAAATATTTTTTATCTCTGAAAATAAATTTATTAACGTCAGAGAGCTGGAAATGTCTAAAAACGTTCACTTTCAACGAATACGAGCGTTTTTAGGCATTTTCGTACTTCTCGGACTAAAACTGCATTTTTCACGACAAAAAATATTTTTTATCTCTGAAAATAAATTTATTAACGTCAGAGAGCTGGAAATGTCTAAAAACGTTCACTTTCAACGAATACGAGCGTTTTTAGGCATTTTCTACTTCTCTGAATAAAACTGTATTTTTCACAACACAAAATTTTTTTATATCTCTGGAAATAAATTTATTCTGGTCAGAAAGCTGGAAACATCTAAAAACGACCACTTTCGACGAATACAAGCGTTTTTAGACATTTTCGTACTTCTCGGACTAAAACTGCATTTTTCACAACAACAAATATTTTTTATCTCTGAAAATAAATTTATTAACGTCAGAGAGCTGGAAATGTCTAAAAACGTTCACTTTCAACGAATACGAGCGTTTTTAGGCATTTTCGTACTTCTCCGAATAAAACTGTATTTTTCACGACAAAAAATATTTTGTATCTCTAAAAATAAATTTATTAACGTCAGAAAGCTGGAAACGTCTTAAAACGATCACTTTCGACGAATTCAAGCGTTTTTAGACATTTTCGTACTTCTCGGAATAAAACTGTATTTTTCACGACAAAAAATATTTTATATCTTTGAAAATAAATTTATTAACGTCAGAGAGCTGGAAATGTCTAAAAACGTTCACTTTCAATCAATACGAGCGTTTTTAGGCATTTTCGTACTTCTCCGAATAAAACTGTATTTTTCACGACAAAAAATATTTTTTATCTCTGAAAATCAATTTATTCAGGTTAGAAAGCTGGAAACGTCTAAAAACGACCACTTTCAACGAATACAAGCATTTTTAGACATTTTCGTACTTCTCGGACTAAAACTGCATTTTTCACGACAAAAAATATTTTATATCTTTGAAAATAAATTTATTAACGTCAGAGAGCTGGAAATGTCTAAAAACGTTCACTTTCAACGAATACGAGCGTTTTTAGGCATTTTCGTACTTCTCCGAATAAAACTGTATTTTTCACTACAAAAAATATTTTATATCTCTGGAAATAAATTTATTCTGGTCAGAGAGCTGGAAATGTCTAAAAACGTTCACTTTCAACGAATACAAGCGTTTTTAGACATTTTCGTACTTCTCGGACTAAAACTGCATTTTTCACAACAACAAATATTTTTTATCTCTGAAAATAAATTTATTAACGTCAGAAAGCTGGAAACGTCTTAAAACGATCACTTTCGACGAATTCAAGCGTTTTTAGACATTTTCGTACTTCTCGGAATAAAACTGCATTTTTCACGACAAAAAATATTTTATAGCTCTGAAAATAAATTTATTAACGTCAGAGAGCTGGAAATGTCTAAAAACGTTCACTTTCAACGAATACGAGCGGTTTTAGGCATTTTCGTACTTCTCCGAATAAAACTGTATTTTTTACTACAAAAAATATTTTATATCTCTGGAAATAAATTTATTCTGGTCAGAAAGCTGGAAACGTCTAAAAACGGTCACTTTCGACAAATACAAGCGTTTTTAGACATTTTCGTACTTCTCGGAATAAAACTGCATTTTTCACGACAAAAAATATTTTATATCTCTGAAAATAAATTTATTAACGTCAGAGAGCTGGAAATGTCTAAAAAGTTCACTTTCAACGAATACGAGCATTTTTAGGCATTTTCGTACTTCTCCGAATAAAACTGTATTTTTCACGACAAAAAATATTTTATATCTCTGGAAATAAATTTATTCTGGTCAGAGAGCTGGAAATGTCTAAAAACGTTCACTTTCAACGAATACAAGCGTTTTTAGACATTTTCGTACTTCTCGGACTAAAACTGCATTTTTCACAACAACAAATATTTTTTATCTCTGAAAATAAATTTATTAACGTCAGAGTTCTGGAAATGTCTAAAAACGTTCACTTTCAACGAATACGACCTTTTTTAGTCATTTTTGTACTTGTCGGAATAAAACTGTATTTTTCACGACAAAAAATATTTTTTATCTCTGAAAATCAATTTATTCAGGTCAGAAAGCTGGAAACGTCTAAAAACGATCACTTTCGACGAATACAAGCGTTTTTAGACATTTTCGTACTTCTCGAAATAAAACTGTATTTTTCACGACAAAAAATATTTTATATCTCTGAAAATAAATTTATTAACGTCAGAGAGCTGGAAATGTTTAAAGACGTTCACTTTCAACGAATACGAGCGTTTTTAGGCATTTTCGTTCTTCTCGGAATAAAACTGTATTTTTAACGACAAACAATATTTTTTATCTCTGAAAATAAATTTATTAACGTCAGAAAGCTGGAAATGGCTAAAAACGACCACTTTCGACGAATACAAGCGTTTTTAGACATTTTCGTAATTCTCGGAATAAAACTGAATTTTTCACGACAAAAAATATTTTTTATCTCTGAAAATCAATTTATTTATCGTCAGAGAGCTAGAACTGTCTAAAAACGTTCACTTTCAACGAATACGACCTTTTTTAGTCATTTCTGTACTTGTCGGAATAAAACTGTATTTTTCACGACAAAAAATATTTTTTATCTCTGAAAATCAATTTATTTAGGTCAGAAAGCTGGAAACGTCTAAAAACGATCACTTTCGACGAATACAAGCGTTTTTAGACATTTTCGTACTTCTCGAAATAAAACTGTATTTTTCACGACAAAAAATATTTTATATCTCTGGAAATAAATTTATTGTGGTCAGAAAGCTGGAAACGTCTAAAAAGGTTCACTTTCAACGAATACGAGCGTTTTTAGTAATTTTTGTACTTCTCGGAATAAAACTGTATTTTTCACGACAAAAAATATTTTATATCTCTGGAAATAAATTTATTCTGGTCAGAAAGCTGGAAACATCTAAAAACGACCACTTTCGACGAATACAACCGTTTTTAGACATTTTCGTACTTCTCGGACTAAAACTGCATTTTTCACAACAAAAAATATTTTTTATCTCTGAAAATAAATTTATTAACGTCAGAGAGCTGGAAATGTCTAAAAACGTTCACTTTCAACGAATACGAGCGTTTTTAGGCATTTTCGTACTTCTCGGACTAAAACTGCATTTTTCACGACAAAAAATATTTTTTATCTCTGAAAATAAATTTATTAACGTCAGAGAGCTGGAAATGTCTAAAAACGTTCACTTTCAACGAATACGAGCGTTTTTAGGCATTTTCGTACTTCTCTGAATAAAACTGTATTTTTCACAACACAAAATTTTTTTATATCTCTGGAAATAAATTTATTCTGGTCAGAAAGCTGGAAACATCTAAAAACGACCACTTTCGACGAATACAAGCGTTTTTAGACATTTTCGTACTTCTCGGACTAAAACTGCATTTTTCACAACAAAAAATATTTTTTATCTCTGAAAATAAATTTATTAACGTCAGAGAGCTGGAAATGTCTAAAAACGTTCACTTTCAACGAATACGAGCGTTTTTAGGCATTTTCGTACTTCTCTGAATAAAACTGTATTTTTCACAACACAAAATTTTTTTATATCTCTGGAAATAAATTTATTCTGGTCAGAAAGCTGGAAACATCTAAAAACGACCACTTTCGACGAATACAAGCGTTTTTAGACATTTTCGTACTTCTCGGACTAAAACTGCATTTTTCACAACAACAAATATTTTTTATCTCTGAAAATAAATTTATTAACGTCAGAGAGCTGGAAATGTCTAAAAACGTTCACTTTCAACGAATACGAGCGTTTTTAGGCATTTTCGTACTTCTCCGAATAAAACTGTATTTTTCACGACAAAAAATATTTTGTATCTCTAAAAATAAATTTATTAACGTCAGAAAGCTGGAAATGTCTAAAAACGTTCACTTTCAACGAATACGAGCGTTTTTAGGCATTTTCGTACTTCTCGGACTAAAACTGCATTTTTCACGACAAAAAATATTTTTTATCTCTGAAAATAAATTTATTAACGTCAGAGAGCTGGAAATGTCTAAAAACGTTCACTTTCAACGAATACGAGCGTTTTTAGGCATTTTCGTACTTCTCGGACTAAAACTGCATTTTTCACGACAAAAAATATTTTTTATCTCTGAAAATAAATTTATTAACGTCAGAGAGCTGGAAATGTCTAAAAACGTTCACTTTCAACGAATACGAGCGTTTTTAGGCATTTTCTACTTCTCTGAATAAAACTGTATTTTTCACAACACAAATTTTTTTTATATCTCTGGAAATAAATTTATTCTGGTCAGAAAGCTGGAAACATCTAAAAACGACCACTTTCGACGAATACAAGCGTTTTTAGACATTTTCGTACTTCTCGGACTAAAACTGCATTTTTCACAACAACAAATATTTTTTATCTCTGAAAATAAATTTATTAACGTCAGAGACCTGGAAATGTCTAAAAACGTTCACTTTCAACGAATACGAGCGTTTTTAGGCATTTTCGTACTTCTCCGAATAAAACTGTATTTTTCACGACAAAAAATATTTTGTATCTCTAAAAATAAATTTATTAACGTCAGAAAGCTGGAAACGTCTTAAAACGATCACTTTCGACGAATTCAAGCGTTTTTAGACATTTTCGTAATTCTCGGAATAAAACTGTATTTTTCACGACAAAAAATATTTTATATCTTTGAAAATAAATTTATTAACGTCAGAGAGCTGGAAATGTCTAAAAACGTTCACTTTCAATGAATACGAGCGTTTTTAGGCATTTTCGTACTTCTCCGAATAAAACTGTATTTTTCACGACAAAAAATATTTTTTATCTCTGAAAATCAATTTATTCAGGTTAGAAAGCTGGAAACGTCTAAAAACGACCACTTTCAACGAATACAAGCGTTTTTAGACATTTTCGTACTTCTCGGACTAAAACTGCATTTTTCACGACAAAAAATATTTTATATCTTTGAAAATAAATTTATTAACGTCAGAGAGCTGGAAATGTCTAAAAACGTTCACTTTCAACGAATACGAGCGTTTTTAGGCATTTTCGTACTTCTCCGAATAAAACTGTATTTTTCACTACAAAAAATATTTTATATCTCTGGAAATAAATTTATTCTGGTCAGAGAGCTGGAAATGTCTAAAAACGTTCACTTTCAACGAATACAAGCGTTTTTAGACATTTTCGTACTTCTCGGACTAAAACTGCATTTTTCACGACAAAAAATATTTTATATCTCTGAAAATAAATTTATTAACGTCAGAGAGCTGGAAATGTCTAAAAAGTTCACTTTCAACGAATACGAGCGTTTTTAGACATTTTCGTACTTCTCGGAATAAAACTGCATTTTTCACGACAAAAAATATTTTATATCTCTGAAAATAAATTTATTAACGTCAGAGAGCTGGAAATGTCTAAAAAGTTCACTTTCAACGAATACGAGCATTTTTAGGCATTTTCGTACTTCTCCGAATAAAACTGTATTTTTCACGACAAAAAATATTTTATATCTCTGGAAATAAATTTATTCTGGTCAGAGAGCTGGAAATGTCTAAAAACGTTCACTTTCAACGAATACAAGCGTTTTTAGACATTTTCGTACTTCTCGGACTAAAACTGCATTTTTCACAACAACAAATATTTTTTATCTCTGAAAATAAATTTATTAACGTCAGAGTTCTGGAAATGTCTAAAAACGTTCACTTTCAACGAATACGACCTTTTTTAGTCATTTTTGTACTTGTCGGAATAAAACTGTATTTTTCACGACAAAAAATATTTTTTATCTCTGAAAATCAATTTATTCAGGTCAGAAAGCTGGAAACGTCTAAAAACGATCACTTTCGACGAATACAAGCGTTTTTAGACATTTTCGTACTTCTCGAAATAAAACTGTATTTTTCACGACAAAAAATATTTTATATCTCTGAAAATAAATTTATTAACGTCAGAGAGCTGGAAATGTTTAAAGACGTTCACTTTCAACGAATACGAGCGTTTTTAGGCATTTTCGTTCTTCTCGGAATAAAACTGTATTTTTAACGACAAACAATATTTTTTATCTCTGAAAATAAATTTATTAACGTCAGAAAGCTGGAAATGGCTAAAAACGACCACTTTCGACGAATACAAGCGTTTTTAGACATTTTCGTAATTCTCGGAATAAAACTGAATTTTTCACGACAAAAAATATTTTTTATCTCTGAAAATCAATTTATTTATCGTCAGAGAGCTAGAACTGTCTAAAAACGTTCACTTTCAACGAATACGACCTTTTTTAGTCATTTCTGTACTTGTCGGAATAAAACTGTATTTTTCACGACAAAAAATATTTTTTATCTCTGAAAATCAATTTATTTAGGTCAGAAAGCTGGAAACGTCTAAAAACGATCACTTTCGACGAATACAAGCGTTTTTAGACATTTTCGTACTTCTCGAAATAAAACTGTATTTTTCACGACAAAAAATATTTTATATCTCTGGAAATAAATTTATTGTGGTCAGAAAGCTGGAAACGTCTAAAAAGGTTCACTTTCAACGAATACGAGCGTTTTTAGTAATTTTTGTACTTCTCGGAATAAAACTGTATTTTTCACGACAAAAAATATTTTATATCTCTGGAAATAAATTTATTCTGGTCAGAAAGCTGGAAACATCTAAAAACGACCACTTTCGACGAATACAACCGTTTTTAGACATTTTCGTACTTCTCGGACTAAAACTGCATTTTTCACAACAAAAAATATTTTTTATCTCTGAAAATAAATTTATTAACGTCAGAGAGCTGGAAATGTCTAAAAACGTTCACTTTCAACGAATACGAGCGTTTTTAGGCATTTTCGTACTTCTCGGACTAAAACTGCATTTTTCACGACAAAAAATATTTTTTATCTCTGAAAATAAATTTATTAACGTCAGAGAGCTGGAAATGTCTAAAAACGTTCACTTTCAACGAATACGAGCGTTTTTAGGCATTTTCGTACTTCTCTGAATAAAACTGTATTTTTCACAACACAAAATTTTTTTATATCTCTGGAAATAAATTTATTCTGGTCAGAAAGCTGGAAACATCTAAAAACGACCACTTTCGACGAATACAAGCGTTTTTAGACATTTTCGTACTTCTCGGACTAAAACTGCATTTTTCACAACAAAAAATATTTTTTATCTCTGAAAATAAATTTATTAACGTCAGAGAGCTGGAAATGTCTAAAAACGTTCACTTTCAACGAATACGAGCGTTTTTAGGCATTTTCGTACTTCTCTGAATAAAACTGTATTTTTCACAACACAAAATTTTTTTATATCTCTGGAAATAAATTTATTCTGGTCAGAAAGCTGGAAACATCTAAAAACGACCACTTTCGACGAATACAAGCGTTTTTAGACATTTTCGTACTTCTCGGACTAAAACTGCATTTTTCACAACAACAAATATTTTTTATCTCTGAAAATAAATTTATTAACGTCAGAGAGCTGGAAATGTCTAAAAACGTTCACTTTCAACGAATACGAGCGTTTTTAGGCATTTTCGTACTTCTCCGAATAAAACTGTATTTTTCACGACAAAAAATATTTTGTATCTCTAAAAATAAATTTATTAACGTCAGAAAGCTGGAAATGTCTAAAAACGTTCACTTTCAACGAATACGAGCGTTTTTAGGCATTTTCGTACTTCTCGGACTAAAACTGCATTTTTCACGACAAAAAATATTTTTTATCTCTGAAAATAAATTTATTAACGTCAGAGAGCTGGAAATGTCTAAAAACGTTCACTTTCAACGAATACGAGCGTTTTTAGGCATTTTCGTACTTCTCGGACTAAAACTGCATTTTTCACGACAAAAAATATTTTTTATCTCTGAAAATAAATTTATTAACGTCAGAGAGCTGGAAATGTCTAAAAACGTTCACTTTCAACGAATACGAGCGTTTTTAGGCATTTTCTACTTCTCTGAATAAAACTGTATTTTTCACAACACAAAATTTTTTTATATCTCTGGAAATAAATTTATTCTGGTCAGAAAGCTGGAAACATCTAAAAACGACCACTTTCGACGAATACAAGCGTTTTTAGACATTTTCGTACTTCTCGGACTAAAACTGCATTTTTCACAACAACAAATATTTTTTATCTCTGAAAATAAATTTATTAACGTCAGAGAGCTGGAAATGTCTAAAAACGTTCACTTTCAACGAATACGAGCGTTTTTAGGCATTTTCGTACTTCTCCGAATAAAACTGTATTTTTCACGACAAAAAATATTTTGTATCTCTAAAAATAAATTTATTAACGTCAGAAAGCTGGAAACGTCTTAAAACGATCACTTTCGACGAATTCAAGCGTTTTTAGACATTTTCGTAATTCTCGGAATAAAACTGTATTTTTCACGACAAAAAATATTTTATATCTTTGAAAATAAATTTATTAACGTCAGAGAGCTGGAAATGTCTAAAAACGTTCACTTTCAATGAATACGAGCGTTTTTAGGCATTTTCGTACTTCTCCGAATAAAACTGTATTTTTCACGACAAAAAATATTTTTTATCTCTGAAAATCAATTTATTCAGGTTAGAAAGCTGGAAACGTCTAAAAACGACCACTTTCAACGAATACAAGCGTTTTTAGACATTTTCGTACTTCTCGGACTAAAACTGCATTTTTCACGACAAAAAATATTTTATATCTTTGAAAATAAATTTATTAACGTCAGAGAGCTGGAAATGTCTAAAAACGTTCACTTTCAACGAATACGAGCGTTTTTAGGCATTTTCGTACTTCTCCGAATAAAACTGTATTTTTCACTACAAAAAATATTTTATATCTCTGGAAATAAATTTATTCTGGTCAGAGAGCTGGAAATGTCTAAAAACGTTCACTTTCAACGAATACAAGCGTTTTTAGACATTTTCGTACTTCTCGGACTAAAACTGCATTTTTCACAACAACAAATATTTTTTATCTCTGAAAATAAATTTATTAACGTCAGAAAGCTGGAAACGTCTTAAAACGATCACTTTCGACGAATTCAAGCGTTTTTAGACATTTTCGTACTTCTCGGAATAAAACTGCATTTTTCACGACAAAAAATATTTTATAGCTCTGAAAATAAATTTATTAACGTCAGAGAGCTGGAAATGTCTAAAAACGTTCACTTTCAACGAATACGAGCGGTTTTAGGCATTTTCGTACTTCTCCGAATAAAACTGTATTTTTTACTACAAAAAATATTTTATATCTCTGGAAATAAATTTATTCTGGTCAGAAAGCTGGAAACGTCTAAAAACGGTCACTTTCGACAAATACAAGCGTTTTTAGACATTTTCGTACTTCTCGGAATAAAACTGCATTTTTCACGACAAAAAATATTTTATATCTCTGAAAATAAATTTATTAACGTCAGAGAGCTGGAAATGTCTAAAAAGTTCACTTTCAACGAATACGACCTTTTTTAGTCATTTTTGTACTTGTCGGAATAAAACTGTATTTTTCACGACAAAAAATATTTTTTATCTCTGAAAATAAATTTATTAACGTCAGAAAGCTGGAAACGTCTTAAAACGATCACTTTCGACGAATTCAAGCGTTTTTAGACATTTTCGTACTTCTCGGAATAAAACTGCATTTTTCACGACAAAAAATATTTTATAGCTCTGAAAATAAATTTATTAACGTCAGAGAGCTGGAAATGTCTAAAAACGTTCACTTTCAACGAATACGAGCGGTTTTAGGCATTTTCGTACTTCTCCGAATAAAACTGTATTTTTTACTACAAAAAATATTTTATATCTCTGGAAATAAATTTATTCTGGTCAGAAAGCTGGAAACGTCTAAAAACGGTCACTTTCGACAAATACAAGCGTTTTTAGACATTTTCGTACTTCTCGGAATAAAACTGCATTTTTCACGACAAAAAATATTTTATATCTCTGAAAATAAATTTATTAACGTCAGAGAGCTGGAAATGTCTAAAAAGTTCACTTTCAACGAATACGAGCATTTTTAGGCATTTTCGTACTTCTCCGAATAAAACTGTATTTTTCACGACAAAAAATATTTTATATCTCTGGAAATAAATTTATTCTGGTCAGAGAGCTGGAAATGTCTAAAAACGTTCACTTTCAACGAATACAAGCGTTTTTAGACATTTTCGTACTTCTCGGACTAAAACTGCATTTTTCACAACAACAAATATTTTTTATCTCTGAAAATAAATTTATTAACGTCAGAGTTCTGGAAATGTCTAAAAACGTTCACTTTCAACGAATACGACCTTTTTTAGTCATTTTTGTACTTGTCGGAATAAAACTGTATTTTTCACGACAAAAAAAATTTTTTATCTCTGAAAATCAATTTGTTCAGGTCAGAAAGCTGGAAACGTCTAAAAACGATCACTTTCGACGAATACAAGCGTTTTTAGACATTTTCGTACTTCTCGAAATAAAACTGTATTTTTCACGACAAAAAATATTTTATATCTCTGAAAATAAATTTATTAACGTCAGAGAGCTGGAAATGTTTAAAGACGTTCACTTTCAACGAATACGAGCGTTTTTAGGCATTTTCGTTCTTCTCGGAATAAAACTGTATTTTTAACGACAAACAATATTTTTTATCTCTGAAAATAAATTTATTAACGTCAGAAAGCTGGAAATGGCTAAAAACGACCACTTTCGACGAATACAAGCGTTTTTAGACATTTTCGTAATTCTCGGAATAAAACTGAATTTTTCACGACAAAAAATATTTTTTATCTCTGAAAATCAATTTATTTATCGTCAGAGAGCTAGAACTGTCTAAAAACGTTCACTTTCAACGAATACGACCTTTTTTAGTCATTTCTGTACTTGTCGGAATAAAACTGTATTTTTCACGACGAAAAATATTTTTATCTCTGAAAATCAATTTATTTAGGTCAGAAAGCTGGAAACGTCTAAAAACGATCACTTTCGACGAATACAAGCGTTTTTAGACATTTTCGTACTTCTCGAAATAAAACTGTATTTTTCACGACAAAAAATATTTTATATCTCTGGAAATAAATTTATTGTGGTCAGAAAGCTGGAAACGTCTAAAAAGGTTCACTTTCAACGAATACGAGCGTTTTTAGTAATTTTTGTACTTCTCGGAATAAAACTGTATTTTTCACGACAAAAAATATTTTATATCTCTGGAAATAAATTTATTCTGGTCAGAAAGCTGGAAACATCTAAAAACGACCACTTTCGACGAATACAACCGTTTTTAGACATTTTCGTACTTCTCGGACTAAAACTGCATTTTTCACAACAAAAAATATTTTTTATCTCTGAAAATAAATTTATTAACGTCAGAGAGCTGGAAATGTCTAAAAACGTTCACTTTCAACGAATACGAGCGTTTTTAGGCATTTTCGTACTTCTCGGACTAAAACTGCATTTTTCACGACAAAAAAAATTTTTTATCTCTGAAAATAAATTTATTAACGTCAGAGAGCTGGAAATGTCTAAAAACGTTCACTTTCAACGAATACGAGCGTTTTTAGGCATTTTCGTACTTCTCTGAATAAAACTGTATTTTTCACAACACAAAATTTTTTTATATCTCTGGAAATAAATTTATTCTGGTCAGAAAGCTGGAAACATCTAAAAACGACCACTTTCGACGAATACAAGCGTTTTTAGACATTTTCGTACTTCTCGGACTAAAACTGCATTTTTCACAACAAAAAATATTTTTTATCTCTGAAAATAAATTTATTAACGTCAGAGAGCTGGAAATGTCTAAAAACGTTCACTTTCAACGAATACGAGCGTTTTTAGGCATTTTCGTACTTCTCTGAATAAAACTGTATTTTTCACAACACAAATTTTTTTTATATCTCTGGAAATAAATTTATTCTGGTCAGAAAGCTGGAAACATCTAAAAACGACCACTTTCGACGAATACAAGCGTTTTTAGACATTTTCGTACTTCTCGGACTAAAACTGCATTTTTCACAACAACAAATATTTTTTATCTCTGAAAATAAATTTATTAACGTCAGAGAGCTGGAAATGTCTAAAAACGTTCACTTTCAACGAATACGAGCGTTTTTAGGCATTTTCGTACTTCTCCGAATAAAACTGTATTTTTCACGACAAAAAATATTTTGTATCTCTAAAAATAAATTTATTAACGTCAGAAAGCTGGAAATGTCTAAAAACGTTCACTTTCAACGAATACGAGCGTTTTTAGGCATTTTCGTACTTCTCGGACTAAAACTGCATTTTTCACGACAAAAAATATTTTTTATCTCTGAAAATAAATTTATTAACGTCAGAGAGCTGGAAATGTCTAAAAACGTTCACTTTCAACGAATACGAGCGTTTTTAGGCATTTTCGTACTTCTCTGAATAAAACTGTATTTTTCACAACACAAAATTTTTTTATATCTCTGGAAATAAATTTATTCTGGTCAGAAAGCTGGAAACATCTAAAAACGACCACTTTCGACGAATACAAGCGTTTTTAGACATTTTCGTACTTCTCGGACTAAAACTGCATTTTTCACAAAAAAAATATTTTTTATCTCTGAAAATAAATTTATTAACGTCATTGAGCTGGAAATGTCTAAAAACGTTCACTTTCAACGAATACGAGCGTTTTTAGGCATTTTCGTACTTCTCCGAATAAAACTGTATTTTTCACGACAAAAAATATTTTGTATCTCTAAAAATAAATTTATTAACGTCAGAAAGCTGGAAACGTCTTCAAACGATTACTTTCGACGAATTCAAGCGTTTTTAGACATTTTCGTACTTCTCGGAATAAAACTGTATTTTTCACGACAAAAAATATTTTATATCTCTGAAAATAAATTTATTAACGTCAGAGAGCTGGAAATGTCTAAAAACGTTCACTTTCAACGAATACGAGCGTTTTTAGGCATTTTCGTACTTGTCGGAATAAAACTGTATTTTTCACGACAAAAAATATTTTTTATCTCTGAAAATCAATTTATTTAGGTCAGAAAGCTGGAAACGTCTAAAAACGATCACTTTCGACGAATACAAGCGTTTTTAGACATTTTCGTACTTCTCGAAATAAAACTGTATTTTTCACGACAAAAAATATTTTATATCTCTGGAAATAAATTTATTGTGGTCAGAAAGCTGGAAACGTCTAAAAAGGTTCACTTTCAACGAATACGAGCGTTTTTAGTAATTTTTGTACTTCTCGGAATAAAACTGTATTTTTCACGACAAAAAATATTTTATATCTCTGGAAATAAATTTATTCTGGTCAGAAAGCTGGAAACATCTAAAAACGACCACTTTCGACGAATACAACCGTTTTTAGACATTTTCGTACTTCTCGGACTAAAACTGCATTTTTCACAACAAAAAATATTTTTTATCTCTGAAAATAAATTTATTAACGTCAGAGAGCTGGAAATGTCTAAAAACGTTCACTTTCAACGAATACGAGCGTTTTTAGGCATTTTCGTACTTGTCGGAATAAAACTGTATTTTTCACGACAAAAAATATTTTTTATCTCTGAAAATCAATTTATTTAGGTCAGAAAGCTGGAAACGTCTAAAAACGATCACTTTCGACGAATACAAGCGTTTTTAGACATTTTCGTACTTCTCGAAATAAAACTGTATTTTTCACGACAAAAAATATTTTATATCTCTGGAAATAAATTTATTGTGGTCAGAAAGCTGGAAACGTCTAAAAAGGTTCACTTTCAACGAATACGAGCGTTTTTAGTAATTTTTGTACTTCTCGGAATAAAACTGTATTTTTCACGACAAACAATATTTTATATCTCTGGAAATAAATTTATTCTGGTCAGAAAGCCGGAAACATCTAAAAACGATCACTTTCGACGAATACAAGCGTTTTTAGACATTTTCGTACTTCTCGGAATAAAACTGCATTTTTCACGACAAAAAATATTTTTTATCTCTGAAAATCAATTTATTATCGTCAGAGAGCTGGAACTGTCTAAAAACGTTCACTTTCAACGAATACGACCTTTTTTAGTCATTTTTGTACTTCTCGGAATAAAACTGTATTTTTCACGACAAAAAATATTTTATATCTCTGGAAATAAATTTATTCTGGTCAGAAAGCTGGAAACATCTAAAAACGACCACTTTCGACGAATACAAGCGTTTTTAGACATTTTCGTACTTCTCGGACTAAAACTGCATTTTTCACAACAAAAAATATTTTTTATCTCTGAAAATAAATTTATTAACGTCAGAGAGCTGGAAATGTCTAAAAACGTTCACTTTCAACGAATACGAGCGTTTTTAGGCATTTTCGTACTTCTCTGAATAAAACTGTATTTTTCACAACACAAAATTTTTTTATATCTCTGGAAATAAATTTATTCTGGTCAGAAAGCTGGAAACATCTAAAAACGACCACTTTCGACGAATACAAGCGTTTTTAGACATTTTCGTACTTCTCGGACTAAAACTGCATTTTTCACAACAACAAATATTTTTTATCTCTGAAAATAAATTTATTAACGTCAGAGAGCTGGAAATGTCTAAAAACGTTCACTTTCAACGAATACGAGCGTTTTTAGGCATTTTCGTACTTCTCCGAATAAAACTGTATTTTTCACGACAAAAAATATTTTGTATCTCTAAAAATAAATTTATTAACGTCAGAAAGCTGGAAATGTCTAAAAACGTTCACTTTCAACGAATACGAACGTTTTTAGGCATTTTCGTACTTCTCGGACTAAAACTGCATTTTTCACGACAAAAAATATTTTTTATCTCTGAAAATAAATTTATTAACGTCAGAGAGCTGGAAATGTCTAAAAACGTTCACTTTCAACGAATACGAGCGTTTTTAGGCATTTTCGTACTTCTCGGACTAAAACTGCATTTTTCACGACAAAAAATATTTTTTATCTCTGAAAATAAATTTATTAACGTCAGAGAGCTGGAAATGTCTAAAAACGTTCACTTTCAACGAATACGAGCGTTTTTAGGCATTTTCTACTTCTCTGAATAAAACTGTATTTTTCACAACACAAAATTTTTTTATATCTCTGGAAATAAATTTATTCTGGTCAGAAAGCTGGAAACATCTAAAAACGACCACTTTCGACGAATACAAGCGTTTTTAGACATTTTCGTACTTCTCGGACTAAAACTGCATTTTTCACAACAAAAAATATTTTGTATCTCTAAAAATAAATTTATTAACGTCAGAAAGCTGGAAACGTCTTAAAACGATCACTTTCGACGAATTCAAGCGTTTTTAGACATTTTCGTAATTCTCGGAATAAAACTGTATTTTTCACGACAAAAAATATTTTATATCTTTGAAAATAAATTTATTAACGTCAGAGAGCTGGAAATGTCTAAAAACGTTCACTTTCAATGAATACGAGCGTTTTTAGGCATTTTCGTACTTCTCCGAATAAAACTGTATTTTTCACGACAAAAAATATTTTTTATCTCTGAAAATCAATTTATTCAGGTTAGAAAGCTGGAAACGTCTAAAAACGACCACTTTCAACGAATACAAGCGTTTTTAGACATTTTCGTACTTCTCGGACTAAAACTGCATTTTTCACGACAAAAAATATTTTATATCTTTGAAAATAAATTTATTAACGTCAGAGAGCTGGAAATGTCTAAAAACGTTCACTTTCAACGAATACGAGCGTTTTTAGGCATTTTCGTACTTCTCCGAATAAAACTGTATTTTTCACTACAAAAAATATTTTATATCTCTGGAAATAAATTTATTCTGGTCAGAGAGCTGGAAATGTCTAAAAACGTTCACTTTCAACGAATACAAGCGTTTTTAGACATTTTCGTACTTCTCGGACTAAAACTGCATTTTTCACAACAACAAATATTTTTTATCTCTGAAAATAAATTTATTAACGTCAGAAAGCTGGAAACGTCTTAAAACGATCACTTTCGACGAATTCAAGCGTTTTTAGACATTTTCGTACTTCTCGGAATAAAACTGCATTTTTCACGACAAAAAATATTTTATAGCTCTGAAAATAAATTTATTAACGTCAGAGAGCTGGAAATGTCTAAAAACGTTCACTTTCAACGAATACGAGCGGTTTTAGGCATTTTCGTACTTCTCCGAATAAAACTGTATTTTTTACTACAAAAAATATTTTATATCTCTGGAAATAAATTTATTCTGGTCAGAAAGCTGGAAACGTCTAAAAACGGTCACTTTCGACAAATACAAGCGTTTTTAGACATTTTCGTACTTCTCGGAATAAAACTGCATTTTTCACGACAAAAAATATTTTATATCTCTGAAAATAAATTTATTAACGTCAGAGAGCTGGAAATGTCTAAAAAGTTCACTTTCAACGAATACGACCTTTTTTAGTCATTTTTGTACTTGTCGGAATAAAACTGTATTTTTCACGACAAAAAATATTTTTTATCTCTGAAAATAAATTTATTAACGTCAGAAAGCTGGAAACGTCTTAAAACGATCACTTTCGACGAATTCAAGCGTTTTTAGACATTTTCGTACTTCTCGGAATAAAACTGCATTTTTCACGACAAAAAATATTTTATAGCTCTGAAAATAAATTTATTAACGTCAGAGAGCTGGAAATGTCTAAAAACGTTCACTTTCAACGAATACGAGCGGTTTTAGGCATTTTCGTACTTCTCCGAATAAAACTGTATTTTTTACTACAAAAAATATTTTATATCTCTGGAAATAAATTTATTCTGGTCAGAAAGCTGGAAACGTCTAAAAACGGTCACTTTCGACAAATACAAGCGTTTTTAGACATTTTCGTACTTCTCGGAATAAAACTGCATTTTTCACGACAAAAAATATTTTATATCTCTGAAAATAAATTTATTAACGTCAGAGAGCTGGAAATGTCTAAAAAGTTCACTTTCAACGAATACGAGCATTTTTAGGCATTTTCGTACTTCTCCGAATAAAACTGTATTTTTCACGACAAAAAATATTTTATATCTCTGGAAATAAATTTATTCTGGTCAGAGAGCTGGAAATGTCTAAAAACGTTCACTTTCAACGAATACAAGCGTTTTTAGACATTTTCGTACTTCTCGGACTAAAACTGCATTTTTCACAACAACAAATATTTTTTATCTCTGAAAATAAATTTATTAACGTCAGAGTTCTGGAAATGTCTAAAAACGTTCACTTTCAACGAATACGACCTTTTTTAGTCATTTTTGTACTTGTCGGAATAAAACTGTATTTTTCACGACAAAAAATATTTTTTATCTCTGAAAATCAATTTATTCAGGTCAGAAAGCTGGAAACGTCTAAAAACGATCACTTTCGACGAATACAAGCGTTTTTAGACATTTTCGTACTTCTCGAAATAAAACTGTATTTTTCACGACAAAAAATATTTTATATCTCTGAAAATAAATTTATTAACGTCAGAGAGCTGGAAATGTTTAAAGACGTTCACTTTCAACGAATACGAGCGTTTTTAGGCATTTTCGTTCTTCTCGGAATAAAACTGTATTTTTAACGACAAACAATATTTTTTATCTCTGAAAATAAATTTATTAACGTCAGAAAGCTGGAAATGGCTAAAAACGACCACTTTCGACGAATACAAGCGTTTTTAGACATTTTCGTAATTCTCGGAATAAAACTGAATTTTTCACGACAAAAAATATTTTTTATCTCTGAAAATCAATTTATTTATCGTCAGAGAGCTAGAACTGTCTAAAAACGTTCACTTTCAACGAATACGACCTTTTTTAGTCATTTCTGTACTTGTCGGAATAAAACTGTATTTTTCACGACGAAAAATATTTTTATCTCTGAAAATCAATTTATTTAGGTCAGAAAGCTGGAAACGTCTAAAAACGATCACTTTCGACGAATACAAGCGTTTTTAGACATTTTCGTACTTCTCGAAATAAAACTGTATTTTTCACGACAAAAAATATTTTATATCTCTGGAAATAAATTTATTGTGGTCAGAAAGCTGGAAACGTCTAAAAAGGTTCACTTTCAACGAATACGAGCGTTTTTAGTAATTTTTGTACTTCTCGGAATAAAACTGTATTTTTCACGACAAAAAATATTTTATATCTCTGGAAATAAATTTATTCTGGTCAGAAAGCTGGAAACATCTAAAAACGACCACTTTCGACGAATACAACCGTTTTTAGACATTTTCGTACTTCTCGGACTAAAACTGCATTTTTCACAACAAAAAATATTTTTTATCTCTGAAAATAAATTTATTAACGTCAGAGAGCTGGAAATGTCTAAAAACGTTCACTTTCAACGAATACGAGCGTTTTTAGGCATTTTCGTACTTCTCGGACTAAAACTGCATTTTTCACGACAAAAAAAAATTTTTATCTCTGAAAATAAATTTATTAACGTCAGAGAGCTGGAAATGTCTAAAAACGTTCACTTTCAACGAATACGAGCGTTTTTAGGCATTTTCGTACTTCTCTGAATAAAACTGTATTTTTCACAACACAAAATTTTTTTATATCTCTGGAAATAAATTTATTCTGGTCAGAAAGCTGGAAACATCTAAAAACGACCACTTTCGACGAATACAAGCGTTTTTAGACATTTTCGTACTTCTCGGACTAAAACTGCATTTTTCACAACAAAAAATATTTTTTATCTCTGAAAATAAATTTATTAACGTCAGAGAGCTGGAAATGTCTAAAAACGTTCACTTTCAACGAATACGAGCGTTTTTAGGCATTTTCGTACTTCTCTGAATAAAACTGTATTTTTCACAACACAAATTTTTTTTATATCTCTGGAAATAAATTTATTCTGGTCAGAAAGCTGGAAACATCTAAAAACGACCACTTTCGACGAATACAAGCGTTTTTAGACATTTTCGTACTTCTCGGACTAAAACTGCATTTTTCACAACAACAAATATTTTTTATCTCTGAAAATAAATTTATTAACGTCAGAGAGCTGGAAATGTCTAAAAACGTTCACTTTCAACGAATACGAGCGTTTTTAGGCATTTTCGTACTTCTCCGAATAAAACTGTATTTTTCACGACAAAAAATATTTTGTATCTCTAAAAATAAATTTATTAACGTCAGAAAGCTGGAAATGTCTAAAAACGTTCACTTTCAACGAATACGAGCGTTTTTAGGCATTTTCGTACTTCTCGGACTAAAACTGCATTTTTCACGACAAAAAATATTTTTTATCTCTGAAAATAAATTTATTAACGTCAGAGAGCTGGAAATGTCTAAAAACGTTCACTTTCAACGAATACGAGCGTTTTTAGGCATTTTCGTACTTCTCTGAATAAAACTGTATTTTTCACAACACAAAATTTTTTTATATCTCTGGAAATAAATTTATTCTGGTCAGAAAGCTGGAAACATCTAAAAACGACCACTTTCGACGAATACAAGCGTTTTTAGACATTTTCGTACTTCTCGGACTAAAACTGCATTTTTCACAACAAAAAATATTTTTTATCTCTGAAAATAAATTTATTAACGTCATTGAGCTGGAAATGTCTAAAAACGTTCACTTTCAACGAATACGAGCGTTTTTAGGCATTTTCGTACTTCTCCGAATAAAACTGTATTTTTCACGACAAAAAATATTTTGTATCTCTAAAAATAAATTTATTAACGTCAGAAAGCTGGAAACGTCTTCAAACGATTACTTTCGACGAATTCAAGCGTTTTTAGACATTTTCGTACTTCTCGGAATAAAACTGTATTTTTCACGACAAAAAATATTTTATATCTCTGAAAATAAATTTATTAACGTCAGAGAGCTGGAAATGTCTAAAAACGTTCACTTTCAACGAATACGAGCGTTTTTAGGCATTTTCGTACTTGTCGGAATAAAACTGTATTTTTCACGACAAAAAATATTTTTTATCTCTGAAAATCAATTTATTTAGGTCAGAAAGCTGGAAACGTCTAAAAACGATCACTTTCGACGAATACAAGCGTTTTTAGACATTTTCGTACTTCTCGAAATAAAACTGTATTTTTCACGACAAAAAATATTTTATATCTCTGGAAATAAATTTATTGTGGTCAGAAAGCTGGAAACGTCTAAAAAGGTTCACTTTCAACGAATACGAGCGTTTTTAGTAATTTTTGTACTTCTCGGAATAAAACTGTATTTTTCACGACAAAAAATATTTTATATCTCTGGAAATAAATTTATTCTGGTCAGAAAGCTGGAAACATCTAAAAACGACCACTTTCGACGAATACAACCGTTTTTAGACATTTTCGTACTTCTCGGACTAAAACTGCATTTTTCACAACAAAAAATATTTTTTATCTCTGAAAATAAATTTATTAACGTCAGAGAGCTGGAAATGTCTAAAAACGTTCACTTTCAACGAATACGAGCGTTTTTAGGCATTTTCGTACTTGTCGGAATAAAACTGTATTTTTCACGACAAAAAATATTTTTTATCTCTGAAAATCAATTTATTTAGGTCAGAAAGCTGGAAACGTCTAAAAACGATCACTTTCGCGAATACAAGCGTTTTTAGACATTTTCGTACTTCTCGAAATAAAACTGTATTTTTCACGACAAAAAATATTTTATATCTCTGGAAATAAATTTATTGTGGTCAGAAAGCTGGAAACGTCTAAAAAGGTTCACTTTCAACGAATACGAGCGTTTTTAGTAATTTTTGTACTTCTCGGAATAAAACTGTATTTTTCACGACAAACAATATTTTATATCTCTGGAAATAAATTTATTCTGGTCAGAAAGCCGGAAACATCTAAAAACGATCACTTTCGACGAATACAAGCGTTTTTAGACATTTTCGTACTTCTCGGAATAAAACTGCATTTTTCACGACAAAAAATATTTTTTATCTCTGAAAATCAATTTATTATCGTCAGAGAGCTGGAACTGTCTAAAAACGTTCACTTTCAACGAATACGACCTTTTTTAGTCATTTTTGTACTTCTCGGAATAAAACTGTATTTTTCACGACAAAAAATATTTTATATCTCTGGAAATAAATTTATTCTGGTCAGAAAGCTGGAAACATCTAAAAACGACCACTTTCGACGAATACAAGCGTTTTTAGACATTTTCGTACTTCTCGGACTAAAACTGCATTTTTCACAACAAAAAATATTTTTTATCTCTGAAAATAAATTTATTAACGTCAGAGAGCTGGAAATGTCTAAAAACGTTCACTTTCAACGAATACGAGCGTTTTTAGGCATTTTCGTACTTGTCGGACTAAAACTGCATTTTTCACAACAAAAAATATTTTTTATCTCTGAAAATAAATTTATTAACGTCATTGAGCTGGAAATGTCTAAAAACGTTCACTTTCAACGAATACGAGCGTTTTTAGGCATTTTCGTACTTCTCCGAATAAAACTGTATTTTTCACGACAAAAAATATTTTGTATCTCTAAAAATAAATTTATTAACGTCAGAAAGCTGGAAACGTCTTAAAACGATCACTTTCGACGAATTCAAGCGTTTTTAGACATTTTCGTACTTCTCGGAATAAAACTGTATTTTTCACGACAAAAAATATTTTATATCTTTTAAAATAAATTTATTAACGTCAGAGAGCTGGAAATGTCTAAAAACGTTCACTTTCAATGAATACGAGCGTTTTTAGGCATTTTCGTACTTCTCCGAATAAAACTGTATTTTTCACGACAAAAAATATTTTTTATCTCTGAAAATCAATTTATTCAGGTTAGAAAGCTGGAAACGTCTAAAAACGACCACTTTCGACGAATACAAGCGTTTTTAGACATTTTCGTACTTCTCGGACTAAAACTGCATTTTTCACGACAAAAAATATTTTATATCTTTGAAAATAAATTTATTAACGTCAGAGAGCTGGAAATGTCTAAAAACGTTCACTTTCAACGAATACGAGCGTTTTTAGGCATTTTCGTACTTCTCCGAATAAAACTGTATTTTTCACTACAAAAAATATTTTATATCTCTGGAAATAAATTTATTCTGGTCAGAGAGCTGGAAATGTCTAAAAACGTTCACTTTCAACGAATACGAGCGTTTTTAGGCATTTTCGTACTTCTCCGAATAAAACTGTATTTTTCACGACAAAAAATATTTTATATCTCTGGAAATAAATTTATTCTGGTCAGAAAGCTGGAAACGTCTAAAAACGACCACTTTCGACGAATACAAGCGTTTTTAGACATTTTCGTACTTCTCGGACTAAAACTGCATTTTTCACGACAAAAAATATCTTTTATCTCTGAAAATAAATTTATTAACGTCAGAGAGCTGTAAATGTCTAAAAACGTTCACTTTCAACGAATACGAGCGTTTTTAGGCATTTTCGTACTTCTCCGAATAAAACTGTATTTTTCACGACAAAAAATATTTTTTTTCTCTGAAAATCAATTTATTCAGGTTAGAAAGCTGGAAACGTCTAACAACGACCACTTTCGACGAATACAAGCGTTTTTAGACATTTTCGTACTTCTCGGACTAAAACTGCATTTTTCACGACAAAAAATATTTTATATCTTTGAAAATAAATTTATTAACGTCAGAGAGCTGGAAATGTCTAAAAACGTTCACTTTCAACGAATACGAGCGTTTTTAGGCATTTTCGTACTTCTCCGAATAAAACTGTATTTTTCACGACAAAAAATATTTTATATCTCTGGAACTAAATTTATTCTGGTCAGAAAGCTGGAAACGTCTAAAAACGATCACTTTCGACAAATACAAGCGTTTTTAGACATTTTCGTACTTCTCGGAATAAAACTGCATTTTTCACGACAAAAAATATTTTATATCTCTGAAAATAAATTTATTAACGTCAGAAAGCTGAAAATGGCCAAAAACGATCACTTTCGACGAATACAAGCGTTTTTAGACATTTTCGTACTTCTCGGAATAAAATTGCATTTTTCACGACAAAAAATATTTTTTATCTCTGAAAATCAATTTATTATCGTCAGAGAGCTGGAAATGTCTAAAAACGTTCACTTTCAACGAATACGACCTTTTTTAGTGATTTTTGTACTTCTCGGAATAAAACTGTATTTTTCACGACAAAAAAAAATTTTTATCTCTGAAAATCAATTTATTCAGGTCAGAAAGCTGGAAATGTCTAAAAACGTTCACTTTCAACGAATTCGAGCGTTTTTAGGCATTTTCGTACTTCTCCGAATAAAACTGTATTTTTCACGACAAAAAATATTTTATATCTTTGGAAATAAATTTATTCTGGTCAGAAAGCTGGAAACGTCTAAAAACGATCACTTTCGACGAATACAAGCGTTTTTAGACATTTTCGTACTTCTCGGACTAAAACTGCATTTTTCACAACAAAAAATATTTTTTATCTCTGAAAATAAATTTATTAACGTCATTGAGCTGGAAATGTCTAAAAACGTTCACTTTCAACGAATACGAGCGTTTTTAGGCATTTTCGTACTTCTCCGAATAAAACTGTATTTTTCACGACAAAAAATATTTTGTATCTCTAAAAATAAATTTATTAACGTCAGAAAGCTGGAAACGTCTTCAAACGATTACTTTCGACGAATTCAAGCGTTTTTAGACATTTTCGTACTTCTCGGAATAAAACTGTATTTTTCACGACAAAAAATATTTTATATCTCTGAAAATAAATTTATTAACGTCAGAGAGCTGGAAATGTCTAAAAACGTTCACTTTCAACGAATACGAGCGTTTTTAGGCATTTTCGTACTTGTCGGAATAAAACTGTATTTTTCACGACAAAAAATATTTTTTATCTCTGAAAATCAATTTATTTAGGTCAGAAAGCTGGAAACGTCTAAAAACGATCACTTTCGACGAATACAAGCGTTTTTAGACATTTTCGTACTTCTCGAAATAAAACTGTATTTTTCACGACAAAAAATATTTTATATCTCTGGAAATAAATTTATTGTGGTCAGAAAGCTGGAAACGTCTAAAAAGGTTCACTTTCAACGAATACGAGCGTTTTTAGTAATTTTTGTACTTCTCGGAATAAAACTGTATTTTTCACGACAAAAAATATTTTATATCTCTGGAAATAAATTTATTCTGGTCAGAAAGCTGGAAACATCTAAAAACGACCACTTTCGACGAATACAACCGTTTTTAGACATTTTCGTACTTCTCGGACTAAAACTGCATTTTTCACAACAAAAAATATTTTTTATCTCTGAAAATAAATTTATTAACGTCAGAGAGCTGGAAATGTCTAAAAACGTTCACTTTCAACGAATACGAGCGTTTTTAGGCATTTTCGTACTTGTCGGAATAAAACTGTATTTTTCACGACAAAAAATATTTTTTATCTCTGAAAATCAATTTATTTAGGTCAGAAAGCTGGAAACGTCTAAAAACGATCACTTTCGACGAATACAAGCGTTTTTAGACATTTTCGTACTTCTCGAAATAAAACTGTATTTTTCACGACAAAAAATATTTTATATCTCTGGAAATAAATTTATTGTGGTCAGAAAGCTGGAAACGTCTAAAAAGGTTCACTTTCAACGAATACGAGCGTTTTTAGTAATTTTTGTACTTCTCGGAATAAAACTGTATTTTTCACGACAAACAATATTTTATATCTCTGGAAATAAATTTATTCTGGTCAGAAAGCCGGAAACATCTAAAAACGATCACTTTCGACGAATACAAGCGTTTTTAGACATTTTCGTACTTCTCGGAATAAAACTGCATTTTTCACGACAAAAAATATTTTTTATCTCTGAAAATCAATTTATTATCGTCAGAGAGCTGGAACTGTCTAAAAACGTTCACTTTCAACGAATACGACCTTTTTTAGTCATTTTTGTACTTCTCGGAATAAAACTGTATTTTTCACGACAAAAAATATTTTATATCTCTGGAAATAAATTTATTCTGGTCAGAAAGCTGGAAACATCTAAAAACGACCACTTTCGACGAATACAAGCGTTTTTAGACATTTTCGTACTTCTCGGACTAAAACTGCATTTTTCACAACAAAAAATATTTTTTATCTCTGAAAATAAATTTATTAACGTCAGAGAGCTGGAAATGTCTAAAAACGTTCACTTTCAACGAATACGAGCGTTTTTAGGCATTTTCGTACTTCTCGGACTAAAACTGCATTTTTCACGACAAAAAATATTTTTTATCTCTGAAAATAAATTTATTAACGTCAGAGAGCTGGAAATGTCTAAAAACGTTCACTTTCAACGAATACGAGCGTTTTTAGGCATTTTCGTACTTCTCTGAATAAAACTGTATTTTTCACAACACAATTTTTTTTTATATCTCTGGAAATAAATTTATTCTGGTCAGAAAGCTGGAAACATCTAAAAACGACCACTTTCGACGAATACAAGCGTTTTTAGACATTTTCGTACTTGTCGGACTAAAACTGCATTTTTCACAACAAAAAATATTTTTTATCTCTGAAAATAAATTTATTAACGTCATTGAGCTGGAAATGTCTAAAAACGTTCACTTTCAACGAATACGAGCGTTTTTAGGCATTTTCGTACTTCTCCGAATAAAACTGTATTTTTCACGACAAAAAATATTTTGTATCTCTAAAAATAAATTTATTAACGTCAGAAAGCTGGAAACGTCTTAAAACGATCACTTTCGACGAATTCAAGCGTTTTTAGACATTTTCGTACTTCTCGGAATAAAACTGTATTTTTCACGACAAAAAATATTTTATATCTTTTAAAATAAATTTATTAACGTCAGAGAGCTGGAAATGTCTAAAAACGTTCACTTTCAATGAATACGAGCGTTTTTAGGCATTTTCGTACTTCTCCGAATAAAACTGTATTTTTCACGACAAAAAATATTTTTTATCTCTGAAAATCAATTTATTCAGGTTAGAAAGCTGGAAACGTCTAAAAACGACCACTTTCGACGAATACAAGCGTTTTTAGACATTTTCGTACTTCTCGGACTAAAACTGCATTTTTCACGACAAAAAATATTTTATATCTTTGAAAATAAATTTATTAACGTCAGAGAGCTGGAAATGTCTAAAAATGTTCACTTTCAACGAATACGAGCGTTTTTAGGCATTTTCGTACTTCTCCGAATAAAACTGTATTTTTCACTACAAAAAATATTTTATATCTCTGGAAATAAATTTATTCTGGTCAGAGAGCTGGAAATGTCTAAAAACGTTCACTTTCAACGAATACGAGCGTTTTTAGGCATTTTCGTACTTCTCCGAATAAAACTGTATTTTTCACGACAAAAAATATTTTATATCTCTGGAAATAAATTTATTCTGGTCAGAAAGCTGGAAACGTCTAAAAACGACCACTTTCGACGAATACAAGCGTTTTTAGACATTTTCGTACTTCTCGGACTAAAACTGCATTTTTCACGACAAAAAATATCTTTTATCTCTGAAAATAAATTTATTAACGTCAGAGAGCTGTAAATGTCTAAAAACGTTCACTTTCAACGAATACGAGCGTTTTTAGGCATTTTCGTACTTCTCCGAATAAAACTGTATTTTTCACGACAAAAAATATTTTTTTTCTCTGAAAATCAATTTATTCAGGTTAGAAAGCTGGAAACGTCTAACAACGACCACTTTCGACGAATACAAGCGTTTTTAGACATTTTCGTACTTCTCGGACTAAAACTGCATTTTTCACGACAAAAAATATTTTATATCTTTGAAAATAAATTTATTAACGTCAGAGAGCTGGAAATGTCTAAAAACGTTCACTTTCAACGAATACGAGCGTTTTTAGGCATTTTCGTACTTCTCCGAATAAAACTGTATTTTTCACGACAAAAAATATTTTATATCTCTGGAACTAAATTTATTCTGGTCAGAAAGCTGGAAACGTCTAAAAACGATCACTTTCGACAAATACAAGCGTTTTTAGACATTTTCGTACTTCTCGGAATAAAACTGCATTTTTCACGACAAAAAATATTTTATATCTCTGAAAATAAATTTATTAACGTCAGAAAGCTGAAAATGGCCAAAAACGATCACTTTCGACGAATACAAGCGTTTTTAGACATTTTCGTACTTCTCGGAATAAAATTGCATTTTTCACGACAAAAAATATTTTTTATCTCTGAAAATCAATTTATTATCGTCAGAGAGCTGGAAATGTCTAAAAACGTTCACTTTCAACGAATACGACCTTTTTTAGTGATTTTTGTACTTCTCGGAATAAAACTGTATTTTTCACGACAAAAAAAAATTTTTATCTCTGAAAATCAATTTATTCAGGTCAGAAAGCTGGAAATGTCTAAAAACGTTCACTTTCAACGAATTCGAGCGTTTTTAGGCATTTTCGTACTTCTCCGAATAAAACTGTATTTTTCACGACAAAAAATATTTTATATCTTTGGAAATAAATTTATTCTGGTCAGAAAGCTGGAAACGTCTAAAAACGATCACTTTCGACAAATACAAGCGTTTTTAGACATTTTCGTACTTCTCGGAATAAAACTGCATTTTTCACGACAAAAAATATTTTTTATCTCTGAAAATCAATTTATTTATCGTCAGAGAGCTAGAACTGTCTAAAAACGTTCACTTTCAACGAATACGACCTTTTTTAGTCATTTTTGTACTTGTCGGAATAAAACTGTATTTTTCACGACAAAAAATATTTTTTATCTCTGAAAATCAATTTATTCAGGTCAGAAAGCTGGAAACGTCTAAAAACGATCACTTTCGACGAATACAAGCGTTTTTAGACATTTTCGTACTTCTCGAAATAAAACTGTATTTTTCACGACAAAAAATATTTTATATCTCTGGAAATAAATTTATTCTGGTCAGAAAGCTGGAAACGTCTAAAAAGGTTCACTTTCAATGAATACGAGCGTTTTTAGTAATTTTTGTACTTCTCGGAATAAAACTGTATTTTTCACGACAAAAAATATTTTATATCTCTGGAAATAAATTTATTCTGGTGAGAAAGCTGGAAACATCTAAAAACGACCACTTTCGACGAATACAAGCGTTTTTAGACATTTTCGTACTTCTCGGACTAAAACTGCATTTTTCACAACAAAAAATATTTTTTATCTCTGAAAATAAATTTATTAACGTCAGAGAGCTGGAATGTCTAAAAACGTTCACTTTCAACGAATACGAGCGTTTTTAGGCATTTTCGTACTTCTCGGACTAAAACTGCATTTTTCACGACAAAAATATTTTTTATCTCTGAAAATAAATTTATTAACGTCAGAGAGCTGGAAATGTCTAAAAACGTTCACTTTCAACGAATACGAGCGTTTTTAGGCATTTTCGTACTTCTCTGAATAAAACTGTATTTTTCACAACACAAAATTTTTTTATATCTCTGGAAATAAATTTATTCTGGTCAGAAAGCTGGAAACATCTAAAAACGACCACTTTCGACGAATACAAGCGTTTTTAGACATTTTCGTACTTCTCGGACTAAAACTGCATTTTTCACAACAAAAAATATTTTTTGTCTCTGAAAATATATTTATTAACGTCAGAGAGCTGGAATGTCTAAAAACGTTCACTTTCAACGAATACGAGCGTTTTTAGGCATTTTCGTACTTCTCCGAATAAAACTGTATTTTTCACGACAAAAAATATTTTGTATCTCTAAAAATAAATTTATTAACGTCAGAAAGCTGGAAACGTCTTAAAACGATCACTTTCGACAAATACAAGCGTTTTTAGACATTTTCGTACTTCTCGGAATAAAACTGCATTTTTCACGACAAAAAATATTTTATATGTCTGAAAATAAATTTATTAACGTCAGAGAGCTGGAAATGTCTAAAAAGTTCACTTTCAACGAATACGAGCATTTTTAGGCATTTTCGTACTTCTCCGAATAAAACTGTATTTTTCACGACAAAAAATATTTTATATCTCTGGAAATAAATTTATTCTGGTCAGAGAGCTGGAAATGTCTAAAAACGTTCACTTTCAACGAATACGACCTTTTTTAGTCATTTTTGTACTTGTCGGAATAAAACTGTATTTTTCACGACAAAAAATATTTTTTATCTCTGAAAATCAATTTATTCAGGTCAGAAAGCTGGAAACGTCTAAAAACGATCACTTTCGACGAATACAAGCGTTTTTAGACATTTTCGTACTTCTCGAAATAAAACTGTATTTTTCACGACAAAAAATATTTTATATCTCTGAAAATAAATTTATTAACGTCAGAGAGCTGGAAATGTTTAAAGACGTTCACTTTCAACGAATACGAGCGTTTTTAATCATTTTCGTTCTTCTCGGAATAAAACTGTATTTTTAACGACAAAAAATATTTTTTATCTCTGAAAATAAATTTATTAACGTCAGAAAGCTGGAAATGGCTAAAAACGACCACTTTCGACGAATACAAGCGTTTTTAGACATTTTCGTACTTCTCGGAATAAAACTGCATTTTTCACGACAAAAAATATTTTTTATCTCTGAAAATCAATTTATTTATCGTCAGAGAGCTAGAACTGTCTAAAAACGTTCACTTTCAACGAATACGACCTTTTTTAGTCATTTCTGTACTTGTCGGAATAAAACTGTATTTTTCACGACAAAAAATATTTTTTATCTCTGAAAATCAATTTATTTAGGTCAGAAAGCTGGAAACGTCTAAAAACGATCACTTTCGACGAATACAAGCGTTTTTAGACATTTTCGTACTTCTCGGACTAAAACTGCATTTTTCACGACAAAAAATATTTTATATCTTTGAAAATAAATTTATTAACGTCAGAGAGCTGGAAATGTCTAAAAACGTTCACTTTCAACGAATACGAGCGTTTTTAGGCATTTTCGTACTTCTCCGAATAAAACTGTATTTTTCACTACAAAAAATATTTTATATCTCTGGAAATAAATTTATTCTGGTCAGAGAGCTGGAAATGTCTAAAAACGTTCACTTTCAACGAATACGAGCGTTTTTAGGCATTTTCGTACTTCTCCGAATAAAACTGTATTTTTCACGACAAAAAATATTTTATATCTCTGGAAATAAATTTATTCTGGTCAGAAAGCTGGAAACGTCTAAAAACGACCACTTTCGACGAATACAAGCGTTTTTAGACATTTTCGTACTTCTCGGACTAAAACTGCATTTTTCACGACAACAAATATCTTTTATCTCTGAAAATAAATTTATTAACGTCAGAGAGCTGTAAATGTCTAAAAACGTTCACTTTCAACGAATACGAGCGTTTTTAGGCATTTTCGTACTTCTCCGAATAAAACTGTATTTTTCACGACAAAAAATATTTTTTTTCTCTGAAAATCAATTTATTCAGGTTAGAAAGCTGGAAACGTCTAACAACGACCACTTTCGACGAATACAAGCGTTTTTAGACATTTTCGTACTTCTCGGACTAAAACTGCATTTTTCACGACAAAAAATATTTTATATCTCTGAAAATAAATTTATTAACGTCAGAAAGCTGAAAATGGCCAAAAACGATCACTTTCGACGAATACAAGCGTTTTTAGACATTTTCGTACTTCTCGGAATAAAACTGCATTTTTCACGACAAAAAATATTTTTTATCTCTGAAAATCAATTTATTATCGTCAGAGAGCTGGAAATGTCTAAAAACGTTCACTTTCAACGAATACGACCTTTTTTAGTGATTTTTGTACTTCTCGGAATAAAACTGTATTTTTCACGACAAAAAAAAAATTTTATCTCTGAAAATCAATTTATTCAGGTCAGAAAGCTGGAAATGTCTAAAAACGTTCACTTTCAACGAATTCGAGCGTTTTTAGGCATTTTCGTACTTCTCCGAATAAAACTGTATTTTTCACGACAAAAAATATTTTATATCTTTGGAAGTAAATTTATTCTGGTCAGAAAGCTGGAAACGTCTAAAAACGATCACTTTCGACAAATACAAGCGTTTTTAGACATTTTCGTACTTCTCGGAATAAAACTGCATTTTTCACGACAAAAAATATTTTTTATCTCTGAAAATCAATTTATTTATCGTCAGAGAGCTAGAACTGTCTAAAAACGTTCACTTTCAACGAATACGACCTTTTTTAGTCATTTTTGTACTTGTCGGAATAAAACTGTATTTTTCACGACAAAAAATATTTTTTATCTCTGAAAATCAATTTATTCAGGTCAGAAAGCTGGAAACGTCTAAAAACGATCACTTTCGACGAATACAAGCGTTTTTAGACATTTTCGTACTTCTCGAAATAAAACTGTATTTTTCACGACAAAAAATATTTTATATCTCTGGAAATAAATTTATTCTGGTCAGAAAGCTGGAAACGTCTAAAAAGGTTCACTTTCAATGAATACGAGCGTTTTTAGTAATTTTTGTACTTCTCGGAATAAAACTGTATTTTTCACGACAAAAAATATTTTATATCTCTGGAAATAAATTTATTCTGGTGAGAAAGCTGGAAACATCTAAAAACGACCACTTTCGACGAATACAAGCGTTTTTAGACATTTTCGTACTTCTCGGACTAAAACTGCATTTTTCACAACAAAAAATATTTTTTATCTCTGAAAATAAATTTATTAACGTCAGAGAGCTGGAATGTCTAAAAACGTTCACTTTCAACGAATACGAGCGTTTTTAGGCATTTTCGTACTTCTCGGACTAAAACTGCATTTTTCACGACAAAAATATTTTTTATCTCTGAAAATAAATTTATTAACGTCAGAGAGCTGGAAATGTCTAAAAACGTTCACTTTCAACGAATACGAGCGTTTTTAGGCATTTTCGTACTTCTCTGAATAAAACTGTATTTTTCACAACACAAAATTTTTTTATATCTCTGGAAATAAATTTATTCTGGTCAGAAAGCTGGAAACATCTAAAAACGACCACTTTCGACGAATACAAGCGTTTTTAGACATTTTCGTACTTCTCGGACTAAAACTGCATTTTTCACAACAAAAAATATTTTTTGTCTCTGAAAATATATTTATTAACGTCAGAGAGCTGGAATGTCTAAAAACGTTCACTTTCAACGAATACGAGCGTTTTTAGGCATTTTCGTACTTCTCCGAATAAAACTATATTTTTCACGACAAAAAATATTTTGTATCTCTAAAAATAAATTTATTAACGTCAGAAAGCTGGAAACGTCTTAAAACGATCACTTTCGACAAATACAAGCGTTTTTAGACATTTTCGTACTTCTCGGAATAAAACTGCATTTTTCACGACAAAAAATATTTTATATCTCTGAAAATAAATTTATTAACGTCAGAGAGCTGGAAATGTCTAAAAAGTTCACTTTCAACGAATACGAGCATTTTTAGGCATTTTCGTACTTCTCCGAATAAAACTGTATTTTTCACGACAAAAAATATTTTATATCTCTGGAAATAAATTTATTCTGTTCAGAGAGCTGGAAATGTCTAAAAACGTTCACTTTCAACGAATACGACCTTTTTTAGTCATTTTTGTACTTGTCGGAATAAAACTGTATTTTTCACGACAAAAAATATTTTTTATCTCTGAAAATCAATTTATTCAGGTCAGAAAGCTGGAAACGTCTAAAAACGATCACTTTCGACGAATACAAGCGTTTTTAGACATTTTCGTACTTCTCGAAATAAAACTGTATTTTTCACGACAAAAAATATTTTATATCTCTGAAAATAAATTTATTAACGTCAGAGAGCTGGAAATGTTTAAAGACGTTCACTTTCAACGAATACGAGCGTTTTTAATCATTTTCGTTCTTCTCGGAATAAAACTGTATTTTTAACGACAAAAAATATTTTTTATCTCTGAAAATAAATTTATTAACGTCAGAAAGCTGGAAATGGCTAAAAACGACCACTTTCGACGAATACAAGCGTTTTTAGACATTTTCGTACTTCTCGGAATAAAACTGCATTTTTCACGACAAAAAATATTTTTTATCTCTGAAAATCAATTTATTTATCGTCAGAGAGCTAGAACTGTCTAAAAACGTTCACTTTCAACGAATACGACCTTTTTTAGTCATTTCTGTACTTGTCGGAATAAAACTGTATTTTTCACGACAAAAAATATTTTTTATCTCTGAAAATCAATTTATTTAGGTCAGAAAGCTGGAAACGTCTAAAAACGATCACTTTCGACGAATACAAGCGTTTTTAGACATTTTCGTACTTCTCGAAATAAAACTGTATTTTTCACGACAAAAAATATTTTATATCTCTGGAAATAAATTTATTGTGGTCAGAAAGCTGGAAACGTCTAAAAAGGTTCACTTTCAACGAATACGAGCGTTTTTAGTAATTTTTGTACTTCTCGGAATAAAACTGTATTTTTCACGACAAAAAATATTTTATATCTCTGGAAATAAATTTATTCTGGTCAGAAAGCTGGAAACATCTAAAAACGACCACTTTCGACGAATACAAGCGTTTTTAGACATTTTCGTACTTCTCGGACTAAAACTGCATTTTTCACAACAAAAAATATTTTTTATCTCTGAAAATAAATTTATTAACGTCAGAGAGCTGGAATGTCTAAAAACGTTCACTTTCAACGAATACGAGCGTTTTTAGGCATTTTCGTACTTCTCGGACTAAAACTGCATTTTTCACGACAAAAATATTTTTTATCTCTGAAAATAAATTTATTAACGTCAGAGAGCTGGAAATGTCTAAAAACGTTCACTTTCAACGAATACGAGCGTTTTTAGGCATTTTCGTACTTCTCTGAATAAAACTGTATTTTTCACAACACAAAATTTTTTTATATCTCTGGAAATAAATTTATTCTGGTCAGAAAGCTGGAAACATCTAAAAACGACCACTTTCGACGAATACAAGCGTTTTTAGACATTTTCGTACTTCTCGGACTAAAACTGCATTTTTCACAACAAAAAATATTTTGTATCTCTAAAAATAAATTTATTAACGTCAGAAAGCTGGAAACGTCTTAAAACGATCACTTTCGACGAATTCAAGCGTTTTTAGACATTTTCGTACTTCTCGGAATAAAACTGCATTTTTCACGACAAAAAATATTTTATATCTCTGAAAATAAATTTATTAACGTCAGAGAGCTGGAAATGTCTAAAAACGTTCACTTTCAACGAATACGAGCGGTTTTAGGCATTTTCATACTTCTCCGAATAAAACTGTATTTTTTACTACAAAAAATATTTTATATCTCTGGAAATAAATTTATTCTGGTCAGAAAGCTGGAAACGTCTAAAAACGGTCACTTTCGACAAATACAAGCGTTTTTAGACATTTTCGTACTTCTCGGAATAAAACTGCATTTTTCACGACAAAAAATATTTTATATCTCTGAAAATAAATTTATTAACGTCAGAGAGCTGGAAATGTCTAAAAAGTTCACTTTCAACGAATACGAGCATTTTTAGGCATTTTCGTACTTCTCCGAATAAAACTGTATTTTTCACGACAAAAAATATTTTATATCTTTGGAAATAAATTTATTCTGGTCAGAAAGCTGGAAACGTCTAAAAACGATCACTTTCGACAAATACAAGCGTTTTTAGACATTTTCGTACTTCTCGGAATAAAACTGCATTTTTCACGACAAAAAATATTTTTTATCTCTGAAAATCAATTTATTATCGTCAGAGAGCTGGAAATGTCTAAAAACGTTCACTTTCAACGAATACGACCTTTTTTAGTGATTTTTGTACTTCTCGGAATAAAACTGTATTTTTCACGACAAAAAAAAATTTTTATCTCTGAAAATCAATTTATTCAGGTCAGAAAGCTGGAAATGTCTAAAAACGTTCACTTTCAACGAATTCGAGCGTTTTTAGGCATTTTCGTACTTCTCCGAATAAAACTGTATTTTTCACGACAAAAAATATTTTATATCTTTGGAAATAAATTTATTCTGGTCAGAAAGCTGGAAACGTCTAAAAACGATCACTTTCGACAAATACAAGCGTTTTTAGACATTTTCGTACTTCTCGGAATAAAACTGCATTTTTCACGACAAAAAATATTTTTTATCTCTGAAAATCAATTTATTTATCGTCAGAGAGCTAGAACTGTCTAAAAACGTTCACTTTCAACGAATACGACCTTTTTTAGTCATTTTTGTACTTGTCGGAATAAAACTGTATTTTTCACGACAAAAAATATTTTTTATCTCTGAAAATCAATTTATTCAGGTCAGAAAGATGGAAACGTCTAAAAACGATCACTTTCGACGAATACAAGCGTTTTTAGACATTTTCGTACTTCTCGAAATAAAACTGTATTTTTCACGACAAAAAATATTTTATATCTCTGGAAATAAATTTATTCTGGTCAGAAAGCTGGAAACGTCTAAAAAGGTTCACTTTCAATGAATACGAGCGTTTTTAGTAATTTTTGTACTTCTCGGAATAAAACTGTATTTTTCACGACAAAAAATATTTTATATCTCTGGAAATAAATTTATTCTGGTCAGAAAGCTGGAAACATCTAAAAACGACCACTTTCGACGAATACAAGCGTTTTTAGACATTTTCGTACTTCTCGGACTAAAACTGCATTTTTCACAACAAAAAATATTTTTTATCTCTGAAAATAAATTTATTAACGTCAGAGAGCTGGAATGTCTAAAAACGTTCACTTTCAACGAATACGAGCGTTTTTAGGCATTTTCGTACTTCTCGGACTAAAACTGCATTTTTCACGACAAAAATATTTTTTATCTCTGAAAATAAATTTATTAACGTCAGAGAGCTGGAAATGTCTAAAAACGTACACTTTCAACGAATACGAGCGTTTTTAGGCATTTTCGTACTTCTCTGAATAAAACTGTATTTTTCACAACACAAAATTTTTTTATATCTCTGGAAATAAATTTATTCTGGTCAGAAAGCTGGAAACATCTAAAAACGACCACTTTCGACGAATACAAGCGTTTTTAGACATTTTCGTACTTCTCGGACTAAAACTGCATTTTTCACAACAAAAAATATTTTGTATCTCTAAAAATAAATTTATTAACGTCAGAAAGCTGGAAACGTCTTAAAACGATCACTTTCGACGAATTCAAGCGTTTTTAGACATTTTCGTACTTCTCGGAATAAAACTGCATTTTTCACGACAAAAAATATTTTATATCTCTGAAAATAAATTTATTAACGTCAGAGAGCTGGAAATGTCTAAAAACGTTCACTTTCAACGAATACGAGCGGTTTTAGGCATTTTCATACTTCTCCGAATAAAACTGTATTTTTTACTACAAAAAATATTTTATATCTCTGGAAATAAATTTATTCTGGTCAGAAAGCTGGAAACGTCTAAAAACGGTCACTTTCGACAAATACAAGCGTTTTTAGACATTTTCGTACTTCTCGGAATAAAACTGCATTTTTCACGACAAAAAATATTTTATATCTCTGAAAATAAATTTATTAACGTCAGAGAGCTGGAAATGTCTAAAAAGTTCACTTTCAACGAATACGAGCATTTTTAGGCATTTTCGTACTTCTCCGAATAAAACTGTATTTTTCACGACAAAAAATATTTTATATCTTTGGAAATAAATTTATTCTGGTCAGAAAGCTGGAAACGTCTAAAAACGATCACTTTCGACAAATACAAGCGTTTTTAGACATTTTCGTACTTCTCGGAATAAAACTGCATTTTTCACGACAAAAAATATTTTTTATCTCTGAAAATCAATTTATTATCGTCAGAGAGCTGGAAATGTCTAAAAACGTTCACTTTCAACGAATACGACCTTTTTTAGTGATTTTTGTACTTCTCGGAATAAAACTGTATTTTTCACGACAAAAAAAAATTTTTATCTCTGAAAATCAATTTATTCAGGTCAGAAAGCTGGAAATGTCTAAAAACGTTCACTTTCAACGAATTCGAGCGTTTTTAGGCATTTTCGTACTTCTCCGAATAAAACTGTATTTTTCACGACAAAAAATATTTTATATCTTTGGAAATAAATTTATTCTGGTCAGAAAGCTGGAAACGTCTAAAAACGATCACTTTCGACAAATACAAGCGTTTTTAGACATTTTCGTACTTCTCGGAATAAAACTGCATTTTTCACGACAAAAAATATTTTTTATCTCTGAAAATCAATTTATTTATCGTCAGAGAGCTAGAACTGTCTAAAAACGTTCACTTTCAACGAATACGACCTTTTTTAGTCATTTTTGTACTTGTCGGAATAAAACTGTATTTTTCACGACAAAAAATATTTTTTATCTCTGAAAATCAATTTATTCAGGTCAGAAAGCTGGAAACGTCTAAAAACGATCACTTTCGACGAATACAAGCGTTTTTAGACATTTTCGTACTTCTCGAAATAAAACTGTATTTTTCACGACAAAAAATATTTTATATCTCTGGAAATAAATTTATTCTGGTCAGAAAGCTGGAAACGTCTAAAAAGGTTCACTTTCAATGAATACGAGCGTTTTTAGTAATTTTTGTACTTCTCGGAATAAAACTGTATTTTTCACGACAAAAAATATTTTATATCTCTGGAAATAAATTTATTCTGGTGAGAAAGCTGGAAACATCTAAAAACGACCACTTTCGACGAATACAAGCGTTTTTAGACATTTTCGTACTTCTCGGACTAAAACTGCATTTTTCACAACAAAAAATATTTTTTATCTCTGAAAATAAATTTATTAACGTCAGAGAGCTGGAATGTCTAAAAACGTTCACTTTCAACGAATACGAGCGTTTTTAGGCATTTTCGTACTTCTCGGACTAAAACTGCATTTTTCACGACAAAAATATTTTTTATCTCTGAAAATAAATTTATTAACGTCAGAGAGCTGGAAATGTCTAAAAACGTTCACTTTCAACGAATACGAGCGTTTTTAGGCATTTTCGTACTTCTCTGAATAAAACTGTATTTTTCACAACACAAAATTTTTTTATATCTCTGGAAATAAATTTATTCTGGTCAGAAAGCTGGAAACATCTAAAAACGACCACTTTCGACGAATACAAGCGTTTTTAGACATTTTCGTACTTCTCGGACTAAAACTGCATTTTTCACAACAAAAAATATTTTTTGTCTCTGAAAATATATTTATTAACGTCAGAGAGCTGGAATGTCTAAAAACGTTCACTTTCAACGAATACGAGCGTTTTTAGGCATTTTCGTACTTCTCCGAATAAAACTGTATTTTTCACGACAAAAAATATTTTATATCTCTGGAAATAAATTTATTGTGGTCAGAAAGCTGGAAACGTCTAAAAAGGTTCACTTTCAACGAATACGAGCGTTTTTAGTAATTTTTGTACTTCTCGGAATAAAACTGTATTTTTCACGACAAAAAATATTTTATATCTCTGGAAATAAATTTATTCTGGTCAGAAAGCTGGAAACATCTAAAAACGACCACTTTCGACGAATACAACCGTTTTTAGACATTTTCGTACTTCTCGGACTAAAACTGCATTTTTCACAACAAAAAATATTTTTTATCTCTGAAAATAAATTTATTAACGTCAGAGAGCTGGAAATGTCTAAAAACGTTCACTTTCAACGAATACGAGCGTTTTTAGGCATTTTCGTACTTGTCGGAATAAAACTGTATTTTTCACGACAAAAAATATTTTTTATCTCTGAAAATCAATTTATTTAGGTCAGAAAGCTGGAAACGTCTAAAAACGATCACTTTCGACGAATACAAGCGTTTTTAGACATTTTCGTACTTCTCGAAATAAAACTGTATTTTTCACGACAAAAAATATTTTATATCTCTGGAAATAAATTTATTGTGGTCAGAAAGCTGGAAACGTCTAAAAAGGTTCACTTTCAACGAATACGAGCGTTTTTAGTAATTTTTGTACTTCTCGGAATAAAACTGTATTTTTCACGACAAAAAATATTTTATATCTCTGGAAATAAATTTATTCTGGTCAGAAAGCTGGAAACATCTAAAAACGACCACTTTCGACGAATACAACCGTTTTTAGACATTTTCGTACTTCTCGGACTAAAACTGCATTTTTCACAACAAAAAATATTTTTTATCTCTGAAAATAAATTTATTAACGTCAGAGAGCTGGAAATGTCTAAAAAGTTCACTTTCAACGAATACGAGCATTTTTAGGCATTTTCGTACTTCTCCGAATAAAACTGTATTTTTCACGACAAAAAATATTTTATATCTTTGGAAATAAATTTATTCTGGTCAGAAAGCTGGAAACGTCTAAAAACGATCACTTTCGACAAATACAAGCGTTTTTAGACATTTTCGTACTTCTCGGAATAAAACTGCATTTTTCACGACAAAAAATATTTTTTATCTCTGAAAATCAATTTATTATCGTCAGAGAGCTGGAAATGTCTAAAAACGTTCACTTTCAACGAATACGACCTTTTTTAGTGATTTTTGTACTTCTCGGAATAAAACTGTATTTTTCACGACAAAAAAAAATTTTTATCTCTGAAAATCAATTTATTCAGGTCAGAAAGCTGGAAATGTCTAAAAACGTTCACTTTCAACGAATTCGAGCGTTTTTAGGCATTTTCGTACTTCTCCGAATAAAACTGTATTTTTCACGACAAAAAATATTTTATATCTTTGGAAATAAATTTATTCTGGTCAGAAAGCTGGAAACGTCTAAAAACGATCACTTTCGACAAATACAAGCGTTTTTAGACATTTTCGTACTTCTCGGAATAAAACTGCATTTTTCACGACAAAAAATATTTTTTATCTCTGAAAATCAATTTATTTATCGTCAGAGAGCTAGAACTGTCTAAAAACGTTCACTTTCAACGAATACGACCTTTTTTAGTCATTTTTGTACTTGTCGGAATAAAACTGTATTTTTCACGACAAAAAATATTTTTTATCTCTGAAAATCAATTTATTCAGGTCAGAAAGCTGGAAACGTCTAAAAACGATCACTTTCGACGAATACAAGCGTTTTTAGACATTTTCGTACTTCTCGAAATAAAACTGTATTTTTCACGACAAAAAATATTTTATATCTCTGGAAATAAATTTATTCTGGTCAGAAAGCTGGAAACGTCTAAAAAGGTTCACTTTCAATGAATACGAGCGTTTTTAGTAATTTTTGTACTTCTCGGAATAAAACTGTATTTTTCACGACAAAAAATATTTTATATCTCTGGAAATAAATTTATTCTGGTGAGAAAGCTGGAAACATCTAAAAACGACCACTTTCGACGAATACAAGCGTTTTTAGACATTTTCGTACTTCTCGGACTAAAACTGCATTTTTCACAACAAAAAATATTTTTTATCTCTGAAAATAAATTTATTAACGTCAGAGAGCTGGAATGTCTAAAAACGTTCACTTTCAACGAATACGAGCGTTTTTAGGCATTTTCGTACTTCTCGGACTAAAACTGCATTTTTCACGACAAAAATATTTTTTATCTCTGAAAATAAATTTATTAACGTCAGAGAGCTGGAAATGTCTAAAAACGTTCACTTTCAACGAATACGAGCGTTTTTAGGCATTTTCGTACTTCTCTGAATAAAACTGTATTTTTCACAACACAAAATTTTTTTATATCTCTGGAAATATATTTATTCTGGTCAGAAAGCTGGAAACATCTAAAAACGACCACTTTCGACGAATACAAGCGTTTTTAGACATTTTCGTACTTCTCGGACTAAAACTGCATTTTTCACAACAAAAAATATTTTTTGTCTCTGAAAATATATTTATTAACGTCAGAGAGCTGGAATGTCTAAAAACGTTCACTTTCAACGAATACGAGCGTTTTTAGGCATTTTCGTACTTCTCCGAATAAAACTGTATTTTTCACGACAAAAAATATTTTGTATCTCTAAAAATAAATTTATTAACGTCAGAAAGCTGGAAACGTCTTAAAACGATCACTTTCGACAAATACAAGCGTTTTTAGACATTTTCGTACTTCTCGGAATAAAACTGCATTTTTCACGACAAAAAATATTTTATATCTCTGAAAATAAATTTATTAACGTCAGAGAGCTGGAAATGTCTAAAAAGTTCACTTTCAACGAATACGAGCATTTTTAGGCATTTTCGTACTTCTCCGAATAAAACTGTATTTTTCACGACAAAAAATATTTTATATCTCTGGAAATAAATTTATTGTGGTCAGAAAGCTGGAAACGTCTAAAAAGGTTCACTTTCAACGAATACGAGCGTTTTTAGTAATTTTTGTACTTCTCGGAATAAAACTGTATTTTTCACGACAAAAAATATTTTATATCTCTGGAAATAAATTTATTCTGGTCAGAAAGCTGGAAACATCTAAAAACGACCACTTTCGACGAATACAACCGTTTTTAGACATTTTCGTACTTCTCGGACTAAAACTGCATTTTTCACAACAAAAAATATTTTTTATCTCTGAAAATAAATTTATTAACGTCAGAGAGCTGGAAATGTCTAAAAACGTTCACTTTCAACGAATACGAGCGTTTTTAGGCATTTTCGTACTTGTCGGAATAAAACTGTATTTTTCACGACAAAAAATATTTTTTATCTCTGAAAATCAATTTATTTAGGTCAGAAAGCTGGAAACGTCTAAAAACGATCACTTTCGACGAATACAAGCGTTTTTAGACATTTTCGTACTTCTCGAAATAAAACTGTATTTTTCACGACAAAAAATATTTTATATCTCTGGAAATAAATTTATTGTGGTCAGAAAGCTGGAAACGTCTAAAAAGGTTCACTTTCAACGAATACGAGCGTTTTTAGTAATTTTTGTACTTCTCGGAATAAAACTGTATTTTTCACGACAAAAAATATTTTATATCTCTGGAAATAAATTTATTCTGGTCAGAAAGCTGGAAACATCTAAAAACGACCACTTTCGACGAATACAACCGTTTTTAGACATTTTCGTACTTCTCGGACTAAAACTGCATTTTTCACAACAAAAAATATTTTTTATCTCTGAAAATAAATTTATTAACGTCAGAGAGCTGGAAATGTCTAAAAACGTTCACTTTCAACGAATACGAGCGTTTTTAGGCATTTTCGTACTTGTCGGAATAAAACTGTATTTTTCACGACAAAAAATATTTTTTATCTCTGAAAATCAATTTATTTAGGTCAGAAAGCTGGAAACGTCTAAAAACGATCACTTTCGACGAATACAAGCGTTTTTAGACATTTTCGTACTTCTCGAAATAAAACTGTATTTTTCACGACAAAAAATATTTTATATCTCTGGAAATAAATTTATTGTGGTCAGAAAGCTGGAAACGTCTAAAAAGGTTCACTTTCAACGAATACGAGCGTTTTTAGTAATTTTTGTACTTCTCGGAATAAAACTGTATTTTTCACGACAAACAATATTTTATATCTCTGGAAATAAATTTATTCTGGTCAGAAAGCCGGAAACATCTAAAAACGATCACTTTCGACGAATACAAGCGTTTTTAGACATTTTCGTACTTCTCGGAATAAAACTGCATTTTTCACGACAAAAAATATTTTTTATCTCTGAAAATCAATTTATTATCGTCAGAGAGCTGGAACTGTCTAAAAACGTTCACTTTCAACGAATACGACCTTTTTTAGTCATTTTTGTACTTCTCGGAATAAAACTGTATTTTTCACGACAAAAAATATTTTATATCTCTGGAAATAAATTTATTCTGGTCAGAAAGCTGGAAACATCTAAAAACGACCACTTTCGACGAATACAAGCGTTTTTAGACATTTTCGTACTTCTCGGACTAAAACTGCATTTTTCACAACAAAAAATATTTTTTATCTCTGAAAATAAATTTATTAACGTCAGAGAGCTGGAAATGTCTAAAAACGTTCACTTTCAACGAATACGAGCGTTTTTAGGCATTTTCGTACTTCTCGGACTAAAACTGCATTTTTCACGACAAAAAATATTTTTTATCTCTGAAAATAAATTTATTAACGTCAGAGAGCTGGAAATGTCTAAAAACGTTCACTTTCAACGAATACGAGCGTTTTTAGGCATTTTCGTACTTCTCTGAATAAAACTGTATTTTTCACAACACAAATTTTTTTTATATCTCTGGAAATAAATTTATTCTGGTCAGAAAGCTGGAAACATCTAAAAACGACCACTTTCGACGAATACAAGCGTTTTTAGACATTTTCGTACTTGTCGGACTAAAACTGCATTTTTCACAACAACAAATATTTTTTATCTCTGAAAATAAATTTATTAACGTCATTGAGCTGGAAATGTCTAAAAACGTTCACTTTCAACGAATACGAGCGTTTTTAGGCATTTTCGTACTTCTCCGAATAAAACTGTATTTTTCACGACAAAAAATATTTTGTATCTCTAAAAATAAATTTATTAACGTCAGAAAGCTGGAAACGTCTTAAAACGATCACTTTCGACGAATTCAAGCGTTTTTAGACATTTTCGTACTTCTCGGAATAAAACTGTATTTTTCACGACAAAAAATATTTTATATCTTTTAAAATAAATTTATTAACGTCAGAGAGCTGGAAATGTCTAAAAACGTTCACTTTCAATGAATACGAGCGTTTTTAGGCATTTTCGTACTTCTCCGAATAAAACTGTATTTTTCACGACAAAAAATATTTTTTATCTCTGAAAATCAATTTATTCAGGTTAGAAAGCTGGAAACGTCTAAAAACGACCACTTTCGACGAATACAAGCGTTTTTAGACATTTTCGTACTTCTCGGACTAAAACTGCATTTTTCACGACAAAAAATATTTTATATCTTTGAAAATAAATTTATTAACGTCAGAGAGCTGGAAATGTCTAAAAACGTTCACTTTCAACGAATACGAGCGTTTTTAGGCATTTTCGTACTTCTCCGAATAAAACTGTATTTTTCACTACAAAAAATATTTTATATCTCTGGAAATAAATTTATTCTGGTCAGAGAGCTGGAAATGTCTAAAAACGTTCACTTTCAACGAATACGAGCGTTTTTAGGCATTTTCGTACTTCTCCGAATAAAACTGTATTTTTCACGACAAAAAATATTTTATATCTCTGGAAATAAATTTATTCTGGTCAGAAAGCTGGAAACGTCTAAAAACGACCACTTTCGACGAATACAAGCGTTTTTAGACATTTTCGTACTTCTCGGACTAAAACTGCATTTTTCACGACAAAAAATATCTTTTATCTCTGAAAATAAATTTATTAACGTCAGAGAGCTGTAAATGTCTAAAAACGTTCACTTTCAACGAATACGAGCGTTTTTAGGCATTTTCGTACTTCTCCGAATAAAACTGTATTTTTCACGACAAAAAATATTTTTTTTCTCTGAAAATCAATTTATTCAGGTTAGAAAGCTGGAAACGTCTAACAACGACCACTTTCGACGAATACAAGCGTTTTTAGACATTTTCGTACTTCTCGGACTAAAACTGCATTTTTCACGACAAAAAATATTTTATATCTTTGAAAATAAATTTATTAACGTCAGAGAGCTGGAAATGTCTAAAAACGTTCACTTTCAACGAATACGAGCGTTTTTAGGCATTTTCGTACTTCTCCGAATAAAACTGTATTTTTCACGACAAAAAATATTTTATATCTCTGGAACTAAATTTATTCTGGTCAGAAAGCTGGAAACGTCTAAAAACGATCACTTTCGACAAATACAAGCGTTTTTAGACATTTTCGTACTTCTCGGAATAAAACTGCATTTTTCACCACAAAAAATATTTTATATCTCTGAAAATAAATTTATTAACGTCAGAAAGCTGAAAATGGCCAAAAACGATCACTTTCGACGAATACAAGCGTTTTTAGACATTTTCGTACTTCTCGGAATAAAACTGCATTTTTCACGACAAAAAATATTTTTTATCTCTGAAAATCAATTTATTATCGTCAGAGAGCTGGAAATGTCTAAAAACGTTCACTTTCAACGAATACGACCTTTTTTAGTGATTTTTGTACTTCTCGGAATAAAACTGTATTTTTCACGACAAAAAAAAATTTTTATCTCTGAAAATCAATTTATTCAGGTCAGAAAGCTGGAAATGTCTAAAAACGTTCACTTTCAACGAATTCGAGCGTTTTTAGGCATTTTCGTACTTCTCCGAATAAAACTGTATTTTTCACGACAAAAAATATTTTATATCTTTGGAAATAAATTTATTCTGGTCAGAAAGCTGGAAACGTCTAAAAACGATCACTTTCGACAAATACAAGCGTTTTTAGACATTTTCGTACTTCTCGGAATAAAACTGCATTTTTCACGACAAAAAATATTTTTTATCTCTGAAAATCAATTTATTTATCGTCAGAGAGCTAGAACTGTCTAAAAACGTTCACTTTCAACGAATACGACCTTTTTTAGTCATTTTTGTACTTGTCGGAATAAAACTGTATTTTTCACGACAAAAAATATTTTTTATCTCTGAAAATCAATTTATTCAGGTCAGAAAGCTGGAAACGTCTAAAAACGATCACTTTCGACGAATACAAGCGTTTTTAGACATTTTCGTACTTCTCGAAATAAAACTGTATTTTTCACGACAAAAAATATTTTATATCTCTGGAAATAAATTTATTCTGGTCAGAAAGCTGGAAACGTCTAAAAAGGTTCACTTTCAACGAATACGAGCGTTTTTAGGCATTTTCGTACTTCTCCGAATAAAACTGTATTTTTCACGACAAAAAATATTTTATATCTCTGGAAATAAATTTATTCTGGTCAGAAAGCTGGAAACGTCTAAAAACGACCACTTTCGACGAATACAAGCGTTTTTAGACATTTTCGTACTTCTCGGACTAAAACTGCATTTTTCACGACAAAAAATATCTTTTATCTCTGAAAATAAATTTATTAACGTCAGAGAGCTGTAAATGTCTAAAAACGTTCACTTTCAACGAATACGAGCGTTTTTAGGCATTTTCGTACTTCTCCGAATAAAACTGTATTTTTCACGACAAAAAATATTTTTTTTCTCTGAAAATCAATTTATTCAGGTTAGAAAGCTGGAAACGTCTAACAACGACCACTTTCGACGAATACAAGCGTTTTTAGACATTTTCGTACTTCTCGGACTAAAACTGCATTTTTCACGACAAAAAATATTTTATATCTTTGAAAATAAATTTATTAACGTCAGAGAGCTGGAAATGTCTAAAAACGTTCACTTTCAACGAATACGAGCGTTTTTAGGCATTTTCGTACTTCTCCGAATAAAACTGTATTTTTCACGACAAAAAATATTTTATATCTCTGGAACTAAATTTATTCTGGTCAGAAAGCTGGAAACGTCTAAAAACGATCACTTTCGACAAATACAAGCGTTTTTAGACATTTTCGTACTTCTCGGAATAAAACTGCATTTTTCACCACAAAAAATATTTTATATCTCTGAAAATAAATTTATTAACGTCAGAAAGCTGAAAATGGCCAAAAACGATCACTTTCGACGAATACAAGCGTTTTTAGACATTTTCGTACTTCTCGGAATAAAACTGCATTTTTCACGACAAAAAATATTTTTTATCTCTGAAAATCAATTTATTATCGTCAGAGAGCTGGAAATGTCTAAAAACGTTCACTTTCAACGAATACGACCTTTTTTAGTGATTTTTGTACTTCTCGGAATAAAACTGTATTTTTCACGACAAAAAAAAATTTTTATCTCTGAAAATCAATTTATTCAGGTCAGAAAGCTGGAAATGTCTAAAAACGTTCACTTTCAACGAATTCGAGCGTTTTTAGGCATTTTCGTACTTCTCCGAATAAAACTGTATTTTTCACGACAAAAAATATTTTATATCTTTGGAAATAAATTTATTCTGGTCAGAAAGCTGGAAACGTCTAAAAACGATCACTTTCGACAAATACAAGCGTTTTTAGACATTTTCGTACTTCTCGGAATAAAACTGCATTTTTCACGACAAAAAATATTTTTTATCTCTGAAAATCAATTTATTTATCGTCAGAGAGCTAGAACTGTCTAAAAACGTTCACTTTCAACGAATACGACCTTTTTTAGTCATTTTTGTACTTGTCGGAATAAAACTGTATTTTTCACGACAAAAAATATTTTTTATCTCTGAAAATCAATTTATTCAGGTCAGAAAGCTGGAAACGTCTAAAAACGATCACTTTCGACGAATACAAGCGTTTTTAGACATTTTCGTACTTCTCGAAATAAAACTGTATTTTTCACGACAAAAAATATTTTATATCTCTGGAAATAAATTTATTCTGGTCAGAAAGCTGGAAACGTCTAAAAAGGTTCACTTTCAATGAATACGAGCGTTTTTAGTAATTTTTGTACTTCTCGGAATAAAACTGTATTTTTCACGACAAAAAATATTTTATATCTCTGGAAATAAATTTATTCTGGTGAGAAAGCTGGAAACATCTAAAAACGACCACTTTCGACGAATACAAGCGTTTTTAGACATTTTCGTACTTCTCGGACTAAAACTGCATTTTTCACAACAAAAAATATTTTTTATCTCTGAAAATAAATTTATTAACGTCAGAGAGCTGGAATGTCTAAAAACGTTCACTTTCAACGAATACGAGCGTTTTTAGGCATTTTCGTACTTCTCGGACTAAAACTGCATTTTTCACGACAAAAGTATTTTTTATCTCTGAAAATAAATTTATTAACGTCAGAGAGCTGGAAATGTCTAAAAACGTTCACTTTCAACGAATACGAGCGTTTTTAGGCATTTTCGTACTTCTCTGAATAAAACTGTATTTTTCACAACACAAAATTTTTTTATATCTCTGGAAATAAATTTATTCTGGTCAGAAAGCTGGAAACATCTAAAAACGACCACTTTCGACGAATACAAGCGTTTTTAGACATTTTCGTACTTCTCGGACTAAAACTGCATTTTTCACAACAAAAAATATTTTTTGTCTCTGAAAATATATTTATTAACGTCAGAGAGCTGGAATGTCTAAAAACGTTCACTTTCAACGAATACGAGCGTTTTTAGGCATTTTCGTACTTCTCCGAATAAAACTGTATTTTTCACGACAAAAAATATTTTGTATCTCTAAAAATAAATTTATTAACGTCAGAAAGCTGGAAACGTCTTAAAACGATCACTTTCGACAAATACAAGCGTTTTTAGACATTTTCGTACTTCTCGGAATAAAACTGCATTTTTCACGACAAAAAATATTTTATATCTCTGAAAATAAATTTATTAACGTCAGAGAGCTGGAAATGTCTAAAAAGTTCACTTTCAACGAATACGAGCATTTTTAGGCATTTTCGTACTTCTCCGAATAAAACTGTATTTTTCACGACAAAAAATATTTTATATCTCTGGAAATAAATTTATTCTGGTCAGAGAGCTGGAAATGTCTAAAAACGTTCACTTTCAACGAATACGACCTTTTTTAGTCATTTTTGTACTTGTCGGAATAAAACTGTATTTTTCACGACAAAAAATATTTTTTATCTCTGAAAATCAATTTATTCAGGTCAGAAAGCTGGAAACGTCTAAAAACGATCACTTTCGATGAATACAAGCGTTTTTAGACATTTTCGTACTTCTCGAAATAAAACTGTATTTTTCACGACAAAAAATATTTTATATCTCTGAAAATAAATTTATTAACGTCAGAGAGCTGGAAATGTTTAAAGACGTTCACTTTCAACGAATACGAGCGTTTTTAATCATTTTCGTTCTTCTCGGAATAAAACTGTATTTTTAACGACAAAAAATTTTTTTTATCTCTGAAAATAAATTTATTAACGTCAGAAAGCTGGAAACGTCTAAAAACGATCACTTTCGACGAATACAAGCGTTTTTAGACATTTTCGTACTTCTCGGACTAAAACTGCATTTTTCACGACAAAAAATATTTTATATCTTTGAAAATAAATTTATTAACGTCAGAGAGCTGGAAATGTCTAAAAACGTTCACTTTCAACGAATACGAGCGTTTTTAGGCATTTTCGTACTTCTCCGAATAAAACTGTATTTTTCACTACAAAAAATATTTTATATCTCTGGAAATAAATTTATTCTGGTCAGAGAGCTGGAAATTTCTAAAAACGTTCACTTTCAACGAATACGAGCGTTTTTAGGCATTTTCGTACTTCTCCGAATAAAACTGTATTTTTCACGACAAAAAATATTTTATATCTCTGGAAATAAATTTATTCTGGTCAGAAAGCTGGAAACGTCTAAAAACGACCACTTTCGACGAATACAAGCGTTTTTAGACATTTTCGTACTTCTCGGACTAAAACTGCATTTTTCACGACAACAAATATCTTTTATCTCTGAAAATAAATTTATTAACGTCAGAGAGCTGTAAATGTCTAAAAACGTTCACTTTCAACGAATACGAGCGTTTTTAGGCATTTTCGTACTTCTCCGAATAAAACTGTATTTTTCACGACAAAAAATATTTTTTTTCTCTGAAAATCAATTTATTCAGGTTAGAAAGCTGGAAACGTCTAACAACGACCACTTTCGACGAATACAAGCGTTTTTAGACATTTTCGTACTTCTCGGACTAAAACTGCATTTTTCACGACAAAAAATATTTTATATCTTTGAAAATAAATTTATTAACGTCAGAGAGCTGGAAATGTCTAAAAACGTTCACTTTCAACGAATACGAGCGTTTTTAGGCATTTTCGTACTTCTCCGAATAAAACTGTATTTTTCACGACAAAAAATATTTTATATCTCTGAAAATAAATTTATTAACGTCAGAAAGCTGAAAATGGCCAAAAACGATCACTTTCGACGAATACAAGCGTTTTTAGACATTTTCGTACTTCTCGGAATAAAACTGCATTTTTCACGACAAAAAATATTTTTTATCTCTGAAAATCAATTTATTATCGTCAGAGAGCTGGAAATGTCTAAAAACGTTCACTTTCAACGAATACGACCTTTTTTAGTGATTTTTGTACTTCTCGGAATAAAACTGTATTTTTCACGACAAAAAAAAATTTTTATCTCTGAAAATCAATTTATTCAGGTCAGAAAGCTGGAAATGTCTAAAAACGTTCACTTTCAACGAATTCGAGCGTTTTTAGGCATTTTCGTACTTCTCCGAATAAAACTGTATTTTTCACGACAAAAAATATTTTATATCTTTGGAAATAAATTTATTCTGGTCAGAAAGCTGGAAACGTCTAAAAACGATCACTTTCGACAAATACAAGCGTTTTTAGACATTTTCGTACTTCTCGGAATAAAACTGCATTTTTCACGACAAAAAATATTTTTTATCTCTGAAAATCAATTTATTTATCGTCCGAGAGCTAGAACTGTCTAAAAACGTTCACTTTCAACGAATACGACCTTTTTTAGTCATTTTTGTACTTGTCGGAATAAAACTGTATTTTTCACGACAAAAAATATTTTTTATCTCTGAAAATCAATTTATTCAGGTCAGAAAGCTGGAAACGTCTAAAAACGATCACTTTCGACGAATACAAGCGTTTTTAGACATTTTCGTACTTCTCGAAATAAAACTGTATTTTTCACGACAAAAAATATTTTATATCTCTGGAAATAAATTTATTCTGGTCAGAAAGCTGGAAACGTCTAAAAAGGTTCACTTTCAATGAATACGAGCGTTTTTAGTAATTTTTGTACTTCTCGGAATAAAACTGTATTTTTCACGACAAAAAATATTTTATATCTCTGGAAATAAATTTATTCTGGTGAGAAAGCTGGAAACATCTAAAAACGACCACTTTCGACGAATACAAGCGTTTTTAGACATTTTCGTACTTCTCGGACTAAAACTGCATTTTTCACAACAAAAAATATTTTTTATCTCTGAAAATAAATTTATTAACGTCAGAGAGCTGGAATGTCTAAAAACGTTCACTTTCAACGAATACGAGCGTTTTTAGGCATTTTCGTACTTCTCTGAATAAAACTGTATTTTTCACAACACAAAATTTTTTTATATCTCTGGAAATAAATTTATTCTGGTCAGAAAGCTGGAAACATCTAAAAACGACCACTTTCGACGAATACAAGCGTTTTTAGACATTTTCGTACTTCTCGGACTAAAACTGCATTTTTCACAACAAAAAATATTTTTTGTCTCTGAAAATATATTTATTAACGTCAGAGAGCTGGAATGTCTAAAAACGTTCACTTTCAACGAATACGAGCGTTTTTAGGCATTTTCGTACTTCTCCGAATAAAACTGTATTTTTCACGACAAAAAATATTTTGTATCTCTAAAAATAAATTTATTAACGTCAGAAAGCTGGAAACGTCTTAAAACGATCACTTTCGACAAATACAAGCGTTTTTAGACATTTTCGTACTTCTCGGAATAAAACTGCATTTTTCACGACAAAAAATATTTTATATCTCTGAAAATAAATTTATTAACGTCAGAGAGCTGGAAATGTCTAAAAAGTTCACTTTCAACGAATACGAGCATTTTTAGGCATTTTCGTACTTCTCCGAATAAAACTGTATTTTTCACGACAAAAAATATTTTATATCTCTGGAAATAAATTTATTCTGGTCAGAGAGCTGGAAATGTCTAAAAACGTTCACTTTCAACGAATACGACCTTTTTTAGTCATTTTTGTACTTGTCGGAATAAAACTGTATTTTTCACGACAAAAAATATTTTTTATCTCTGAAAATCAATTTATTCAGGTCAGAAAGCTGGAAACGTCTAAAAACGATCACTTTCGACGAATACAAGCGTTTTTAGACATTTTCGTACTTCTCGAAATAAAACTGTATTTTTCACGACAAAAAATATTTTATATCTCTGAAAATAAATTTATTAACGTCAGAGAGCTGGAAATGTTTAAAGACGTTCACTTTCAACGAATACGAGCGTTTTTAATCATTTTCGTTCTTCTCGGAATAAAACTGTATTTTTAACGACAAAAAATATTTTTTATCTCTGAAAATAAATTTATTAACGTCAGAAAGCTGGAAATGGCTAAAAACGACCACTTTCGACGAATACAAGCGTTTTTAGACATTTTCGTACTTCTCGGAATAAAACTGCATTTTTCACGACAAAAAATATTTTTTATCTCTGAAAATCAATTTATTTATCGTCAGAGAGCTAGAACTGTCTAAAAACGTTCACTTTCAACGAATACGACCTTTTTTAGTCATTTCTGTACTTGTCGGAATAAAACTGTATTTTTCACGACAAAAAATATTTTTTATCTCTGAAAATCAATTTATTTAGGTCAGAAAGCTGGAAACGTCTAAAAACGATCACTTTCGTCGAATACAAGCGTTTTTAGAAATTTTCGTACTTCTCGAAATAAAACTGTATTTTTCACGACAAAAAATATTTTATATCTCTGGAAATAAATTTATTGTGGTCAGAAAGCTGGAAACGTCTAAAAAGGTTCACTTTCAACGAATACGAGCGTTTTTAGTAATTTTTGTACTTCTCGGAATAAAACTGTATTTTTCACGACAAAAAATATTTTATATCTCTGGAAATAAATTTATTCTGGTCAGAAAGCTGGAAACATCTAAAAACGACCACTTTCGACGAATACAAGCGTTTTTAGACATTTTCGTACTTCTCGGACTAAAACTGCATTTTTCACAACAAAAAATATTTTTTATCTCTGAAAATAAATTTATTAACGTCAGAGAGCTGGAATGTCTAAAAACGTTCACTTTCAACGAATACGAGCGTTTTTAGGCATTTTCGTACTTCTCGGACTAAAACTGCATTTTTCACGACAAAAATATTTTTTATCTCTGAAAATAAATTTATTAACGTCAGAGAGCTGGAAATGTCTAAAAACGTTCACTTTCAACGAATACGAGCGTTTTTAGGCATTTTCGTACTTCTCTGAATAAAACTGTATTTTTCACAACACAAAATTTTTTTATATCTCTGGAAATAAATTTATTCTGGTCAGAAAGCTGGAAACATCTAAAAACGACCACTTTCGACGAATACAAGCGTTTTTAGACATTTTCGTACTTCTCGGACTAAAACTGCATTTTTCACAACAAAAAATATTTTGTATCTCTAAAAATAAATTTATTAACGTCAGAAAGCTGGAAACGTCTTAAAACGATCACTTTCGACGAATTCAAGCGTTTTTAGACATTTTCGTACTTCTCGGAATAAAACTGCATTTTTCACGACAAAAAATATTTTATATCTCTGAAAATAAATTTATTAACGTCAGAGAGCTGGAAATGTCTAAAAACGTTCACTTTCAACGAATACGAGCGGTTTTAGGCATTTTCATACTTCTCCGAATAAAACTGTATTTTTTACTACAAAAAATATTTTATATCTCTGGAAATAAATTTATTCTGGTCAGAAAGCTGGAAACGTCTAAAAACGGTCACTTTCGACAAATACAAGCGTTTTTAGACATTTTCGTACTTCTCGGAATAAAACTGCATTTTTCACGACAAAAAATATTTTATATCTCTGAAAATAAATTTATTAACGTCAGAGAGCTGGAAATGTCTAAAAAGTTCACTTTCAACGAATACGAGCATTTTTAGGCATTTTCGTACTTCTCCGAATAAAACTGTATTTTTCACGACAAAAAATATTTTATATCTCTGGAAATAAATTTATTCTGGTCAGAGAGCTGGAAATGTCTAAAAACGTTCACTTTCAACGAATACAAGCGTTTTTAGACATTTTCGTACTTCTCGGACTAAAACTGCATTTTTCACAACAACAAATATTTTTTATCTCTGAAAATAAATTTATTAACGTCAGAGTTCTGGAAATGTCTAAAAACGTTCACTTTCAACGAATACGACCTTTTTTAGTCATTTTTGTACTTGTCGGAATAAAACTGTATTTTTCACGACAAAAAATATTTTTTATCTCTGAAAATCAATTTATTCAGGTCAGAAAGCTGGAAACGTCTAAAAACGATCACTTTCGACGAATACAAGCGTTTTTAGACATTTTCGTACTTCTCGAAATAAAACTGTATTTTTCACGACAAAAAATATTTTATATCTCTGAAAATAAATTTATTAACGTCAGAGAGCTGGAAATGTTTAAAGACGTTCACTTTCAACGAATACGAGCGTTTTTAGGCATTTTCGTTCTTCTCGGAATAAAACTGTATTTTTAACGACAAAAAATATTTTTTATCTCTGAAAATAAATTTATTAACGTCAGAAAGCTGGAAATGGCTAAAAACGATCACTTTCGACGAATACAAGCGTTTTTAGACATTTTCGTACTTCTCGGAATAAAACTGCATTTTTCACGACAAAAAATATTTTTTATCTCTGAAAATCAATTTATTTATCGTCAGAGAGCTAGAACTGTCTAAAAACGTTCACTTTCAACGAATACGACCTTTTTTAGTCATTTCTGTACTTGTCGGAATAAAACTGTATTTTTCACGACAAAAAATATTTTTTATCTCTGAAAATCAATTTATTTAGGTCAGAAAGCTGGAAACGTCTAAAAACGATCACTTTCGACGAATACAAGCGTTTTTAGACATTTTCGTACTTCTCGAAATAAAACTGTATTTTTCACGACAAAAAATATTTTATATCTCTGGAAATAAATTTATTGTGGTCAGAAAGCTGGAAACATCTAAAAACGACCACTTTCGACGAATACAAGCGTTTTTAGACATTTTCGTACTTCTCGGACTAAAACTGCATTTTTCACAACAAAAAATATTTTTTATCTCTGAAAATAAATTTATTAACGTCAGAGAGCTGGAAAGTCTAAAAACGTTCACTTTCAACGAATACGAGCGTTTTTAGGCATTTTCGTACTTCTCGGACTAAAACTGCATTTTTCACGACAAAAATATTTTTTATCTCTGAAAATAAATTTATTAACGTCAGAGAGCTGGAAATGTCTAAAAACGTTCACTTTCAACGAATACGAGCGTTTTTAGGCATTTTCGTACTTCTCTGAATAAAACTGTATTTTTCACAACACAAAATTTTTTTATATCTCTGGAAATAAATTTATTCTGGTCAGAAAGCTGGAAACATCTAAAAACGACCACATTCGACGAATACAAGCGTTTTTAGACATTTTCGTACTTCTCGGACTAAAACTGCATTTTTCACAACAAAAAATATTTTTTGTCTCTGAAAATATATTTATTAACGTCAGAGAGCTGGAATGTCTAAAAACGTTCACTTTCAACGAATACGAGCGTTTTTAGGCATTTTCGTACTTCTCCGAATAAAACTGTATTTTTCACGACAAAAAATATTTTGTATCTCTAAAAATAAATTTATTAACGTCAGAAAGCTGGAAACGTCTTAAAACGATCACTTTCGACGAATTCAAGCGTTTTTAGACATTTTCGTACTTCTCGGAATAAAACTGCATTTTTCACGACAAAAAATATTTTATAGCTCTGAAAATAAATTTATTAACGTCAGAGAGCTGGAAATGTCTAAAAACGTTCACTTTCACGAATACGAGCGGTTTTAGGCATTTTCGTACTTCTCCGAATAAAACTGTATTTTTTACTACAAAAAATATTTTATATCTCTGGAAATAAATTTATTCTGGTCAGAAAGCTGGAAACGTCTAAAAACGGTCACTTTCGACAAATACAAGCGTTTTTAGACATTTTCGTACTTCTCGGAATAAAACTGTATTTTTCACGACAAAAAATATTTTATATCTCTGGAAATAAATTTATTCTGGTCAGAGAGCTGGAAATGTCTAAAAACGTTCACTTTCAACGAATACAATCGTTTTTAGACATTTTCGTACTTCTCGGACTAAAACTGCATTTTTCACAACAACAAATATTTTTTATCTCTGAAAATAAATTTATTAACGTCAGAGAGCTGGAAATGTTTAAAGACGTTCACTTTCAACGAATACGAGCGTTTTTAGGCATTTTCGTTCTTCTCGGAATAAAACTGTATTTTTAACGACAAAAAATATTTTTTATCTCTGAAAATAAATTTATTAACGTCAGAAAGCTGGAAATGGCTAAAAACGACCACTTTCGACGAATACAAGCGTTTTTAGACATTTTCGTACTTCTCGGAATAAAACTGCATTTTTCACGACAAAAAATATTTTTTATCTCTGAAAATCAATTTATTTATCGTCAGAGAGCTAGAACTGTCTAAAAACGTTCACTTTCAACGAATACGACCTTTTTTAGTCATTTCTGTACTTGTCGGAATAAAACTGTATTTTTCACGACAAAAAATATTTTTTATCTCTGAAAATCAATTTATTTAGGTCAGAAAGCTGGAAACGTCTAAAAACGATCACTTTCGACGAATACAAGCGTTTTTAGACATTTTCGTACTTCTCGAAATAAAACTGTATTTTTCACGACAAAAAATATTTTATATCTCTGGAAATAAATTTATTGTGGTCAGAAAGCTGGAAACGTCTAAAAAGGTTCACTTTCAACGAATACGAGCGTTTTTAGTAATTTTTGTACTTCTCGGAATAAAACTGTATTTTTCACGACAAAAAATATTTTATATCTCTGGAAATAAATGTATTCTGGTCAGAAAGCTGGAAACATCTAAAAACGACCACTTTCGACGAATACAAGCGTTTTTAGACATTTTCGTACTTCTCGGACTAAAACTGCATTTTTCACGACAAAAAATATTTTTTATCTCTGAAAATAAATTTATTAACGTCAGAGAGCTGGAAATGTCTAAAAACGTTCACTTTCAACGAATACGAGCGTTTTTAGGCATTTTCGTACTTCTCGGACTAAAATTGCATTTTTCACGACAAAAAATATTTTTTATCTCTGAAAATAAATTTATTAACGTCAGAGAGCTGGAAATGTCTAAAAACGTTCACTTTCAACGAATACGAGCGTTTTTAGGCATTTTCGTACTTCTCTGAATAAAACTGTATTTTTCACAACACAAAATTTTTTTATATCTCTGGAAATAAATTTATTCTGGTCAGAAAGCTGGAAACATCTAAAAACGACCACTTTCGACGAATACAAGCGTTTTTAGACATTTTCGTACTTCTCGGACTAAAACTGCATTTTTCACAACAACAAATATTTTTTATCTCTGAAAATAAATTTATTAACGTCAGAGAGCTGGAAATGTCTAAAAACGTTCACTTTCAACGAATACGAGCGTTTTTAGGCATTTTCGTACTTCTCCGAATAAAACTGTATTTTTCACGACAAAAAATATTTTGTATCTCTAAAAATAAATTTATTAACGTCAGAAAGCTGGAAACGTCTTAAAAGGATCACTTTCGACGAATTCAAGCGTTTTTAGACATTTTCGTACTTCTCGGAATAAAACTGTATTTTTCACGACAAAAAATATTTTATATCTTTGAAAATAAATTTATTAACGTCAGAGAGCTGGAAATGTCTAAAAACGTTCACTTTCAATGAATACGAGCGTTTTTAGGCATTTTCGTACTTCTCCGAATAAAACTGTATTTTTCACGACAAAAAATATTTTTTATCTCTGAAAATCAATTTATTCAGGTTAGAAAGCTGGAAACGTCTAAAAACGACCACTTTCGACGAATACAAGCGTTTTTAGACATTTTCGTACTTCTCGGACTAAAACTGCATTTTTCACGACAAAAAATATTTTATATCTTTGAAAATAAATTTATTAACGTCAGAGAGCTGGAAATGTCTAAAAACGTTCACTTTCAACGAATACGAGCGTTTTTAGGCATTTTCGTACTTCTCCGAATAAAACTGTATTTTTCACTACAAAAAATATTTTATATCTCTGGAAATAAATTTATTCTGGTCAGAGAGCTGGAAATGTCTAAAAACGTTCACTTTCAACGAATACAAGCGTTTTTAGACATTTTCGTACTTCTCGGACTAAAACTGCATTTTTCACAACAACAAATATTTTTTATCTCTGAAAATAAATTTATTAACGTCAGAAAGATGGAAACGGCTAAAAACGATCACTTTCGACGAATACAGCGTTTTTAGACATTTTCGTACTTCTCGGAATAAAACTGCATTTTTCACGACAAAAAATATTTTATATCTCTGAAAATAAATTTATTAACGTCAGAGTTCTGGAAATGTCTAAAAACGTTCACTTTCAACGAATACGAGCGTTTATTGGCCTTTTCGTACTTCTCCGAATAAAACTGTATTTTTCACGACAAAAAATATTTTTTATCTCTCAAAATAAATTTATTAACGTCAGAGAGCTGGAAATGTCTAAAAACGTTCACTTTCAACGAATACGAGCGTTTTTAGGCATTTTCGTACTTCTCGGACTAAAACTGCATTTTTCACGACAAAAAATATTTTTTATCTCTGAAAATAAATTTATTAACGTCAGAGAGCTGGAAATGTCTAAAAACGTTCACTTTCAACGAATACGAGCGTTTTTAGGCATTTTCGCACTTCTCTGAATAAAACTGTATTTTTCACAACACAAAATTTTTTTATATCTCTGGAAATAAATTTATTCTGGTCAGAAAGCTGGAAACATCTAAAAACGACTACTTTCGACGAATACAAGCGTTTTTAGACATTTCGTACTTCTCGGACTAAAACTGCATTTTTCACAACAAAAAATATTTTTTATCTCTGAAAATAAATTTATTAACGTCATTGAGCTGGAAATGTCTAAAAACGTTCACTTTCAACGAATACGAGCGTTTTTAGGCATTTTCGTACTTCTCCGAATAAAACTGTATTTTTCACGACAAAAAATATTTTGTATCTCTAAAAATAAATTTATTAACGTCAGAAAGCTGGAAACGTCTTAAAACGATCACTTTCGACGAATTCAAGCGTTTTTAGACATTTTCGTACTTCTCGGAATAAAACTGTATTTTTCACGACAAAAAATATTTTATATCTTTTAAAATAAATTTATTAACGTCAGAGAGCTGGAAATGTCTAAAAACGTTCACTTTCAATGAATACGAGCGTTTTTAGGCATTTTCGTACTTCTCCGAATAAAACTGTATTTTTCACGACAAAAAATATTTTTTATCTCTGAAAATCAATTTATTCAGGTTAGAAAGCTGGAAACGTCTAAAAACGACCACTTTCGACGAATACAAGCGTTTTTAGACATTTTCGTACTTCTCGGACTAAAACTGCATTTTTCACGACAAAAAATATTTTATATCTTTGAAAATAAATTTATTAACGTCAGAGAGATATATTTGTTAACGTGCTCCGCCAGAGGCACTACACGATAAACACAGCGACACGAGGTTTTCCCAAGTGGTCACCCATCCAAGTACTAACCGCGCTCGACGTTGCTTAACTTCGGTGTTCGATGGGAACCGGTGCTTTCAACGCCGATATGGTCGCTGCATTAACGTCAGAGAGCTGGAAATGTCTAAAAACGTTCACTTTCAACGAATACGAGCGTTTTTAGGCATTTTCGTACTTCTCCGAATAAAACTGTATTTTTCACTACAAAAAATATTTTATATCTCTGGAAATGAATTTATTCTGGTCAGAGAGCTGGAAATGTCTAAAAACGTTCACTTTCAACGAATACGACCTTTTTTAGTCATTTTTGTACTTCTCGGAATAAAACTGTATTTTTCACGACAAAAAAAAATTTTATCTCTGAAAATCAATTTATTCAGGTCAGAAAGCTGGAAACGTCTAAAAACGATCACTTTCGACGAATACAAGCGTTTTTAGAGATTTTCGTACTTCTCGAAATAAAACTGTATTTTTCACGACAAAAAATATTTTATATCTCTGAAAATAAATTTATTAACGTCAGAGAGCTGGAAATGTCTAAAAACGTTCACTTTCAACGAATACGAGCGTTTTTAGGCATTTTCGTACTTCTCCGAATAAAACTGTATTTTTCACGACAAAAAATATTTTATATCTCTGGAAATAAATTTATTCTGGTCAGAAAGCTGGAAACGTCTAAAAACGACCACTTTCGACGAATACAAGCGTTTTTAGACATTTTCGTACTTCTCGGACTAAAACTGCATTTTTCACGACAAAAAATATCTTTTATCTCTGAAAATAAATTTATTAACGTCAGAGAGCTGTAAATGTCTAAAAACGTTCACTTTCAACGAATACGAGCGTTTTTAGGCATTTTCGTACTTCTCCGAATAAAACTGTATTTTTCACGACAAAAAATATTTTATATCTCTGGAACTAAATTTATTCTGGTCAGAAAGCTGGAAACGTCTAAAAACGATCACTTTCGACAAATACAAGCGTTTTTAGACATTTTCGTACTTCTCGGAATAAAACTGCATTTTTCACGACAAAAAATATTTTATATCTCTGAAAATAAATTTATTAACGTCAGAAAGCTGAAAATGGCCAAAAACGATCACTTTCGACGAATACAAGCGTTTTTAGACATTTTCGTACTTCTCGGAATAAAACTGCATTTTTCACGACAAAAAATATTTTTTATCTCTGAAAATCAATTTATTATCGTCAGAGAGCTGCAAATGTCTAAAAACGTTCACTTTCAACGAATACGACCTTTTTTAGTGATTTTTGTACTTCTCGGAATAAAACTGTATTTTTCACGACAAAAAAAAATTTTTATCTCTGAAAATCAATTTATTCAGGTCAGAAAGCTGGAAATGTCTAAAAACGTTCACTTTCAACGAATTCGAGCGTTTTTAGGCATTTTCGTACTTCTCCGAATAAAACTGTATTTTTCACGACAAAAAATATTTTATATCTTTGGAAATAAATTTATTCTGGTCAGAAAGCTGGAAACGTCTAAAAACGATCACTTTCGACAAATACAAGCGTTTTTAGACATTTTCGTACTTCTCGGAATAAAACTGCATTTTTCAGGATAAAAACTATTTTATATCTCTGAAAATAAATTTATTAACGTCAGAGAGCTGGAAATGTCTAAAAACGTTCACTTTCAACGAATACGAGCGTTTTTAGGCATTTTCGTACTTCTCCGAATAAAACTGTATTTTTCACGACAAAAAATATTTTCTATCTCTGGAAATAAATTTATTCTGGTCAGAAAGCTGGAAACGTCTAAAAACGATCACTTTCGACAAATACAAGCGTTTTTAGACATTTTCGTACTTCTCGGACTAAAACTGCATTTTTCACAACAAAAAATATTTTTTATCTCTGAAAATCAATTTATTATCGTCAGAGAGCTGGAAATGTCTAACAACGTTCACTTTCAACGAATACGAGCGTTTTTAGTCATTTTTGTACTTCTCGGAATAAAACTGTATTTTTCACGACAAAAAATATTTTTTATCTCTGAAAATCAAATTATTCAGGTCAGAAAGCTGGAAACATCTCAACACGACCACTTTCGACGAATACAAGCGTTTTTAGACATTTTCATACTTCTCGGACTAAAACTGCATTTTTCACGACAAAAAATATTTTTTATCTCTGAAAATAAATTTATTAACGTCAGAGATCTGGAAATGTCTAAAAATCTTCACTTTCAACGAATACGAGCGTTTTTAGGCATTTTCGTACTTCTCTGAATAAAACTGTATTTTTCACGACAAAAAATATTTTATATATCTGGAAATAAATTTATTCTGCTCAGAAAGCTGGAAACGTCTAAAAACGATCACTTTCGACAAATACAAGCGTTTTTAGACATTTTCGTACTTCTCGGACTAAAACTGCATTTTTCACAACAAAAAATATTTTTTATCTCTGAAAATAAATTTATTAACGTCAGAGAGCTGGAAATGTCTAAAAACGTTCACTTTCAACGAATTCGAGCGTTTTTAGGCATTTTCGTACTTCTCCGAATAAAACTGTATTTTTCACGACAAAAAATATTTTATATCTCTGGAAATAAATTTATTCTGGTCAGAAAGCTGGAAACGTCTAAAAACGATCACTTTCGACGAATACAAGCGTTTTTAGACATTTTCGTACTTCTCGAAATAAAACTGTATTTTTCACGACAAAAAATATTTTATATCTCTGGAAATAAATTTATTGTGGTCAGAAAGCTGGAAACGTCTAAAAAGGTTCACTTTCAACGAATACGAGCGTTTTTAGTAATTTTTGTACTTCTCGGAATAAAACTGTATTTTTCACGACAAAAAATATTTTATATCTCTGGAAATAAATGTATTCTGGTCAGAAAGCTGGAAACATCTAAAAACGACCACTTTCGACGAATACAAGCGTTTTTAGACATTTTCGTACTTCTCGGACTAAAACTGCATTTTTCACGACAAAAAATATTTTTTATCTCTGAAAATAAATTTATTAACGTCAGAGAGCTGGAAATGTCTAAAAACGTTCACTTTCAACGAATACGAGCGTTTTTAGGCATTTTCGTACTTCTCGGACTAAAATTGCATTTTTCACGACAAAAAATATTTTTTATCTCTGAAAATAAATTTATTAACGTCAGAGAGCTGGAAATGTCTAAAAACGTTCACTTTCAACGAATACGAGCGTTTTTAGGCATTTTCGTACTTCTCTGAATAAAACTGTATTTTTCACAACACAAAATTTTTTTATATCTCTGGAAATAAATTTATTCTGGTCAGAAAGCTGGAAACATCTAAAAACGACCACTTTCGACGAATACAAGCGTTTTTAGACATTTTCGTACTTCTCGGACTAAAACTGCATTTTTCACAACAACAAATATTTTTTATCTCTGAAAATAAATTTATTAACGTCAGAGAGCTGGAAATGTCTAAAAACGTTCACTTTCAACGAATACGAGCGTTTTTAGGCATTTTCGTACTTCTCCGAATAAAACTGTATTTTTCACGACAAAAAATATTTTGTATCTCTAAAAATAAATTTATTAACGTCAGAAAGCTGGAAACGTCTTAAAAGGATCACTTTCGACGAATTCAAGCGTTTTTAGACATTTTCGTACTTCTCGGAATAAAACTGTATTTTTCACGACAAAAAATATTTTATTTCTTTGAAAATAAATTTATTAACGTCAGAGAGCTGGAAATGTCTAAAAACGTTCACTTTCAATGAATACGAGCGTTTTTAGGCATTTTCGTACTTCTCCGAATAAAACTGTATTTTTCACGACAAAAAATATTTTTTATCTCTGAAAATCAATTTATTCAGGTTAGAAAGCTGGAAACGTCTAAAAACGACCACTTTCGACGAATACAAGCGTTTTTAGACATTTTCGTACTTCTCGGACTAAAACTGCATTTTTCACGACAAAAAATATTTTATATCTTTGAAAATAAATTTATTAACGTCAGAGAGCTGGAAATGTCTAAAAACGTTCACTTTCAACGAATACGAGCGTTTTTAGGCATTTTCGTACTTCTCCGAATAAAACTGTATTTTTCACTACAAAAAATATTTTATATCTCTGGAAATAAATTTATTCTGGTCAGAGAGCTGGAAATGTCTAAAAACGTTCACTTTCAACGAATACAAGCGTTTTTAGACATTTTCGTACTTCTCGGACTAAAACTGCATTTTTCACAACAACAAATATTTTTTATCTCTGAAAATAAATTTATTAACGTCAGAAAGATGGAAACGGCTAAAAACGATCACTTTCGACGAATTCAAGCGTTTTTAGACATTTTCGTACTTCTCGGAATAAAACTGTATTTTTCACGACAAAAAATATTTTATATCTCTGAAAATAAATTTATTAACGTCATTGAGCTGGAAATGTCTAAAAACGTTCACTTTCAACGAATACGAGCGTTTTTAGGCATTTTCGTACTTCTCCGAATAAAACTGTATTTTTCACGACAAAAAATATTTTGTATCTCTAAAAATAAATTTATTAACGTCAGAAAGCTGGAAACGTCTTAAAACGATCACTTTCGACGAATTCAAGCGTTTTTAGACATTTTCGTACTTCTCGGAATAAAACTGCATTTTTCACGACAAAAAATATTTTATATCTCTGAAAATAAATTTATTAACGTCAGAGTTCTGGAAATGTCTAAAAACGTTCACTTTCAACGAATACGAGCGTTTATTGGCCTTTTCGTACTTCTCCGAATAAAACTGTATTTTTCACGACAAAAAATATTTTTTATCTCTGAAAATAAATTTATTAACGTCAGAGAGCTGGAAATGTCTAAAAACGTTCACTTTCAACGAATACGAGCGTTTTTAGGCATTTTCGTACTTCTCGGACTAAAACTGCATTTTTCACGACAAAAAATATTTTTTATCTCTGAAAATAAATTTATTAACGTCATTGAGCTGGAAATGTCTAAAAACGTTCACTTTCAACGAATACGAGCGTTTTTAGGCATTTTCGTACTTCTCCGAATAAAACTGTATTTTTCACGACAAAAAATATTTTGTATCTCTAAAAATAAATTTATTAACGTCAGAAAGCTGGAAACGTCTTAAAACGATCACTTTCGACGAATTCAAGCGTTTTTAGACATTTTCGTACTTCTCGGAATAAAACTGTATTTTTCACGACAAAAAATATTTTATATCTCTGAAAATAAATTTATTAACGTCAGAGAGCTGGAAATGTCTAAAAACGTTCACTTTCAACGAATACGAGCGTTTTTAGGCATTTTCGTACTTCTCGGACTAAAACTGCATTTTTCACGACAAAAAATATTTTTTATCTCTGAAAATAAATTTATTAACGTCATTGAGCTGGAAATGTCTAAAAACGTTCACTTTCAACGAATACGAGCGTTTTTAGGCATTTTCGCACTTCTCTGAATAAAACTGTATTTTTCACAACACAAAATTTTTTTATATCTCTGGAAATAAATTTATTCTGGTCAGAAAGCTGGAAACATCTAAAAACGACTACTTTCGACGAATACAAGCGTTTTTAGACATTTCGTACTTCTCGGACTAAAACTGCATTTTTCACAACAAAAAATATTTTTTATCTCTGAAAATAAATTTATTAACGTCATTGAGCTGGAAATGTCTAAAAACGTTCACTTTCAACGAATACGAGCGTTTTTAGGCATTTTCGTACTTCTCCGAATAAAACTGTATTTTTCACGACAAAAAATATTTTGTATCTCTAAAAATAAATTTATTAACGTCAGAAAGCTGGAAACGTCTTAAAACGATCACTTTCGACGAATTCAAGCGTTTTTAGACATTTTCGTACTTCTCGGAATAAAACTGTATTTTTCACGACAAAAAATATTTTATATCTTTTAAAATAAATTTATTAACGTCAGAGAGCTGGAAATGTCTAAAAACGTTCACTTTCAATGAATACGAGCGTTTTTAGGCATTTTCGTACTTCTCCGAATAAAACTGTATTTTTCACGACAAAAAATATTTTTTATCTCTGAAAATCAATTTATTCAGGTTAGAAAGCTGGAAACGTCTAAAAACGACCACTTTCGACGAATACAAGCGTTTTTAGACATTTTCGTACTTCTCGGACTAAAACTGCATTTTTCACGACAAAAAATATTTTATATCTTTGAAAATAAATTTATTAACGTCAGAGAGCTGGAAATGTCTAAAAACGTTCACTTTCAACGAATACGAGCGTTTTTAGGCATTTTCGTACTTCTCCGAATAAAACTGTATTTTTCACTACAAAAAATATTTTATATCTCTGGAAATGAATTTATTCTGGTCAGAGAGCTGGAAATGTCTAAAAACGTTCACTTTCAACGAATACGACCTTTTTTAGTCATTTTTGTACTTCTCGGAATAAAACTGTATTTTTCACGACAAAAAAAATTTTTATCTCTGAAAATCAATTTATTCAGGTCAGAAAGCTGGAAACGTCTAAAAACGATCACTTTCGACGAATACAAGCGTTTTTAGAGATTTTCGTACTTCTCGAAATAAAACTGTATTTTTCACGACAAAAAATATTTTATATCTCTGAAAATAAATTTATTAACGTCAGAGAGCTGGAAATGTCTAAAAACGTTCACTTTCAACGAATACGAGCGTTTTTAGGCATTTTCGTACTTCTCCGAATAAAACTGTATTTTTCACGACAAAAAATATTTTATATCTCTGGAAATAAATTTATTCTGGTCAGAAAGCTGGAAACGTCTAAAAACGACCACTTTCGACGAATACAAGCGTTTTTAGACATTTTCGTACTTCTCGGACTAAAACTGCATTTTTCACGACAAAAAATATCTTTTATCTCTGAAAATAAATTTATTAACGTCAGAGAGCTGTAAATGTCTAAAAACGATCACTTTCGACAAATACAAGCGTTTTTAGACATTTTCGTACTTCTCGGAATAAAACTGCATTTTTCACGACAAAAAATATTTTATATCTCTGAAAATAAATTTATTAACGTCAGAAAGCTGAAAATGGCCAAAAACGATCACTTTCGACGAATACAAGCGTTTTTAGACATTTTCGTACTTCTCGGAATAAAACTGCATTTTTCACGACAAAAAATATTTTTTATCTCTGAAAATCAATTTATTATCGTCAGAGAGCTGGAAATGTCTAAAAACGTTCACTTTCAACGAATACGACCTTTTTTAGTGATTTTTGTACTTCTCGGAATAAAACTGTATTTTTCACGACAAAAAAAAATTTTTATCTCTGAAAATCAATTTATTCAGGTCAGAAAGCTGGAAATGTCTAAAAACGTTCACTTTCAACGAATTCGAGCGTTTTTAGGCATTTTCGTACTTCTCCGAATAAAACTGTATTTTTCACGACAAAAAATATTTTATATCTTTGGAAATAAATTTATTCTGGTCAGAAAGCTGGAAACGTCTAAAAACGATCACTTTCGACAAATACAAGCGTTTTTAGACATTTTCGTACTTCTCGGAATAAAACTGCATTTTTCAGGATAAAAACTATTTTATATCTCTGAAAATAAATTTATTAACGTCAGAGAGCTGGAAATGTCTAAAAACGTTCACTTTCAACGAATACGAGCGTTTTTAGGCATTTTCGTACTTCTCCGAATAAAACTGTATTTTTCACGACAAAAAATATTTTCTATCTCTGGAAATAAATTTATTCTGGTCAGAAAGCTGGAAACGTCTAAAAACGATCACTTTCGACAAATACAAGCGTTTTTAGACATTTTCGTACTTCTCGGACTAAAACTGCATTTTTCACAACAAAAAATATTTTTTATCTCTGAAAATCAATTTATTATCGTCAGAGAGCTGGAAATGTCTAACAACGTTCACTTTCAACGAATACGAGCGTTTTTAGTCATTTTTGTACTTCTCGGAATAAAACTGTATTTTTCACGACAAAAAATATTTTTTATCTCTGAAAATCAAATTATTCAGGTCAGAAAGCTGGAAACATCTCAACACGACCACTTTCGACGAATACAAGCGTTTTTAGACATTTTCATACTTCTCGGACTAAAACTGCATTTTTCACGACAAAAAATATTTTTTATCTCTGAAAATAAATTTATTAACGTCAGAGATCTGGAAATGTCTAAAAATCTTCACTTTCAACGAATACGAGCGTTTTTAGGCATTTTCGTACTTCTCTGAATAAAACTGTATTTTTCACGACAAAAAATATTTTATATATCTGGAAATAAATTTATTCTGCTCAGAAAGCTGGAAACGTCTAAAAACGATCACTTTCGACAAATACAAGCGTTTTTAGACATTTTCGTACTTCTCGGACTAAAACTGCATTTTTCACAACAAAAAATATTTTTTATCTCTGAAAATAAATTTATTAACGTCAGAGAGCTGGAAATGTCTAAAAACGTTCACTTTCAACGAATTCGAGCGTTTTTAGGCATTTTCGTACTTCTCCGAATAAAACTGTATTTTTCACGACAAAAAATATTTTATATCTCTGGAAATAAATTTATTCTGGTCATAAAGCTGGAAACGTCTAAAAACGATCACTTTCGACAAATACAAGCGTTTTTAGACATTTTCGTACTTCTCGGACTAAAACTGCATTTTTCACAACAAAAAATATTTTTTATCTCTGAAAATAAATTTATTAACGTCAGAGAGCTGGAAATGTCTAAAAACGTTCACTTTCAACGAATACGAGCGTTTTTAGGCATTTTCGTACTTCTCGGAATAAAACTGTATTTTTCACGACAAAAAATATTTTATATATCTGGAAATAAATTTATTCTGCTCAGAAAGCTGGAAACGTCTAAAAACGATCACTTTCGACAAATACAAGCGTTTTTAGACATTTTCGTACTTCTCGGACTAAAACTGCATTTTTCACGACAAAAAATATTTTATATCTCTGAAAATAAATTTATTAACGTCAGAAAGCTGAAAATGGCCAAAAACGATCACTTTCGACGAATACAAGCGTTTTTAGACATTTTCGTACTTCTCGGAATAAAACTGCATTTTTCACGACAAAAAATATTTTTTATCTCTGAAAATCAATTTATTATCGTCAGAGAGCTGGAAATGTCTAAAAACGTTCACTTTCAACGAATACGACCTTTTTTAGTGATTTTTGTACTTCTCGGAATAAAACTGTATTTTTCACGACAAAAAAAAATTTTTATCTCTGAAAATCAATTTATTCAGGTCAGAAAGCTGGAAATGTCTAAAAACGTTCACTTTCAACGAATTCGAGCGTTTTTAGGCATTTTCGTACTTCTCCGAAAAAAACTGTATTTTTCACGACAAAAAATATTTTATATCTTTGGAAATAAATTTATTCTGGTCAGAAAGCTGGAAACGTCTAAAAACGATCACTTTCGACAAATACAAGCGTTTTTAGACATTTTCGTACTTCTCGGAATAAAACTGCATTTTTCAGGATAAAAACTATTTTATATCTCTGAAAATAAATTTATTAACGTCAGAGAGCTGGAAATGTCTAAAAACGTTCACTTTCAACGAATACGAGCGTTTTTAGGCATTTTCGTACTTCTCCGAATAAAACTGTATTTTTCACGACAAAAAATATTTTCTATCTCTGGAAATAAATTTATTCTGGTCAGAAAGCTGGAAACGTCTAAAAACGATCACTTTCGACAAATACAAGCGTTTTTAGACATTTTCGTACTTCTCGGACTAAAACTGCATTTTTCACAACAAAAAATATTTTTTATCTCTGAAAATCAATTTATTATCGTCAGAGAGCTGGAAATGTCTAAAAACGTTCACTTTCAACGAATACGAGCGTTTTTAGTCATTTTTGTACTTCTCGGAATAAAACTGTATTTTTCACGACAAAAAATATTTTTTATCTCTGAAAATCAAATTATTCAGGTCAGAAAGCTGGAAACATCTCAACACGACCACTTTCGACGAATACAAGCGTTTTTAGACATTTTCATACTTCTCGGACTAAAACTGCATTTTTCACGACAAAAAATATTTTTTATCTCTGAAAATAAATTTATAAACGTCAGAGAGCTGGAAATGTCGAAAAACGTTCACTTTCAACGAATACAAGCGTTTTTAGGCATTTTCGTACTTCTCTGAATAAAACTGTATTTTTCACGACAAAAAATATTTTATATATCTGGAAATAAATTTATTCTGCTCAGAAAGCTGGAAACGTCTAAAAACGATCACTTTCGACAAATACAAGCGTTTTTAGACATTTTCGTACTTCTCGGACTAAAACTGCATTTTTCACAACAAAAAATATTTTTTATCTCTGAAAATAAATTTATTAACGTCAGAGAGCTGGAAATGTCTAAAAACGTTCACTTTCAACGAATTCGAGCGTTTTTAGGCATTTTCGTACTTCTCCGAATAAAACTGTATTTTTCACGACAAAAAATATTTTATATCTCTGGAAATAAATTTATTCTGGTCATAAAGCTGGAAACGTCTAAAAACGATCACTTTCGACAAATACAAGCGTTTTTAGACATTTTCGTACTTCTCGGACTAAAACTGCATTTTTCACAACAAAAAATATTTTTTATCTCTGAAAATAAATTTATTAACGTCAGAGAGCTGGAAATGTCTAAAAACGTTCACTTTCAACGAATACGAGCGTTTTTAGGCATTTTCGTACTTCTCGGAATAAAACTGTATTTTTCACGACAAAAAATATTTTTTATCTCTGAAAATCAATTTATTCAGGTCATAAAGCTGGAAACGTCTAAAAACGACCACTTTCGATGAATACAAGCGTTTTTAGACATTTTCGTACTTCTCGGAATAAAACTGTATTTTTCACGACAAAAAATATTTTATATCTTTGAAAATAAATTTATTTACGTCAGAGAGCTGGAAATGTCTAAAAACGTTCACTTTCAACGAATACGAGCGTTTTTAGACATTTTCGTTCTTCTCGGAATAAAACTCTATTTTTAACGACAAAAAATATTTTTTATCTCTGAAAATCAATTTATTCAGGTCAGAAAGCTGGAAACGTCTAAAAACGACCACTTTCGACGAATACAAGCGTTTTTAGACATTTTCGTACTTCTCGGACTAAAACTGCATTTTTCACGACAAAAAATATTTTTTATCTCTGAAAATAAATTTATTAACGTCAGAGAGCTGGAAATGTCTCAAAACGTTCACTTTCAACGAATACGAGCGTTTTTAGGCATTTTCGTACTTCTCTGAATAAAACTGTATTTTTCACGACAAAAAATATTTTATATCTCTGGAAATAAATTTATTCTGGTCAGAAAGCTGGAAACGTCTAAAAACGACCACTTTCGACGAATACAAGCGTTTTTAGACATTTTCGTACTTCTTGGACTAAAACTGCATTTTTCACAACAAAAAAAAATTTTTATCTCTGAAAATAAATTTATTAACGTCAGAGAGCTGGAAATGTCTAAAAACGTTCACTTTCAACGAATACGAGCGTTTTTAGACATTTTCGTTCTTCTCGGAATAAAACTGTATTTTTAACGACAAAAAATATTTTTTATCTCTGAAAATCAATTTATTCAGGTCAGAAAGCTGGAAACCTCTAAAAACGATCACTTTCGACGAATACGACCTTTTGTAGTCATTTTTGTACTTCTCGGAATAAAACTGTATTTTTCACGACAAAAAATTTTTTTATTTCTGAAAATCAATTTATTCAGGTCAGAAAGCTGAAACGTCTAAAAACGATCACTTTCGACGAATACAAGCGTTTTTAGAGATTTTCGTACTTCTCGAAATAAAACTGTATTTTTCACGACAAAAAATATTTTATATCTCTGAAAATAAATTTATTAACGTCAGAGAGCTGGAAATGTCTAAAAACGTTCACTTTCAACGAATACGAGCGTTTTTAGGCATTTTCGTACTTCTCTGAATAAAACTGTATTTTTCACAACACAAATTTTTTTTATATCTCTGGAAATAAATTTATTCTGGTCAGAAAGCTGGAAACGTCTAAAAACGACCACTTTCGACGAATACAAGCGTTTTTAGACATTTTCGTACTTCTCGGACTAAAACTGCATTTTTCACGACAAAAAATATTTTATATCTTTGAAAATAAATTTATTAACGTCAGAGAGCTGGAAATGTCTAAAAACGTTCACTTTCAACGAATACGAGCGTTTTTAGGCATTTTCGTACTTCTCCGAATAAAACTGTATTTTTCACGACAAAAAATATTTTATATCTCTGAAAATAAATTTATTAACGTCAGAAAGCTGAAAATGGCTAAAAACGATCACTTTCGACGAATACAAGCGTTTTTAGACATTTTCGTACTTCTCGGAATAAAACTGCATTTTTCACGACAAAAAATATTTTTTATCTCTGAAAATCAATTTATTATCGTCAGAGAGCTGGAAATGTCTAAAAACGTTCACTTTCAACGAATACGACCTTTTTTAGTGATTTTTGTACTTCTCGGAATAAAACTGTATTTTTCACGACAAAAAAAATTTTTTATCTCTGAAAATCAATTTATTCAGGTCAGAAAGCTGGAAATGTCTAAAAACGTTCACTTTCAACGAATTCGAGCGTTTTTTGGCATTTTCGTACTTCTCCGAATAAAACTGTATTTTTCACGACAAAAAATATTTTATATCTTTGGAAATAAATTTATTCTGGTCAGAAAGCTGGAAACGTCTAAAAACGATCACTTTCGACAAATACAAGCGTTTTTAGACATTTTCGTACTTCTCGGAATAAAACTGCATTTTTCAGGGTAAAAACTATTTTATATCTCTGAAAATAAATTTATTAACGTCAGAGAGCTGGAAATGTCTAAAAACGTTCACTTTCAACGAATACGAGCGTTTTTAGGCATTTTCGTACTTCTCCGAATAAAACTGTATTTTTCACGACAAAAAATATTTTATATCTCTGGAAATACATTTATTCTGGTCAGAAAGCTGGAAACGTCTAAAAACGATCACTTTCGACAAATACAAGCGTTTTTAGACATTTTCGTACTTCTCGGACTAAAACTGCATTTTTCACAACAAAAAATATTTTTTATCTCTGAAAATCAATTTATTATCGTCAGAGAGCTGGAAATGTCTAAAAACGTTCACTTTCAACGAATACGAGCGTTTTTAGTCATTTTTGTACTTCTCGGAATAAAACTGTATTTTTCACGACAAAAAATATTTTTTATCTCTGAAAATCAAATTATTCAGGTCAGAAAGCTGGAAACGTCTCAACACGACCACTTTCGACGAATACAAGCGTTTTTAGACATTTTCATACTTCTCGGACTAAAACTGCATTTTTCACGACAAAAAATATTTTTTATCTCTGAAAATAAATTTATTAACGTCAGAGAGCTGGAAATGTCTAAAAACGTTCACTTTCAACGAATACGAGCGTTTTTAGGCATTTTCGTACTTCTCGGACTAAAACTGCATTTTTCACAACAAAAAATATTTTTTATCTCTGAAAATAAATTTATTAACGTCAGAGAGCTGGAAATGTCTAAAAACGTTCACTTTCAACGAATACGAGCGTTTTTAGTCATTTTTGTACTTCTCGGAATAAAACTGTATTTTTCACGACAAAAAATATTTTTTATCTCTGAAAATCAAATTATTCAGGTCAGAAAGCTGGAAACGTCTCAACACGACCACTTTCGACGAATACAAGCGTTTTTAGACATTTTCATACTTCTCGGACTAAAACTGCATTTTTCACGACAAAAAATATCTTTTATCTCTGAAAATAAATTTATTAACGTCAGAGAGCTGTAAATGTCTAAAAACGTTCACTTTCAACGAATACGAGCGTTTTTAGGCATTTTCGTACTTCTCCGAATAAAACTGTATTTTTCACGACAAAAAATATTTTTTATCTCTGAAAATCAATTTATTCAGGTTAGAAAGCTGGAAACGTCTAAAAACGACCACTTTCGACGAATACAAGCGTTTTTAGACATTTTCGTACTTCTCGGACTAAAACTGCATTTTTCACGACAAAAAATATTTTATATCTTTGAAAATAAATTTATTAACGTCAGAGAGCTGGAAATGTCTAAAAACGTTCACTTTCAACGAATACGAGCGTTTTTAGGCATTTTCGTACTTCTCCGAATAAAACTGTATTTTTCACGACAAAAAATATTTTATATCTCTGGAACTAAATTTATTCTGGTCAGAAAGCTGGAAACGTCTAAAAACGATCACTTTCGACAAATACAAGCGTTTTTAGACATTTTCGTACTTCTCGGACTAAAACTGCATTTTTCACAACAAAAAATATTTTTTATCTCTGAAAATAAATTTATTAACGTCAGAGAGCTGGAAATGTCTAAAAACGTTCACTTTCAACGAATACGAGCGTTTTTAGGCATTTTCGTACTTCTCGGAATAAAACTGTATTTTTCACGACAAAAAATATTTTTTATCTCTGAAAATCAATTTATTCAGGTCAGAAAGCTGGAAACGTCTAAAAACGACCACTTTCGACGAATACAAGCGTTTTTAGACATTTTCGTACTTCTCGGAATAAAACTGTATTTTTCACGACAAAAAATATTTTATATCTTTGAAAATAAATTTATTAACGTCAGAGAGCTGGAAATGTCTAAAAACGTTCACTTTCAACGAATACGAGCGTTTTTAGACATTTTCGTTCTTCTCGGAATAAAACTGTATTTTTAACGACAAAAAATATTTTTTATCTCTGAAAATCAATTTATTCAGGTCAGAAAGCTGGAAACGTCTAAAAGCGATCACTTTCGACGAACACAAGCGTTTTTAGACATTTTCGTACTTCTCGAAATAAAACTGTATTTTTCACGACAAAAAATATTTTATATCTCTGAAAATAAATTTATTAACGTCAGAGAGCTGGAAATGTCTAAAAACGTTCACTTTCAACGAATACGAGCGTTTTTAGACATTTTCGTACTTCTCTGAATAAAACTGTATTTTTCACGACAAAAAATATTTTATATCTCTGGAAATAAATTTATTCTGGTCAGAAAGCTGGAAACGTCTAAAAACGACCACTTTCGACGAATACAAGCGTTTTTAGACATTTTCGTACTTCTTGGACTAAAACTGCATTTTTCACAACAAAAAAAATTTTTTATCTCTGAAAATTAATTTATTAACGTCAGAGAGCTGGAAATGTCTAAAAACGTTCACTTTCAACGAATACGAGCGTTTTTAGACATTTTCGTTCTTCTCGGAATAAAACTGTATTTTTAACGACAAAAAATATTTTTTATCTCTGAAAATCAATTTATTCAGGTCAGAAAGCTGGAAACGTCTAAAAACGATCACTTTCGACGAATACAAGCGTTTTTAGACATTTTCGTACTTCTCGAAATAAAACTGTATTTTTCACGACAAAAAATATTTTATATCTCTGAAAATAAATATATTATCGTCAGAGAGCTGGAAATGTCTAAAAACGTTCACTTTCAACGAATACGACCTTTTTTAGTGATTTTTGTACTTCTCGGAATAAAACTGTATTTTTCACGACAAAAAATATTTTCTATCTCTGAAAATCAATTTATTCAGGTCAGAAAGCTGGAAACGTCTAAAAACGATCACTTTCGACGAATACAAGCGTTTTTAGACATTTTCGTACTTCTCGGAATAAAACTGCATTTTTCACGACAAAAAATATTTTTTATCTCTGAAAATCAATTTATTATCGTCAGAGAGCTGGAAATGTCTAAAAACGTTCACTTTCAACGAATACAACCTTTTTTAGTGATTTTTGTACTTCTCGGAATAAAACTGTATTTTTCACGACAAAAAAAAATTTTTATCTCTGAAAATCAATTTATTCAGGTCAGAAAGCTGGAAATGTCTAAAAACGTTCACTTTCAACGAATTCGAGCGTTTTTTGGCATTTTCGTACTTCTCCGAATAAAACTGTATTTTTCACGACAAAAAATATTTTATATCTTTGGAAATAAATTTATTCTGGTCAGAAAGCTGGAAACGTCTAAAAACGATCACTTTCGACAAATACAAGCGTTTTTAGACATTTTCGTACTTCTCGGAATAAAACTGCATTTTTCAGGATAAAAACTATTTTATATCTCTGAAAATAAATTTATTAACGTCAGAGAGCTGGAAATGTCTAAAAACGTTCACTTTCAACGAATACGAGCGTTTTTAGGCATTTTCGTACTTCTCCGAATAAAACTGTATTTTTCACGACAAAAAATATTTTATATCTCTGGAAATAAATTTATTCTGGTCAGAAAGCTGGAAACGTCTAAAAACGATCACTTTCGACAAATACAAGCGTTTTTAGACATTTTCGTACTTCTCGGACTAAAACTGCATTTTTCACAACAAAAAATATTTTTTATCTCTGAAAATCAATTTATTATCGTCAGAGAGCTGGAAATGTCTAAAAACGTTCACTTTCAACGAATACGAGCGTTTTTAGTCATTTTTGTACTTCTCGGAATAAAACTGTATTTTTCACGACAAAAAATATTTTTTATCTCTGAAAATCAAATTATTCAGGTCAGAAAGCTGGAAACGTCTCAACACGACCACTTTCGACGAATACAAGCGTTTTTAGACATTTTCATACTTCTCGGACTAAAACTGCATTTTTCACGACAAAAAATATTTTTTATCTCTGAAAATAAATTTATTAACGTCAGAGAGCTGGAAATGTCTAAAAACGTTCACTTTCAACGAATACGAGCGTTTTTAGGCATTTTCGTACTTCTCTGAATAAAACTGCATTTTTCACGACAAAAAATATTTTATATCTCTGGAAATAAATTTATTCTGCTCAGAAAGCTGGAAACGTCTAAAAACGATCACTTTCGACAAATACAAGCGTTTTTAGACATTTTCGTACTTCTCGGACTAAAACTGCATTTTTCACAACAAAAAATATTTTTTATCTCTGAAAATAAATTTATTAACGTCAGAGAGCTGGAAATGTCTAAAAACGTTCACTTTCAACGAATACGAGCGTTTTTAGGCATTTTCGTACTTCTCGGAATAAAACTGTATTTTTCACGACAAAACATATTTTTTATCTCTGAAAATCAATTTATTCAGGTCAGAAAGCTGGAAACGTCTAAAAACGACCACTTTCGACGAATACAAGCGTTTTTAGACATTTTCGTACTTCTCGGAATAAAACTGTATTTTTCACGACAAAAAATATTTTATATCTTTGAAAATAAATTTATGAACGTCAGAGAGCTGGAAATGTCTAAAAACGTTCACTTTCAACGAATACGAGCGTTTTTAGACATTTTCGTTCTTCTCGGAATAAAACTGTATTTTTAACGACAAAAAATATTTTTTATCTCTGAAAATCAATTTATTCAGGTCAGAAAGCTGGAAACGTCTAAAAGCGATCACTTTCGACGAACACAAGCGTTTTTAGACATTTTCGTACTTCTCGAAATAAAACTGTATTTTTCACGACAAAAAATATTTTATATCTCTGAAAATAAATTTATTAACGTCAGAGAGCTGGAAATGTCTAAAAACGTTCACTTTCAACGAATACGAGCGTTTTTAGACATTTTCGTACTTCTCCGAATAAAACTATATTTTTCACGACAAAAAATATTTTATATCTCTGGAAATAAATTTATTCTGGTCAGAAAGCTGGAAACGTCTAAAAACGACCACTTTCGACGAATACAAGCGTTTTTAGACATTTTCGTACTTCTCGGACTAAAACTGCATTTTTCACGACAAAAAATATTTTTTATCTCTGAAAATAAATTTATTAACGTCAGAGAGCTGGAAATGTCTAAAAACGTTCACTTTCAACGAATACGAGCGTTTTTAGGCATTTTCGTACTTCTCTGAATAAAACTGTATTTTTCACGACAAAAAATATTTTATATCTCTGGAAATAAATTTATTCTGGTCAGAAAGCTGGAAACGTCTAAAAACGACCACTTTCGACGAATACAAGCGTTTTTAGACATTTTCGTACTTCTCGAAATAAAACTGTATTTTTCACGACAAAAAATATTTTATATCTCTGAAAATAAATATATTATCGTCAGAGAGCTGGAAATGTCTAAAAACGTTCACTTTCAACGAATACGACCTTTTTTAGTGATTTTTGTACTTCTCGGAATAAAACTGTATTTTTCACGACAAAAAATATTTTTTATCTCTGAAAATCAATTTATTCAGGTCAGAAAGCTGGAAACGTCTAAAAACGATCACTTTCGACGAATACAAGCGTTTTTAGACATTTTCGTACTTCTCGGAATAAAACTGCATTTTTCACGACAAAAAATATTTTTTATCTCTGAAAATCAATTTATTATCGTCAGAGAGCTGGAAATGTCTAAAAACGTTCACTTTCAATGAATACGACCTTTTTTAGTGATTTTTGTACTTCTCGGAATAAAACTGTATTTTTCACGACAAAAAATATTTTTTATCTCTGAAAATCAATTTATTCAGGTCAGAAAGCTGGAAATGTCTAAAAACGTTCACTTTCAACGAATTCGAGCGTTTTTAGGCATTTTCGTACTTCTCCGAATAAAACTGTATTTTTCACGACAAAAAATATTTTATATCTTTGGAAATAAATTTATTCTTGTCAGAAAGCTGGAAACGTCTAAAAACGATCACTTTCGACAAATACAAGCGTTTTTATACATTTTCGTACTTCTCGGAATAAAACTGCATTTTTCACGACAAAAACTATTTTATATCTCTGAAAATAAATTTATTAACGTCAGAGAGCTGGAAATGTCTAAAAAAGTTCACTTTCAACGAATACGAGCGTTTTTAGGCATTTTCGTACTTCTCCGAATAAAACTGTATTTTTCACGACAAAAAATATTTTATATCTGTGGAAATAAATTTATTCTGGTCAGAAAGCTGGAAACGTCTAAAAACGATCACTTTCGACAAATACAAGCGTTTTTAGACATTTTCGTACTTCTCGGACTAAAACTGCATTTTTCACTACAAAAAATATTTTTCATCTCTGAAAATCAATTTATTATCGTCAGAGAGCTGGAAATGTCTAAAAACGTTCACTTTCAACGAATACGAGCGTTTTTAGTCATTTTTGTACTTCTCGGAATAAAACTGTATTTTTCACGACAAAAAATATTTTTTATCTCTGAAAATCTAATTATTCAGGTCAGAAAGCTGGAAACGTCTCAACACGACCACTTTCGACGAATACAAGCGTTTTTAGACATTTTCATACTTCTCGGACTAAAACTGCATTTTTCACGACAAAAAATATTTTTTATCTCTGAAAATAAATTTATTAACGTCAGAGAGCTGGAAATGTCTAAAAACGTTCACTTTCAACGAATACGAGCGTTTTTAGGCATTTTCGTACTTCTCTGAATAAAACTGTATTTTTCACGACAAAAAATATTTTATATCTCTGGAAATTAATTTATTCTGCTCAGAAAGCTGGAAACGTCTAAAAACGATCACTTTCGACAAATACAAGCGTTTTTAGACATTTTCGTACTTCTCGGACTAAAACTGCATTTTTCACAACAACAAATATTTTTTATCTCTGAAAATAAATTTATTAACGTCAGAGAGCTGGAAATGTCTAAAAACGTTCACTTTCAACGAATTCTGGCGTTTTTAGGCATTTTCGTACTTCTCCGAATAAAACTGTATTGTTCACGACAAAAAATATTTTATATCTCTGGAAATAAATTTATTCTGGTCAGAAAGCTGGAAACGTCTAAAAACGATCACTTTCGACAAATACAAGCGTTTTTAGACATTTTCGTACTTCTCGGACTAAAACTGCATTTTTCACAACAAAAAATATTTTTTATCTCTGAAAATAAATTTATTAACGTCAGAGAGCTGGAAATGTCTAAAAACGTTCACTTTCAACGAATACGAGCGTTTTTAGGCATTTTCGTACTTCTCGGAATAAAACTGTATTTTTCACGACAAAAAATATTTTTTATCTCTGAAAATCAATTTATTCAGGTCAGAAAGCTGGAAACGTCTAAAAACGACCACTTTCGACGAATACAAGCGTTTTTAGACATTTTCGTACTTCTCGGAATAAAACTGTATTTTTCACGACAAAAAATATTTTATATCTTTGAAAATAAATTTATTAACGTCAGAGAGCTGGAAATGTCTAAAAACGTTCACTTTCAACGAATACGAGCGTTTTTAGACATTTTCGTTCTTCTCGGAATAAAACTGTATTTTTAACGACAAAAAATATTTTTTATCTCTGAAAATAAATTTATTAACGTCAGAAAGCTGGAAACGGCTAAAAACGATCACTTTCGACGAATACAAGCGTTTTTAGACATTTTCGTACTTCTCGGAATAAAACTGCATTTTTCACGACAAAAAATATTTTTTATCTCTGAAAATAAATTTAATAACGTCAGAAAGCTGGAAATGGCTAAAAACGATCACTTTCGACGAATACAAGCGTTTTTAGACATTTTCGTACTTCTCGGAATAAAACTGCATTTTTCACGACAAAAAATATTTTTTATCTCTGAAAATCAATTTATTATCGTCAGAGAGCTGGAACTGTCTAAAAACGTTCACTTTCAACGAATACGACCTTTTTTAGTCATTTTTGTACTTGTCGGAATAAAACTGTATTTTTCACGACAAAAAATATTTTTTATCTCTGAAAATCAATTTATTCAGGTCAGAAAGCTGGAAACTTCTAAAAGCGATCACTTTCGACGAATACAAGCGTTTTTAGACATTTTCGTACTTCTCGAAATAAAACTGTATTTTTCACGACAAAAAATATTTTATATCTCTGAAAATAAATTTATTAACGTCAGAGAGCTGGAAATGTCTAAAAACGTTCACTTTCAACGAATGCGAGCGTTTTTAGGCATTTTCGTACTTCTCCGAATAAAACTGTATTTTTCACGACAAAAAATATTTTTTATCTCTGAAAATCAATTTATTCAGGTTAGAAAGCTGGAAACGTCTAAAAACGACCACTTTCGACGAATACAAGCGTTTTTAGACATTTTCGTACTTCTCGGACTAAAACTGCATTTTTCACGACAAAAAATATTTTATATCTTTGAAAATAAATTTATTAACGTCAGAGAGCTGGAAATGTCTAAAAACGTTCACTTTCAACGAATACGAGCGTTTTTAGGCATTTTCGTACTTCTCCGAATAAAACTGTATTTTTCACGACAAAAAATATTTTATATCTCTGGAACTAAATTTATTCTGGTCAGAAAGCTGGAAACGTCTAAAAACGATCACTTTCGACAAATACAAGCGTTTTTAGACATTTTCGTACTTCTCGGAATAAAACTGCATTTTTCACGATAAAAAACATTTTATATCTCTGAAAATAAATTTATTAACGTCAGAAAGCTGAAAATGGCTAAAAACGATCACTTTCGACGAATACAAGCGTTTTTAGACATTTTCGTACTTCTCGGAATAAAACTGCATTTTTCACGACAAAAAATATTTTTTATCTCTGAAAATCAATTTATTATCGTCAGAGAGCTGAAAATGTCTAAAAACGTTCACTTTCAATGAATACGACCTTTTTTAGTGATTTTTGTACTTCTCGGAATAAAACTGTATTTTTCACGACAAAAAAAAATTTTATCTCTGAAAATCAATTTATTCAGGTCAGAAAGCTGGAAACGTCTAAAAACGATCACTTTCGACGAATACAAGCGTTTTTAGAGATTTCCGTACTTCTCCGAATAAAACTGTATTTTTCACGACAAAAAATATTTTATATCTCTGGAAATAAATTTATTCTGGTCAGAAAGCTGGAAACGTCTAAAAACGATCACTTTCGACAAATACAAGCGTTTTTAGACATTTTCGTACTTCTCGGAATAAAACTGCATTTTTCACGACAAAAACTATTTTATATCTCTGAAAATAAATTTATTAACGTCAGAGAGCTGGAAATGTCTAAAAACGTTCACTTTCAACGAATACGAGCGTTTTTAGGCATTTTCGTACTTCTCCGAATAAAACTGTATTTTTCACGACAAAAAATATTTTATATCTCTGGAAATAAATTTATTCTGGTCAGAAAGCTGGAAACGTCTAAAAACGATCACTTTCGACAAATACAAGCGTTTTTAGACATTTTCGTACTTCTCGGACTAAAACTGCATTTTTCACAACAAAAAATATTTTTTATCTCTGAAAATAAATTTATTAACGTCAGAGAGCTGGAAATGTCTAAAAACGTTCACTTTCAACGAATACGAGCGTTTTTAGGCATTTTCGTACTTCTCGGAATAAAACTGTATTTTTCACGACAAAAAATATTTTATATCTCTGGAAATAAATTTATTCTGGTCAGAAAGCTGGAAACGTCTAAAAACGATCACTTTCGACAAATACAAGCGTTTTTAGACATTTTCGTACTTCTCGGACTAAAACTGCATTTTTCACAACAAAAAATATTTTTTATCTCTGAAAATCAATTTATTATCGTCAGAGAGCTGGAAATGTCTAAAAACGTTCACTTTCAACGAATACGAGCGTTTTTAGTAATTTTTGTACTTCTCGGGATAAAACTGTATTTTTCACGACAAAAAATATTTTTTATCTCTGAAAATCAAATTATTCAGGTCAGAAAGCTGGAAACGTCTCAACACGACCACTTTCGACGAATACAAGCGTTTTTAGACATTTTCATACTTCTCGGAATAAAACTGCATTTTTCACGACAAAAAATATTTTTTATCTCTGAAAATAAATTTATTAACGTCAGAAAGCTGGAAATGGCTAAAAACGATCACTTTCGACGAATACAAGCGTTTTTAGACATTTTCGTACTTCTCGGAATAAAACTGCATTTTTCACGACAAAAAATATTTTTTATCTCTGAAAATCAATTTATTATCGTCAGAGAGCTGGAACTGTCTAAAAACGTTCACTTTCAACGAATACGACCTTTTTTAGTCATTTTTGTACTTGTCGGAATAAAACTGTATTTTTCACGACAAAAAATATTTTTTATCTCTGAAAATCAATTTATTCAGGTCAGAAAGCTGGAAACTTCTAAAAGCGATCACTTTCGACGAATACAAGCGTTTTTAGACATTTTCGTACTTCTCGAAATAAAACTGTATTTTTCACGACAAAAAATATTTTATATCTCTGAAAATAAATTTATTAACGTCAGAGAGCTGGAAATGTCTAAAAACGTTCACTTTCAACGAATACGAGCGTTTTTAGGCATTTTCGTACTTCTCCGAATAAAACTGTATTTTTCACGACAAAAAATATTTTTTATCTCTGAAAATCAATTTATTCAGGTTAGAAAGCTGGAAACGTCTAAAAACGACCACTTTCGACGAATACAAGCGTTTTTAGACATTTTCGTACTTCTCGGACTAAAACTGCATTTTTCACGACAAAAAATATTTTATATCTTTGAAAATAAATTTATTAACGTCAGAGAGCTGGAAATGTCTAAAAACGTTCACTTTCAACGAATACGAGCGTTTTTAGGCATTTTCGTACTTCTCCGAATAAAACTGTATTTTTCACGACAAAAAATATTTTATATCTCTGGAACTAAATTTATTCTGGTCAGAAAGCTGGAAACGTCTAAAAACGATCACTTTCGACAAATACAAGCGTTTTTAGACATTTTCGTACTTCTCGGAATAAAACTGCATTTTTCACGATAAAAAACATTTTATATCTCTGAAAATAAATTTATTAACGTCAGAAAGCTGAAAATGGCTAAAAACGATCACTTTCGACGAATACAAGCGTTTTTAGACATTTTCGTACTTCTCGGAATAAAACTGCATTTTTCACGACAAAAAATATTTTTTATCTCTGAAAATCAATTTATTATCGTCAGAGAGCTGAAAATGTCTAAAAACGTTCACTTTCAACGAATACGACCTTTTTTAGTGATTTTTGTACTTCTCGGAATAAAACTGTATTTTTCACGACAAAAAAAATTTTTATCTCTGAAAATCAATTTATTCAGGTCAGAAAGCTGGAAACGTCTAAAAACGATCACTTTCGACGAATACAAGCGTTTTTAGAGATTTCCGTACTTCTCCGAATAAAACTGTATTTTTCACGACAAAAAATATTTTATATCTCTGGAAATAAATTTATTCTGGTCAGAAAGCTGGAAACGTCTAAAAACGATCACTTTCGACAAATACAAGCGTTTTTAGACATTTTCGTACTTCTCGGAATAAAACTGCATTTTTCACGACAAAAACTATTTTATATCTCTGAAAATAAATTTATTAACGTCAGAGAGCTGGAAATGTCTAAAAACGTTCACTTTCAACGAATACGAGCGTTTTTAGGCATTTTCGTACTTCTCCGAATAAAACTGTATTTTTCACGACAAAAAATATTTTATATCTCTGGAAATAAATTTATTCTGGTCAGAAAGCTGGAAACGTCTAAAAACGATCACTTTCGACAAATACAAGCGTTTTTAGACATTTTCGTACTTCTCGGACTAAAACTGCATTTTTCACAACAAAAAATATTTTTTATCTCTGAAAATAAATTTATTAACGTCAGAGAGCTGGAAATGTCTAAAAACGTTCACTTTCAACGAATACGAGCGTTTTTAGGCATTTTCGTACTTCTCGGAATAAAACTGTATTTTTCACGACAAAAAATATTTTATATCTCTGGAAATAAATTTATTCTGGTCAGAAAGCTGGAAACGTCTAAAAACGATCACTTTCGACAAATACAAGCGTTTTTAGACATTTTCGTACTTCTCGGACTAAAACTGCATTTTTCACAACAAAAAATATTTTTTATCTCTGAAAATCAATTTATTATCGTCAGAGAGCTGGAAATGTCTAAAAACGTTCACTTTCAACGAGTACGAGCGTTTTTAGTAATTTTTGTACTTCTCGGGATAAAACTGTATTTTTCACGACAAAAAATATTTTTTATCTCTGAAAATCAAATTATTCAGGTCAGAAAGCTGGAAACGTCTCAACACGACCACTTTCGACGAATACAAGCGTTTTTAGACATTTTCATACTTCTCGGACTAAAACTGCATTTTTCACGACAAAAAATATTTTTTATCTCTGAAAATCAATTTATTCAGGTCAGAAAGCTGGAAACGTCTAAAACGACCACTTTCGACGAATACAAGCGTTTTTAGACATTTTCGTATTTCTCGGACTAAAACTGCATTTTTCACGACAAAAAATATTTTTTATCTCTGAAAATAAATTTATTAACGTCAGAGAGCTGGAAATGTCTAAAAACGTTCACTTTCAACGAATACGAGCGTTTTTAGACATTTTCGTACTTTTCGGAATAAAACTGTATTTTTCACGACAAAAAATATTTTGTATCTCTAAAAATAAATTTATTAACGCCAGAAAGATGGAAACGTCTTAAAACGATCACTTTCGACGAATACAAGCGTTTTTAGACATTTTCGTACTTCTCGGAATAAAACTGTATTTTTCACGACAAAAAATATTTTATATCTTTGAAAATAAATTTATTAACGTCAGAGAGCTGGAAATGTCTAAAAACGTTCACTTTCAACGAATACGAGCGTTTTTAGACATTTTCGTTCTTCTCGGAATAAAACTGTATTTTTCACGATAAAAAATATTTTATATCTCTGAAAATAAATTTATTAACGTCAGAAAGCTGAAAATGGCTAAAAACGATCACTTTCGACGAATACAAGCGTTTTTAGACATTTTCGTACTTCTCGGAATAAAACTGCATTTTTCACGACAAAAAATATTTTTTATCTCTGAAAATCAATTTATTATCGTCAGAGAGCTGAAAATGTCTAAAAACGTTCACTTTCAACGAATACGACCTTTTTTAGTGATTTTTGTACTTCTCGGAATAAAACTGTATTTTTCACGACAAAAAAAATTTTTATCTCTGAAAATCAATTTATTCAGGTCAGAAAGCTGGAAACGTCTAAAAACGATCACTTTCGACGAATACAAGCGTTTTTAGAGATTTCCGTACTTCTCCGAATAAAACTGTATTTTTCACGACAAAAAATATTTTATATCTCTGGAAATAAATTTATTCTGGTCAGAAAGCTGGAAACGTCTAAAAACGATCACTTTCGACAAATACAAGCGTTTTTAGACATTTTCGTACTTCTCGGAATAAAACTGCATTTTTCACGACAAAAACTATTTTATATCTCTGAAAATAAATTTATTAACGTCAGAGAGCTGGAAATGTCTAAAAACGTTCACTTTCAACGAATACGAGCGTTTTTAGGCATTTTCGTACTTCTCCGAATAAAACTGTATTTTTCACGACAAAAAATATTTTATATCTCTGGAAATAAATTTATTCTGGTCAGAAAGCTGGAAACGTCTAAAAACGATCACTTTCGACAAATACAAGCGTTTTTAGACATTTTCGTACTTCTCGGACTAAAACTGCATTTTTCACAACAAAAAATATTTTTTATCTCTGAAAATAAATTTATTAACGTCAGAGAGCTGGAAATGTCTAAAAACGTTCACTTTCAACGAATACGAGCGTTTTTAGGCATTTTCGTACTTCTCGGAATAAAACTGTATTTTTCACGACAAAAAATATTTTTTATCTCTGAAAATCAATTTATTCAGGTCAGAAAGCTGGAAACGTCTAAAAACGACCACTTTCGACGAATACAAGCGTTTTTAGACATTTTCGTATTTCTCGGACTAAAACTGCATTTTTCACGACAAAAAATATTTTTTATCTCTGAAAATAAATTTATTAACGTCAGAGAGCTGGAAATGTCTAAAAACGTTCACTTTCAACGAATACGAGCGTTTTTAGGCATTTTCGTACTTCTCTGAATAAAACTGTATTTTTCACGACAAAAAATATTTTGTATCTCTGGAAATAAATTTATTCTGGTCAGAAAGCTGGAAACGTCTAAAAACGATCACTTTCGACAAATACAAGCGTTTTTAGACATTTTCGTACTTCTCGGACTAAAACTGCATTTTTCACAACAAAAAATATTTTTTATCTCTGAAAATAAATTTATTAACGTCAGAGAGCTGGAAATGTCTAAAAACGTTCACTTTCAACGAATACGAGCGTTTTTAGGCATTTTCGTACTTCTCCAAATAAAACTGTATTTTTCACGACAAAAAATATTTTATATGTCTGGAAATAAATTTATTCTGGTCAAAAAGCTGGAAACGTCTAAAAACGATCACTTTCGACAAATACAAGTGTTTTTAGACATTTTCGTACTTCTCGGACTAAAACTGCATTTTTCACAACAACAAATATTTTTTATCTCTGAAAATCAATTTATTATCGTCAGAGAGCTGGAAATGTCTAAAAACGTTCACTTTCAACGAATACGAGCGTTTTTAGTCATTTTTGTACTTCTCGGGATAAAACTGTATTTTTCACGACAAAAAATATTTTTTATCTCTGAAAATCAAATTATTCAGGTCAGAAAGCTGGAAACGTCTCAACACGACCACTTTCGACGAATACAAGCGTTTTTAGACATTTTCATACTTCTCGGACTAAAACTGCATTTTTCACGACAAAAAATATTTTTTATCTCTGAAAATCAATTTATTCAGGTCAGAAAGCTGGAAACGTCTAAAACGACCACTTTCGACGAATACAAGCGTTTTTAGACATTTTCGTATTTCTCGGACTAAAACTGCATTTTTCACGACAAAAAATATTTTTTATCTCTGAAAATAAATTTATTAACGTCAGAAAGATGGAAACGTCTTAAAACGATCACTTTCGACGAATACAAGCGTTTTTAGACATTTTCGTACTTCTCGGAATAAAACTGTATTTTTCACGACAAAAAATATTTTATATCTTTGAAAATAAATTTATTAACGTCAGAGAGCTGGAAATGTCTAAAAACGTTCACTTTCAACGAATACGAGCGTTTTTAGACATTTTCGTTCTTCTCGGAATAAAACTGTATTTTTCACGATAAAAAATATTTTATATCTCTGAAAATAAATTTATTAACGTCAGAAAGCTGAAAATGGCTAAAAACGATCACTTTCGACGAATACAAGCGTTTTTAGACATTTTCGTACTTCTCGGAATAAAACTGCATTTTTCACGACAAAAAATATTTTTTATCTCTGAAAATCAATTTATTATCGTCAGAGAGCTGGAAATGTCTAAAAACGTTCACTTTCAACGAATACGACCTTTTTTAGTGATTTTTGTACTTCTCGGAATAAAACTGTATTTTTCACGACAAAAAATATTTTTTATCTCTGAAAATCAATTTATTCAGGTCAGAAAGCTGGAAACGTCTAAAAACGATCACTTTCGACGAATACAAGCGTTTTTAGAGATTTTCGTACTTCTCGAAATAAAACTGTATTTTTCACGACAAAAAATATTTTATATCTCTGAAAATAAATTTATTATCGTCAGAGAGCTGGAAATGTCTAAAAACGATCACTTTCGATAAATACAAGCGTTTTTATACATTTTCGTACTTCTCGGAATAAAACTGCATTTTTCACGACAAAAACTATTTTATATCTTTGAAAATAAATTTATTAACGTCAGAGAGCTGGAAATGTCTAAAAAAGTTCACTTTCAACGAATACGAGCGTTTTTAGTCATTTTTGTACTTCTCGGAATAAAACTGTATTTTTCACGACAAAAAATATTTTTTATCTCTGAAAATCAAATTATTCAGGTCAGAAAGCTGGAAACGTCTCAACACGACCACTTTCGACGAATACAAGCGTTTTTAGAGATTTCCGTACTTCTCCGAATAAAACTGTATTTTTCACGACAAAAAATATTTTATATCTCTGGAAATAAATTTATTCTGGTCAGAAAGCTGGAAACGTCTAAAAACGATCACTTTCGACAAATACAAGCGTTTTTAGACATTTTCGTACTTCTCGGAATAAAACTGCATTTTTCACGACAAAAACTATTTTATATCTCTGAAAATAAATTTATTAACGTCAGAGAGCTGGAAATGTCTAAAAACGTTCACTTTCAACGAATACGAGCGTTTTTAGGCATTTTCGTACTTCTCCGAATAAAACTGTATTTTTCACGACAAAAAATATTTTATATCTCTGGAAATAAATTTATTCTGGTCAGAAAGCTGGAAACGTCTAAAAACGATCACTTTCGACAAATACAAGCGTTTTTAGACATTTTCGTACTTCTCGGACTAAAACTGCATTTTTCACAACAAAAAATATTTTTTATCTCTGAAAATAAATTTATTAACGTCAGAGAGCTGGAAATGTCTAAAAACGTTCACTTTCAACGAATACGAGCGTTTTTAGGCATTTTCGTACTTCTCGGAATAAAACTGTATTTTTCACGACAAAAAATATTTTTTATCTCTGAAAATCAATTTATTCAGGTCAGAAAGCTGGAAACGTCTAAAAACGACCACTTTCGACGAATACAAGCGTTTTTAGACATTTTCGTATTTCTCGGACTAAAACTGCATTTTTCACGACAAAAAATATTTTTTATCTCTGAAAATAAATTTATCAACGTCAGAGAGCTGGAAATGTCTAAAAACGTTCACTTTCAACGAATACGAGCGTTTTTAGGCATTTTCGTACTTCTCTGAATAAAACTGTATTTTTCACGACAAAAAATATTTTGTATCTCTGGAAATAAATTTATTCTGGTCAGAAAGCTGGAAACGTCTAAAAACGATCACTTTCGACAAATACAAGCGTTTTTAGACATTTTCGTACTTCTCGGACTAAAACTGCATTTTTCACAACAAAAAATATTTTTTATCTCTGAAAATAAATTTATTAACGTCAGAGAGCTGGAAATGTCTAAAAACGTTCACTTTCAACGAATACGAGCGTTTTTAGGCATTTTCGTACTTCTCCAAATAAAACTGTATTTTTCACGACAAAAAATATTTTATATCTCTGGAAATAAATTTATTCTGGTCAAAAAGCTGGAAACGTCTAAAAACGATCACTTTCGACAAATACAAGTGTTTTTAGACATTTTCGTACTTCTCGGACTAAAACTGCATTTTTCACAACAACAAATATTTTTTATCTCTGAAAATCAATTTATTATCGTCAGAGAGCTGGAAATGTCTAAAAACGTTCACTTTCAACGAATACGAGCGTTTTTAGTCATTTTTGTACTTCTCGGGATAAAACTGTATTTTTCACGACAAAAAATATTTTTTATCTCTGAAAATCAAATTATTCAGGTCAGAAAGCTGGAAACGTCTCAACACGACCACTTTCGACGAATACAAGCGTTTTTAGACATTTTCATACTTCTCGGACTAAAACTGCATTTTTCACGACAAAAAATATTTTTTATCTCTGAAAATCAATTTATTCAGGTCAGAAAGCTGGAAACGTCTAAAACGACCACTTTCGACGAATACAAGCGTTTTTAGACATTTTCGTATTTCTCGGACTAAAACTGCATTTTTCACGACAAAAAATATTTTTTATCTCTGAAAATAAATTTATTAACGTCAGAGAGCTGGAAATGTCTAAAAACGTTCACTTTCAACGAATACGAGCGTTTTTAGACATTTTCGTACTTTTCGGAATAAAACTGTATTTTTCACGACAAAAAATATTTTGTATCTCTAAAAATAAATTTATTAACGTCAGAAAGATGGAAACGTCTTAAAACGATCACTTTCGACGAATACAAGCGTTTTTAGACATTTTCGTACTTCTCGGAATAAAACTGTATTTTTCACGACAAAAAATATTTTATATCTTTGAAAATAAATTTATTAACGTCAGAGAGCTGGAAATGTCTAAAAACGTTCACTTTCAACGAATACGAGCGTTTTTAGACATTTTCGTTCTTCTCGGAATAAAACTGTATTTTTCACGATAAAAAATATTTTATATCTCTGAAAATAAATTTATTAACGTCAGAAAGCTGAAAATGGCTAAAAACGATCACTTTCGACGAATACAAGCGTTTTTAGACATTTTCGTACTTCTCGGAATAAAACTGCATTTTTCACGACAAAAAATATTTTTTATCTCTGAAAATCAATTTATTATCGTCAGAGAGCTGGAAATGTCTAAAAACGTTCACTTTCAACGAATACGACCTTTTTTAGTGATTTTTGTACTTCTCGGAATAAAACTGTATTTTTCACGACAAAAAATATTTTTTATCTCTGAAAATCAATTTATTCAGGTCAGAAAGCTGGAAACGTCTAAAAACGATCACTTTCGACGAATACAAGCGTTTTTAGAGATTTTCGTACTTCTCGAAATAAAACTGTATTTTTCACGACAAAAAATATTTTATATCTCTGAAAATAAATTTATTATCGTCAGAGAGCTGGAAATGTCTAAAAACGTTCACTTTCAACGAATACGACCTTTTTTAGTGATTTTTGTACTTCTCGGAATAAAACTGTATTTTTCACGACAAAAAATATTTTTTATCTCTGAAAATCAATTTATTCAGGTCAGAAAGCTGGAAATGTCTAAAAACGTTCACTTTCAACGAATTCGAGCGTTTTTAGGCATTTTCGTACTTCTCCGAATAAAACTGTATTTTTCACGACAAAAAATATTTTATATCTTTGGAAATAAATTTATTCTGGTCAGAAAGCTGGAAACGTCTAAAAACGATCACTTTCGATAAATACAAGCGTTTTTATACATTTTCGTACTTCTCGGAATAAAACTGCATTTTTCACGACAAAAACTATTTTATATCTCTGAAAATAAATTTATTAACGTCAGAGAGCTGGAAATGTCTAAAAAAGTTCACTTTCAACGAATACGAGCGTTTTTAGTCATTTTTGTACTTCTCGGAATAAAACTGTATTTTTCACGACAAAAAATATTTTTTATCTCTGAAAATCAAATTATTCAGGTCAGAAAGCTGGAAACGTCTCAACACGACCACTTTCGACGAATACAAGCGTTTTTAGACATTTTCATTCTTCTCGGACTAAAACTGCATTTTTCACGACAAAAAATATTTTTTATCTCTGAAAATAAATTTATTAACGTCAGAGAGCTGGAAAAGTCTAAAAACGTTCACTTTCAACGAATACGAGCGTTTTTAGGCATTTTCGTACTTCTCTGAATAAAACTGTATTTTTCACGACAAAAAATATTTTATATCTCTGGAAATAAATTTATTCTGCTCAGAAAGCTGGAAACGTCTAAAAACGATCACTTTCGACAAATACAAGCGTTTTTAGACAATTTCGTACTTCTCGGACTAAAACTGCATTTTTCACAACAAAAAATATTTTTTATCTCTGAAAATAAATTTATTAACGTCAGAGAGCTGGAAATGTCTAAAAACGTTCACTTTCAACGAATTCTGGCGTTTTTAGGCATTTTCGTACTTCTCCGAATAAAACTGTATTTTTCACGACAAAAAATATTTTATATCTCTGGAAATAAATTTATTCTGGTCAGAAAGCTGGAAACGTCTAAAAACGATCACTTTCGACAAATACAAGCGTTTTTAGACATTTTCGTACTTCTCGGACTAAAACTGCATTTTTCACAACAAAAAATATTTTTTATCTCTGAAAATAAATTTATTAACGTCAGAGAGCTGGAAATGTCTAAAAACGTTCACTTTCAACGAATACGAGCGTTTTTAGACATTTTCGTTCTTCTCGGAATAAAACTGTATTTTTCACGATAAAAAATATTTTATATCTCTGAAAATAAATTTATTAACGTCAGAAAGCTGAAAATGGCTAAAAACGATCACTTTCGACGAATACAAGCGTTTTTAGACATTTTCGTACTTCTCGGAATAAAACTGCATTTTTCACGACAAAAAATATTTTTTATCTCTGAAAATCAATTTATTATCGTCAGAGAGCTGAAAATGTCTAAAAACGTTCACTTTCAACGAATACGACCTTTTTTAGTGATTTTTGTACTTCTCGGAATAAAACTGTATTTTTCACGACAAAAAAAATTTTTATCTCTGAAAATCAATTTATTCAGGTCAGAAAGCTGGAAACGTCTAAAAACGATCACTTTCGACGAATACAAGCGTTTTTAGAGATTTCCGTACTTCTCCGAATAAAACTGTATTTTTCACGACAAAAAATATTTTATATCTCTGGAAATAAATTTATTCTGGTCAGAAAGCTGGAAACGTCTAAAAACGATCACTTTCGACAAATACAAGCGTTTTTAGACATTTTCGTACTTCTCGGAATAAAACTGCATTTTTCACGACAAAAACTATTTTATATCTCTGAAAATAAATTTATTAACGTCAGAGAGCTGGAAATGTCTAAAAACGTTCACTTTCAACGAATACGAGCGTTTTTAGGCATTTTCGTACTTCTCCGAATAAAACTGTATTTTTCACGACAAAAAATATTTTATATCTCTGGAAATAAATTTATTCTGGTCAGAAAGCTGGAAACGTCTAAAAACGATCACTTTCGACAAATACAAGCGTTTTTAGACATTTTCGTACTTCTCGGACTAAAACTGCATTTTTCACAACAAAAAATATTTTTTATCTCTGAAAATAAATTTATTAACGTCAGAGAGCTGGAAATGTCTAAAAACGTTCACTTTCAACGAATACGAGCGTTTTTAGGCATTTTCGTACTTCTCGGAATAAAACTGTATTTTTCACGACAAAAAATATTTTTTATCTCTGAAAATCAATTTATTCAGGTCAGAAAGCTGGAAACGTCTAAAAACGACCACTTTCGACGAATACAAGCGTTTTTAGACATTTTCGTATTTCTCGGACTAAAACTGCATTTTTCACGACAAAAAATATTTTTTATCTCTGAAAATAAATTTATTAACGTCAGAGAGCTGGAAATGTCTAAAAACGTTCACTTTCAACGAATACGAGCGTTTTTAGGCATTTTCGTACTTCTCTGAATAAAACTGTATTTTTCACGACAAAAAATATTTTATATCTCTGGAAATAAATTTATTCTGGTCAGAAAGCTGGAAACGTCTAAGAACGATCACTTTCGACAAATACAAGCGTTTTTAGACATTTTCGTACTTCTCGGACTAAAACTGCATTTTTCACAACAAAAAATATTTTTTATCTCTGAAAAGAAATTTATTAACGTCAGAGAGCTGGAAATGTCTAAAAACGTTCACTTTCAACGAATACGAGCGTTTTTAGGCATTTTCGTACTTCTCCAAATAAAACTGTATTTTTCACGACAAAAAATATTTTATATCTCTGGAAATAAATTTATTCTGGTCAAAAAGCTGGAAACGTCTAAAAACGATCACTTTCGACAAATACAAGTGTTTTTAGACATTTTCGTACTTCTCGGACTAAAACTGCATTTTTCACAACAACAAATATTTTTTATCTCTGAAAATCAATTTATTATCGTCAGAGAGCTGGAAATGTCTAAAAACGTTCACTTTCAACGAATACGAGCGTTTTTAGTCATTTTTGTACTTCTCGGGATAAAACTGTATTTTTCACGACAAAAAATATTTTTTATCTCTGAAAATCAAATTATTCAGGTCAGAAAGCTGGAAACGTCTCAACACGACCACTTTCGACGAATACAAGCGTTTTTAGACATTTTCATACTTCTCGGACTAAAACTGCATTTTTCACGACAAAAAATATTTTTTATCTCTGAAAATCAATTTATTCAGGTCAGAAAGCTGGAAACGTCTAAAACGACCACTTTCGACGAATACAAGCGTTTTTAGACATTTTCGTATTTCTCGGACTAAAACTGCATTTTTCACGACAAAAAATATTTTTTATCTCTGAAAATAAATTTATTAACGTCAGAGAGCTGGAAATGTCTAAAAACGTTCACTTTCAACGAATACGAGCGTTTTTAGACATTTTCGTACTTTTCGGAATAAAACTGTATTTTTCACGACAAAAAATATTTTGTATCTCTAAAAATAAATTTATTAACGTCAGAAAGATGGAAACGTCTTAAAACGATCACTTTCGACGAATACAAGCGTTTTTAGACATTTTCGTACTTCTCGGAATAAAACTGTATTTTTCACGACAAAAAATATTTTATATCTTTGAAAATAAATTTATTAACGTCAGAGAGCTGGAAATGTCTAAAAACGTTCACTTTCAACGAATACGAGCGTTTTTAGACATTTTCGTTCTTCTCGGAATAAAACTGTATTTTTCACGATAAAAAATATTTTATATCTCTGAAAATAAATTTATTAACGTCAGAAAGCTGAAAATGGCTAAAAACGATCACTTTCGACGAATACAAGCGTTTTTAGACATTTTCGTACTTCTCGGAATAAAACTGCATTTTTCACGACAAAAAATATTTTTTATCTCTGAAAATCAATTTATTATCGTCAGAGAGCTGGAAATGTCTAAAAACGTTCACTTTCAACGAATTCGAGCGTTTTTAGGCATTTTCGTACTTCTCCGAATAAAACTGTATTTTTCACGACAAAAAATATTTTATATCTTTGGAAATAAATTTATTCTGGTCAGAAAGCTGGAAACGTCTAAAAACGATCACTTTCGATAAATACAAGCGTTTTTATACATTTTCGTACTTCTCGGAATAAAACTGCATTTTTCACGACAAAAACTATTTTATATCTCTGAAAATAAATTTATTAACGTCAGAGAGCTGGAAATGTCTAAAAAAGTTCACTTTCAACGAATACGAGCGTTTTTAGTCATTTTTGTACTTCTCGGAATAAAACTGTATTTTTCACGACAAAAAATATTTTTTATCTCTGAAAATCAAATTATTCAGGTCAGAAAGCTGGAAACGTCTCAACACGACCACTTTCGACGAATACAAGCGTTTTTAGACATTTTCATACTTCTCGGACTAAAACTGCATTTTTCACGACAAAAAATATTTTTTATCTCTGAAAATAAATTTATTAACGTCAGAGAGCTGGAAAAGTCTAAAAACGTTCACTTTCAACGAATACGAGCGTTTTTAAGCATTTTCGTACTTCTCTGAATAAAACTGTATTTTTCACGACAAAAAATATTTTATATCTCTGGAAATAAATTTATTCTGCTCAGAAAGCTGGAAACGTCTAAAAACGATCACTTTCGACAAATACAAGCGTTTTTAGACAATTTCGTACTTCTCGGACTAAAACTGCATTTTTCACAACAAAAAATATTTTTTATCTCTGAAAATAAATTTATTAACGTCAGAGAGCTGGAAATGTCTAAAAACGTTCACTTTCAACGAATTCTGGCGTTTTTAGGCATTTTCGTACTTCTCCGAATAAAACTGTATTTTTCACGACAAAAAATATTTTATATCTCTGGAAATAAATTTATTCTGGTCAGAAAGCTGGAAACGTCTAAAAACGATCACTTTCGACAAATACAAGCGTTTTTAGACATTTTCGTACTTCTCGGACTAAAACTGCATTTTTCACAACAAAAAATATTTTTTATCTCTGAAAATAAATTTATTAACGTCAGAGAGCTGGAAATGTCTAAAAACGTTCACTTTCAACGAATACGAGCGTTTTTAGACATTTTCGTTCTTCTCGGAATAAAACTGTATTTTTAACGACAAAAAATATTTTTTATCTCTGAAAATAAATTTATTAACGTCAGAAAGCTGGAAACGGCTAAAAACGATCACTTTCGACGAATACAAGCGTTTTTAGACATTTTCGTACTTCTCGGAATAAAACTGCATTTTTCACGACAAAAAATATTTTTTATCTCTGAAAATCAATTTATTATCGTCAGAGAGCTGGAAATGTCTAAAAACGTTCACTTTCAACGAATACGACCTTTTTTAGTGATTTTTGTACTTCTCGGAATAAAACTGTATTTTTCACGACAAAAAATATTTTTTATCTCTGAAAATCAATTTATTCAGGTCAGAAAGCTGGAAACGTCTAAAAACGATCACTTTCGACGAATACAAGCGTTTTTAGAGATTTTCGTACTTCTCGAAATAAAACTGTATTTTTCACGACAAAAAATATTTTATATCTCTGAAAATAAATTTATTATCGTCAGAGAGCTGGAAATGTCTAAAAACGTTCACTTTCAACGAATACGACCTTTTTTAGTGATTTTTGTACTTCTCGGAATAAAACTGTATTTTTCACGACAAAAAATATTTTTTATCTCTGAAAATCAATTTATTCAGGTCAGAAAGCTGGAAATGTCTAAAAACGTTCACTTTCAACGAATTCGAGCGTTTTTAGGCATTTTCGTACTTCTCCGAATAAAACTGTATTTTTCACGACAAAAAATATTTTATATCTTTGGAAATAAATTTATTCTGGTCAGAAAGCTGGAAACGTCTAAAAACGATCACTTTCGATAAATACAAGCGTTTTTATACATTTTCGTACTTCTCGGAATAAAACTGCATTTTTCACGACAAAAACTATTTTATATCTCTGAAAATAAATTTATTAACGTCAGAGAGCTGGAAAAGTCTAAAAACGTTCACTTTCAACGAATACGAGCGTTTTTAGGCATTTTCGTACTTCTCGGAATAAAACTGTATTTTTCACGACAAAAAATATTTTTTATCTCTGAAAATCAAATTATTCAGGTCAGAAAGCTGGAAACGTCTCAACACGACCACTTTCGACGAATACAAGCGTTTTTAGACATTTTCATACTTCTCGGACTAAAACTGCATTTTTCACGACAAAAAATATTTTTTATCTCTGAAAATAAATTTATTAACGTCAGAGAGCTGGAAAAGTCTAAAAACGTTCACTTTCAACGAATACGAGCGTTTTTAGGCATTTTCGTACTTCTCTGAATAAAACTGTATTTTTCACGACAAAAAATATTTTATATCTCTGGAAATAAATTTATTCTGCTCAGAAAGCTGGAAACGTCTAAAAACGATCACTTTCGACAAATACAAGCGTTTTTAGATAATTTCGTACTTCTCGGACTAAAACTGCATTTTTCACAACAAAAAATATTTTTTATCTCTGAAAATAAATTTATTAACGTCAGAGAGCTGGAAATGTCTAAAAACGTTCACTTTCAACGAATTCTGGCGTTTTTAGGCATTTTCGTACTTCTCCGAATAAAACTGTATTTTTCACGACAAAAAATATTTTATATCTGTGGAAATAAATTTATTCTGGTCAGAAAGCTGGAAACGTCTAAAAACGTTCACTTTCAACGAATTCTGGCGTTTTTAGGCATTTTCGTACTTCTCCGAATAAAACTGTATTTTTCACGACAAAAAATATTTTATATCTCTGGAAATAAATTTATTCTGGTCAGAAAGCTGGAAACGGCTAAAAACGATCACTTTCGACGAATACAAGCGTTTTTAGACATTTTCGTACTTCTCGGAATAAAACTGCATTTTTCACGACAAAAAATATTTTTTATCTCTGAAAATAAATTTATTAACGTCAGAAAGCTGGAAATGGCTAAAAACGATCACTTTCGACGAATACAAGCGTTTTTAGACATTTTCGTACTTCTCGGAATAAAACTGCATTTTTCACGACAAAAAATATTTTTTATCTCTGAAAATCAATTTATTATCGTCAGAGAGCTGGAACTGTCTAAAAACGTTCACTTTCAACGAATACGACCTTTTTTAGTCATTTTTGTACTTGTCGGAATAAAACTGTATTTTTCACGACAAAAAATATTTTTTATCTCTGAAAATCAATTTATTCAGGTCAGAAAGCTGGAAACTTCTAAAAGCGATCACTTTCGACGAATACAAGCGTTTTTAGACATTTTCGTACTTCTCGAAATAAAACTGTATTTTTCACGACAAAAAATATTTTATATCTCTGAAAATAAATTTATTAACGTCAGAGAGCTGGAAATGTCTAAAAACGTTCACTTTCAACGAATACGAGCGTTTTTAGACATTTTCGTTCTTCTCGGAATAAAACTGTATTTTTAACGACAAAAAATATTTTTTATCTCTGAAAATCAATTTATTCAGGTCAGAAAGCTGGAAACGTCTAAAAGCGATCACTTTCGACGAACACAAGCGTTTTTAGACATTTTCGTACTTCTCGAAATAAAACTGTATTTTTCACGACAAAAAATATTTTATATCTCTGAAAATAAATTTATTAACGTCAGAGAGCTGGAAATGTCTAAAAACGTTCACTTTCAACGAATACGAGCGTTTTTAGACATTTTCGTACTTCTCCGAATAAAACTATATTTTTCACGACAAAAAATATTTTATATCTCTGGAAATAAATTTATTCTGGTCAAAAAGCTGGAAACGTCTAAAAACGACCACTTTCGACGAATACAAGCGTTTTTAGACATTTTCGTACTTCTCGGACTAAAACTGCATTTTTCACGACAAAAAATATTTTTTATCTCTGAAAATAAATTTATTAACGTCAGAGAGCTGGAAATGTCTAAAAACGTTCACTTTCAACGAATACGAGCGTTTTTAGGCATTTTCGTACTTCTCTGAATAAAACTGTATTTTTCACGACAAAAAATATTTTATATCTCTGGAAATAAATTTATTCTGGTCAGAAAGCTGGAAACGTCTAAAAACGACCACTTTCGACGAATACAAGCGTTTTTAGACATTTTCGTACTTCTTGGACTAAAACTGCATTTTTCACAACAAAAAAATTTTTTTATCTCTGAAAATAAATTTATTAACGTCAGAGAGCTGGAAATGTCTAAAAACGTTCACTTTCAACGAATACGAGCGTTTTTAGACATTTTCGTTCTTCTCGGAATAAAACTGTATTTTTAACGACAAAAAATATTTTTTATCTCTGAAAATCAATTTATTCAGGTCAGAAAGCTGGAAACGTCTAAAAACGATCACTTTCGACGAATACAAGCGTTTTTAGACATTTTCGTACTTCTCGAAATAAAACTGTATTTTTCACGACAAAAAATATTTTATATCTCTGAAAATAAATATATTATCGTCAGAGAGCTGGAAATGTCTAAAAACGTTCACTTTCAACGAATACGACCTTTTTTAGTGATTTTTGTACTTCTCGGAATAAAACTGTATTTTTCACGACAAAAAATATTTTTTATCTCTGAAAATCAATTTATTCAGGTCAGAAAGCTGGAAACGTCTAAAAACGATCACTTTCGACGAATACAAGCGTTTTTAGACATTTTCGTACTTCTCGGAATAAAACTGCATTTTTCACGACAAAAAATATTTTTTATCTCTGAAAATCAATTTATTATCGTCAGAGAGCTGGAAATGTCTAAAAACGTTCACTTTCAACGAATACGAGCGTTTTTAGGCATTTTCGTACTTCTCCGAATAAAACTGTATTTTTCACGACAAAAAATATTTTATATCTCTGGAAATAAATTTATTCTGGTCAGAAAGCTGGAAACGTCTAAAAACGATCACTTTCGACAAATACAAGCGTTTTTAGATAATTTCGTACTTCTCGGACTAAAACTGCATTTTTCACAACAAAAAATATTTTTTATCTCTGAAAATAAATTTATTAACGTCAGAGAGCTGGAAATGTCTAAAAACGTTCACTTTCAACGAATTCTGGCGTTTTTAGGCATTTTCGTACTTCTCCGAATAAAACTGTATTTTTCACGACAAAAAATATTTTATATCTGTGGAAATAAATTTATTCTGGTCAGAAAGCTGGAAACGTCTAAAAACGTTCACTTTCAACGAATTCTGGCGTTTTTAGGCATTTTCGTACTTCTCCGAATAAAACTGTATTTTTCACGACAAAAAATATTTTATATCTCTGGAAATAAATTTATTCTGGTCAGAAAGCTGGAAACGGCTAAAAACGATCACTTTCGACGAATACAAGCGTTTTTAGACATTTTCGTACTTCTCGGAATAAAACTGCATTTTTCACGACAAAAAATATTTTTTATCTCTGAAAATAAATTTATTAACGTCAGAAAGCTGGAAATGGCTAAAAACGATCACTTTCGACGAATACAAGCGTTTTTAGACATTTTCGTACTTCTCGGAATAAAACTGCATTTTTCACGACAAAAAATATTTTTTATCTCTGAAAATCAATTTATTATCGTCAGAGAGCTGGAACTGTCTAAAAACGTTCACTTTCAACGAATACGACCTTTTTTAGTCATTTTTGTACTTGTCGGAATAAAACTGTATTTTTCACGACAAAAAATATTTTTTATCTCTGAAAATCAATTTATTCAGGTCAGAAAGCTGGAAACTTCTAAAAGCGATCACTTTCGACGAATACAAGCGTTTTTAGACATTTTCGTACTTCTCGAAATAAAACTGTATTTTTCACGACAAAAAATATTTTATATCTCTGAAAATAAATTTATTAACGTCAGAGAGCTGGAAATGTCTAAAAACGTTCACTTTCAACGAATACGAGCGTTTTTAGACATTTTCGTTCTTCTCGGAATAAAACTGTATTTTTAACGACAAAAAATATTTTTTATCTCTGAAAATCAATTTATTCAGGTCAGAAAGCTGGAAACGTCTAAAAGCGATCACTTTCGACGAACACAAGCGTTTTTAGACATTTTCGTACTTATCGAAATAAAACTGTATTTTTCACGACAAAAAATATTTTATATCTCTGAAAATAAATTTATTAACGTCAGAGAGCTGGAAATGTCTAAAAACGTTCACTTTCAACGAATACGAGCGTTTTTAGACATTTTCGTACTTCTCCGAATAAAACTATATTTTTCACGACAAAAAATATTTTATATCTCTGGAAATAAATTTATTCTGGTCAAAAAGCTGGAAACGTCTAAAAACGACCACTTTCGACGAATACAAGCGTTTTTAGACATTTTCGTACTTCTCGGACTAAAACTGCATTTTTCACGACAAAAAATATTTTTTATCTCTGAAAATAAATTTATTAACGTCAGAGAGCTGGAAATGTCTAAAAACGTTCACTTTCAACGAATACGAGCGTTTTTAGGCATTTTCGTACTTCTCTGAATAAAACTGTATTTTTCACGACAAAAAATATTTTATATCTCTGGAAATAAATTTATTCTGGTCAGAAAGCTGGAAACGTCTAAAAACGACCACTTTCGACGAATACAAGCGTTTTTAGACATTTTCGTACTTCTTGGACTAAAACTGCATTTTTCACAACAACAAATTTTTTTTATCTCTGAAAATAAATTTATTAACGTCAGAGAGCTGGAAATGTCTAAAAACGTTCACTTTCAACGAATACGAGCGTTTTTAGACATTTTCGTTCTTCTCGGAATAAAACTGTATTTTTAACGACAAAAAATATTTTTTATCTCTGAAAATCAATTTATTCAGGTCAGAAAGCTGGAAACGTCTAAAAACGATCACTTTCGACGAATACAAGCGTTTTTAGACATTTTCGTACTTCTCGAAATAAAACTGTATTTTTCACGACAAAAAATATTTTATATCTCTGAAAATAAATATATTATCGTCAGAGAGCTGGAAATGTCTAAAAACGTTCACTTTCAACGAATACGACCTTTTTTAGTGATTTTTGTACTTCTCGGAATAAAACTGTATTTTTCACGACAAAAAATATTTTTTATCTCTGAAAATCAATTTATTCAGGTCAGAAAGCTGGAAACGTCTAAAAACGATCACTTTCGACGAATACAAGCGTTTTTAGACATTTTCGTACTTCTCGGAATAAAACTGCATTTTTCACGACAAAAAATATTTTTTATCTCTGAAAATCAATTTATTATCGTCAGAGAGCTGGAAATGTCTAAAAACGTTCACTTTCAACGAATACGAGCGTTTTTAGGCATTTTCGTACTTCTCCGAATAAAACTGTATTTTTCACGACAAAAAATATTTTATATCTCTGGAAATAAATTTATTCTGGTCAGAAAGCTGGAAACGTCTAAAAACGATCACTTTCGACAAATACAAGCGTTTTTAGACATTTTCGTACTTCTCGGACTAAAACTGCATTTTTCACAACAAAAAATATTTTTTATCTCTGAAAATCAATTTATTATCGTCAGAGAGCTGGAAATGTCTAAAAACGTTCACTTTCAACGAATACGAGCGTTTTTAGTCATTTTTGTACTTCTCGGAATAAAACTGTATTTTTCACGACAAAAAATATTTTTTATCTCTGAAAAACAAATTATTCAGGTCAGAAAGCTGGAAACGTCTCAACACGACCACTTTCGACGAATACAAGTGTTTTTAGACATTTTCATACTTCTCGGACTAAAACTGCATTTTTCACGACAAAAAATATTTTTTATCTCTGAAAATAAATTTATTAACGTCAGAGAGCTGGAAATGTCTAAAAACGTTCACTTTCAACGAATACGAGCGTTTTTAGGCATTTTCGTACTTCTCTGAATAAAATTTGCATTTTTCACGACAAAAAATATTTTATATCTCTGGAAATAAATTTATTCTGCTCAGAAAGCTGGAAACGTCTAAAAACGATCACTTTCGACAAATACAAGCGTTTTTAGACATTTTCGTACTTCTCGGACTAAAACTGCATTTTTCACAACAAAAAATATTTTTTATCTCTGAAAATAAATTTATTAACGTCAGAGAGCTGGAAATGTCTAAAAACGTTCACTTTCAACGAATACGAGCGTTTTTAGGCATTTTCGTACTTCTCGGAATAAAACTGTATTTTTCACGACAAAACATATTTTTTATCTCTGAAAATCAATTTATTCAGGTCAGAAAGCTGGAAACGTCTAAAAACGACCACTTTCGACGAATACAAGCGTTTTTAGACATTTTCGTACTTCTCGGAATAAAACTGTATTTTTCACGACAAAAAATATTTTATATCTTTGAAAATAAATTTATTAACGTCAGAGAGCTGGAAATGTCTAAAAACGTTCACTTTCAACGAATACGAGCGTTTTTAGACATTTTCGTTCTTCTCGGAATAAAACTGTATTTTTAACGACAAAAAATATTTTTTATCTCTGAAAATCAATTTATTCAGTTCAGAAAGCTGGAAACGTCTAAAAGCGATCACTTTCGACGAACACAAGCGTTTTTAGACATTTTCGTACTTCTCGAAATAAAACTGTATTTTTCACGACAAAAAATATTTTATATCTCTGAAAATAAATTTATTAACGTCAGAGAGCTGGAAATGTCTAAAAACGTTCACTTTCAACGAATACGAGCGTTTTTAGACATTTTCGTACTTCTCCGAATAAAACTATATTTTTCACGACAAAAAATATTTTATATCTCTGGAAATAAATTTATTCTGGTCAGAAAGCTGGAAACGTCTAAAAACGACCACTTTCGACGAATACAAGCGTTTTTAGACATTTTCGTACTTCTCGGACTAAAACTGCATTTTTCACGACAAAAAATATTTTTTATCTCTGAAAATAAATTTATTAACGTCAGTGAGCTGGAAATGTCTAAAAACGTTCACTTTCAACGAATACGAGCGTTTTTAGGCATTTTCGTACTTCTCTGAATAAAACTGTATTTTTCACGACAAAAAATATTTTATATCTCTGGAAATAAATTTATTCTGGTCAGAAAGCTGGAAACGTCTAAAAACGACCACTTTCGACGAATACAAGCGTTTTTAGACATTTTCGTACTTCTCGAAATAAAACTGTATTTTTCACGACAAAAAATATTTTATATCTCTGAAAATAAATATATTATCGTCAGAGAGCTGGAAATGTCTAAAAACGTTCACTTTCAACGAATACGACCTTTTTTAGTGATTTTTGTACTTCTCGGAATAAAACTGTATTTTTCACGACAAAAAATATTTTTTATCTCTGAAAATCAATTTATTCAGGTCAGAAAGCTGGAAACGTCTAAAAACGATCACTTTCGACGAATACAAGCGTTTTTAGACATTTTCGTACTTCTCGGAATAAAACTGCATTTTTCACGACAAAAAATATTTTTTATCTCTGAAAATCAATTTATTATCGTCAGAGAGCTGGAAATGTCTAAAAACGTTCACTTTCAACGAATACGACCTTTTTTAGTGATTTTTGTACTTCTCGGAATAAAACTGTATTTTTCACGACAAAAAATATTTTTTATCTCTGAAAATCAATTTATTCAGGTCAGAAAGCTGGAAATGTCTAAAAACGTTCACTTTCAACGAATTCGAGCGTTTTTAGGCATTTTCGTACTTCTCCGAATAAAACTGTATTTTTCACGACAAAAAATATTTTATATCTTTGGAAATAAATTTATTCTTGTCAGAAAGCTGGAAACGTCTAAAAACGATCACTTTCGACAAATACAAGCGTTTTTATACATTTTCGTACTTCTCGGAATAAAACTGCATTTTTCACGACAAAAACTATTTTATATCTCTGAAAATAAATTTATTAACGTCAGAGAGCTGGAAATGTCTAAAAAAGTTCACTTTCAACGAATACGAGCGTTTTTAGGCATTTTCGTACTTCTCCGAATAAAACTGTATTTTTCACGACAAAAAATATTTTATATCTGTGGAAATAAATTTATTCTGGTCAGAAAGCTGGAAACGTCTAAAAACGATCACTTTCGACAAATACAAGCGTTTTTAGTCATTTTCGTACTTCTCGGACTAAAACTGCATTTTTCACAACAAAAAATATTTTTTATCTCTGAAAATAAATTTATTATCGTCAGAGAGCTGGAAATGTCTAAAAACGTTCACTTTCAACGAATACGAGCGTTTTTAGTCATTTTTGTACTTCTCGGAATAAAACTGTATTTTTCACGACAAAAAATATTTTTTATCTCTGAAAATCTAATTATTCAGGTCAGAAAGCTGGAAACGTCTCAACACGACCACTTTCGACGAATACAAGCGTTTTTAGACATTTTCATACTTCTCGGACTAAAACTGCATTTTTCACGACAAAAAATATTTTTTATCTCTGAAAATAAATTTATTAACGTCAGAGAGCTGGAAATGTCTAAAAACGTTCACTTTCAACGAATACGAGCGTTTTTAGGCATTTTCGTACTTCTCTGAATAAAACTGTATTTTTCACGACAAAAAATATTTTATATCTCTGGAAATTAATTTATTCTGCTCAGAAAGCTGGAAACGTCTAAAAACGATCACTTTCGACAAATACAAGCGTTTTTAGACATTTTCGTACTTCTCGGACTAAAACTGCATTTTTCACAACAAAAAATATTTTTTATCTCTGAAAATAAATTTATTAACGTCAGAGAGCTGGAAATGTCTAAAAACGTTCACTTTCAACGAATTCTGGCGTTTTTAGGCATTTTCGTACTTCTCCGAATAAAACTGTATTGTTCACGACAAAAAATATTTTATATCTCTGGAAATAAATTTATTCTGGTCAGAAAGCTGGAAACGTCTAAAAACGATCACTTTCGACAAATACAAGCGTTTTTAGACATTTTCGTACTTCTCGGACTAAAACTGCATTTTTCACAACAAAAAATATTTTTTATCTCTGAAAATAAATTTATTAACGTCAGAGAGCTGGAAATGTCTAAAAACGTTCACTTTCAACGAATACGAGCGTTTTTAGGCATTTTCGTACTTCTCGGAATAAAACTGTATTTTTCACGACAAAAAATATTTTTTATCTCTGAAAATCAATTTATTCAGGTCAGAAAGCTGGAAACGTCTAAAAACGACCACTTTCGACGAATACAAGCGTTTTTAGACATTTTCGTACTTCTCGGAATAAAACTGTATTTTTCACGACAAAAAATATTTTATATCTTTGAAAATAAATTTATTAACGTCAGAGAGCTGGAAATGTCTAAAAACGTTCACTTTCAACGAATACGAGCGTTTTTAGACATTTTCGTTCTTCTCGGAATAAAACTGTATTTTTAACGACAAAAAATATTTTTTATCTCTGAAAATAAATTTATTAACGTCAGAAAGCTGGAAACGGCTAAAAACGATCACTTTCGACGAATACAAGCGTTTTTAGACATTTTCGTACTTCTCGGAATAAAACTGCATTTTTCACGACAAAAAATATTTTTTATCTCTAAAAATAAATTTATTAACGTCAGAAAGCTGGAAATGGCTAAAAACGATCACTTTCGACGAATACAAGCGTTTTTAGACATTTTCGTACTTCTCGGAATAAAACTGCATTTTTCACGACAAAAAATATTTTTTATCTCTGAAAATCAATTTATTATCGTCAGAGAGCTGGAACTGTCTAAAAACGTTCACTTTCAACGAATACGACCTTTTTTAGTCATTTTTGTACTTGTCGGAATAAAACTGTATTTTTCACGACAAAAAATATTTTTTATCTCTGAAAATCAATTTATTCAGGTCAGAAAGCTGGAAACTTCTAAAAGCGATCACTTTCGACGAATACAAGCGTTTTTAGACATTTTCGTACTTCTCGAAATAAAACTGTATTTTTCACGACAAAAAATATTTTATATCTCTGAAAATAAATTTATTAACGTCAGAGAGCTGGAAATGTCTAAAAACGTTCACTTTCAACGAATACGAGCGTTTTTAGGCATTTTCGTACTTCTCCGAATAAAACTGTATTTTTCACGACAAAAAATATTTTTTATCTCTGAAAATCAATTTACTATCGTCAGAGAGCTGAAAATGTCTAAAAACGTTCACTTTCAACGAATACGACCTTTTTTAGTGATTTTTGTACTTCTCGGAATAAAACTGTATTTTTCACGACAAAAAAAATTTTTATCTCTGAAAATCAATTTATTCAGGTCAGAAAGCTGGAAACGTCTAAAAACGATCACTTTCGACGAATACAAGCGTTTTTAGAGATTTCCGTACTTCTCCGAATAAAACTGTATTTTTCACGACAAAAAATATTTTATATCTCTGGAAATAAATTTATTCTGGTCAGAAAGCTGGAAACGTCTAAAAACGATCACTTTCGACAAATACAAGCGTTTTTAGATATTTTCGTACTTCTCGGAATAAAACTGCATTTTTCACGACAAAAACTATTTTTTATCTCTGAAAATAAATTTATTAACGTCAGAGAGCTGGAAATGTCTAAAAACGTTCACTTTCACCGAATACGAGCGTTTTTAGGCATTTTCGTACTTCTCCGAATAAAACTGTATTTTTCACGACAAAAAATATTTTATATCTCTGGAAATAAATTTATTCTGGTCAGAAAGCTGGAAACGTCTAAAAACGATCACTTTCGACAAATACAAGCGTTTTTAGACATTTTCGTACTTCTCGGACTAAAACTGCATTTTTCACAACAAAAAATATTTTTTATCTCTGAAAATAAATTTATTAACGTCAGAGAGCTGGAAATGTCTAAAAACGTTCACTTTCAACGAATACGAGCGTTTTTAGGCATTTTCGTACTTCTCGGAATAAAACTGTATTTTTCACGACAAAAAATATTTTATATTTCTGGAAATAAATTTATTCTGGTCAGAAAGCTGGAAACGTCTAAAAACGATCACTTTCGACAAATACAAGCGTTTTTAGACATTTTCGTACTTCTCGGACTAAAACTGCATTTTTCACAACAAAAAATATTTTTTATCTCTGAAAATCAATTTATTATCGTCAGAGAGCTGGAAATGTCTAAAAACGTTCACTTTCAACGAATACGAGCGTTTTTAGTCATTTTTGTACTTCTCGGGATAAAACTGTATTTTTCACGACAAAAAATATTTTTTATCTCTGAAAATCAAATTATTCAGGTCAGAAAGCTGGAAACGTCTCAACACGACCACTTTCGACGAATACAAGCGTTTTTAGACATTTTCATACTTCTCGGACTAAAACTGCATTTTTCACGACAAAAAATATTTTTTATCTCTGAAAATCAATTTATTCAGGTCAGAAAGCTGGAAACGTCTAAAACGACCACTTTCGACGAATACAAGCGTTTTTAGACATTTTCGTATTTCTCGGACTAAAACTGCATTTTTCACGACAAAAAATATTTTTTATCTCTGAAAATAAATTTATTAACGTCAGAGAGCTGGAAATGTCTAAAAACGTTCACTTTCAACGAATACGAGCGTTTTTAGACATTTTCGTACTTTTCGGAATAAAACTGTATTTTTCACGACAAAAAATATTTTGTATCTCTAAAAATAAATTTATTAACGTCAGAAAGATGGAAACGTCTTAAAACGATCACTTTCGACGAATACAAGCGTTTTTAGACATTTTCGTACTTCTCGGAATAAAACTGTATTTTTCACGACAAAAAATATTTTATATCTTTGAAAATAAATTTATTAACGTCAGAGAGCTGGAAATGTCTAAAAACGTTCACTTTCAACGAATACGAGCGTTTTTAGACATTTTCGTTCTTCTCGGAATAAAACTGTATTTTTCACGATAAAAAATATTTTATATCTCTGAAAATAAATTTATTAACGTCAGAAAGCTGAAAATGGCTAAAAACGATCACTTTCGACGAATACAAGCGTTTTTAGACATTTTCGTACTTCTCGGAATAAAACTGCATTTTTCACGACAAAAAATATTTTTTATCTCTGAAAATCAATTTATTATCGTCAGAGAGCTGAAAATGTCTAAAAACGTTCACTTTCAACGAATACGACCTTTTTTAGTGATTTTTGTACTTCTCGGAATAAAACTGTATTTTTCACGACAAAAAAAAATTTTATCTCTGAAAATCAATTTATTCAGGTCAGAAAGCTGGAAACGTCTAAAAACGATCACTTTCGACGAATACAAGCGTTTTTAGAGATTTCCGTACTTCTCCGAATAAAACTGTATTTTTCACGACAAAAAATATTTTATATCTCTGGAAATAAATTTATTCTGGTCAGAAAGCTGGAAACGTCTAAAAACGATCACTTTCGACAAATACAAGCGTTTTTAGACATTTTCGTACTTCTCGGAATAAAACTGCATTTTTCACGACAAAAACTATTTTATATCTCTGAAAATAAATTTATTAACGTCAGAGAGCTGGAAATGTCTAAAAACGTTCACTTTCAACGAATACGAGCGTTTTTAGGCATTTTCGTACTTCTCCGAATAAAACTGTATTTTTCACGACAAAAAATATTTTATATCTCTGGAAATAAATTTATTCTGGTCAGAAAGCTGGAAACGTCTAAAAACGATCACTTTCGACAAATACAAGCGTTTTTAGACATTTTCGTACTTCTCGGACTAAAACTGCATTTTTCACAACAAAAAATATTTTTTATCTCTGAAAATAAATTTATTAACGTCAGAGAGCTGGAAATGTCTAAAAACGTTCACTTTCAACGAATACGAGCGTTTTTAGGCATTTTCGTACTTCTCGGAATAAAACTGTATTTTTCACGACAAAAAATATTTTTTATCTCTGAAAATCAATTTATTCAGGTCAGAAAGCTGGAAACGTCTAAAAACGACCACTTTCGACGAATACAAGCGTTTTTAGACATTTTCGTATTTCTCGGACTAAAACTGCATTTTTCACGACAAAAAATATTTTTTATCTCTGAAAATAAATTTATTAACGTCAGAGAGCTGGAAATGTCTAAAAACGTTCACTTTCAACGAATACGAGCGTTTTTAGGCATTTTCGTACTTCTCTGAATAAAACTGTATTTTTCACGACAAAAAATATTTTATAACTCTGGAAATAAATTTATTCTGGTCAGAAAGCTGGAAACGTCTAAAAACGATCACTTTCGACAAATACAAGCGTTTTTAGACATTTTCGTACTTCTCGGACTAAAACTGCATTTTTCACAACAAAAAATATTTTTTATCTCTGAAAATAAATTTATTAACGTCAGAGAGCTGGAAATGTCTAAAAACGTTCACTTTCAACGAATACGAGCGTTTTTAGGCATTTTCGTACTTCTCCAAATAAAACTGTATTTTTCACGACAAAAAATATTTTATATCTCTGGAAATAAATTTATTCTGGTCAAACAGCTGGAAACGTCTAAAAACGATCACTTTCGACAAATACAAGTGTTTTTAGACATTTTCGTACTTCTCGGACTAAAACTGCATTTTTCACAACAACAAATATTTTTTATCTCTGAAAATCAATTTATTATCGTTAGAGAGCTGGAAATGTCTAAAAACGTTCACTTTCAACGAATACGAGCGTTTTTAGTCATTTTTGTACTTCTCGGGATAAAACTGTATTTTTCACGACAAAAAATATTTTTTATCTCTGAAAATCAAATTATTCAGGTCAGAAAGCTGGAAACGTCTCAACACGACCACTTTCGACGAATACAAGCGTTTTTAGACATTTTCATACTTCTCGGACTAAAACTGCATTTTTCACGACAAAAAATATTTTTTATCTCTGAAAATCAATTTATTCAGGTCAGAAAGCTGGAAACGTCTAAAACGACCACTTTCGACGAATACAAGCGTTTTTAGACATTTTCGTATTTCTCGGACTAAAACTGCATTTTTCACGACAAAAAATATTTTTTATCTCTGAAAATAAATTTATTAACGTCAGAGAGCTGGAAATGTCTAAAAACGTTCACTTTCAACGAATACGAGCGTTTTTAGACATTTTAGTACTTTTCGGAATAAAACTGTATTTTTCACGACAAAAAATATTTTGTATCTCTAAAAATAAATTTATTAACGTCAGAAAGATGGAAACGTCTTAAAACGATCACTTTCGACGAATACAAGCGTTTTTAGACATTTTCGTACTTCTCGGAATAAAACTGTATTTTTCACGACAAAAAATATTTTATATCTTTGAAAATAAATTTATTAACGTCAGAGAGCTGGCAATGTCTAAAAACGTTCACTTTCAACGAATACGAGCGTTTTTAGACATTTTCGTTCTTCTCGGAATAAAACTGTATTTTTCACGATAAAAAATATTTTATATCTCTGAAAATAAATTTATTAACGTCAGAAAGCTGAAAATGGCTAAAAACGATCACTTTCGACGAATACAAGCGTTTTTAGACATTTTCGTACTTCTCGGAATAAAACTGCATTTTTCACGACAAAAAATATTTTTTATCTCTGAAAATCAATTTATTATCGTCAGAGAGCTGGAAATGTCTAAAAACGTTCACTTTCAACGAATACGACCTTTTTTAGTGATTTTTGTACTTCTCGGAATAAAACTGTATTTTTCACGACAAAAAATATTTTTTATCTCTGAAAATCAATTTATTCAGGTCAGAAAGCTGGAAACGTCTAAAAACGATCACTTTCGACGAATACAAGCGTTTTTAGAGATTTTCGTACTTCTCGAAATAAAACTGTATTTTTCACGACAAAAAATATTTTATATCTCTGAAAATAAATTTATTATCGTCAGAGAGCTGGAAATGTCTAAAAACGTTCACTTTCAACGAATACGACCTTTTTTAGTGATTTTTGTACTTCTCGGAATAAAACTGTATTTTTCACGACAAAAAATATTTTTTATCTCTGAAAATCAATTTATTCAGGTCAGAAAGCTGGAAATGTCTAAAAAAGTTCACTTTCAACGATTACGAGCGTTTTTAGTCATTTTTGTACTTCTCGGAATAAAACTGTATTTTTCACGACAAAAAATATTTTTTATCTCTGAAAATCAAATTATTCAGGTCAGAAAGCTGGAAACGTCTCAACACGACCACTTTCGACGAATACAAGCGTTTTTAGACATTTTCATACTTCTCGGACTAAAACTGCATTTTTCACGACAAAAAATATTTTTTATCTCTGAAAATAAATTTATTAACGTCAGAGAGCTGGAAAAGTCTAAAAACGTTCACTTTCAACGAATACGAGCGTTTTTAGGCATTTTCGTACTTCTCTGAATAAAACTGTATTTTTCACGACAAAAAATATTTTATATCTCTGGAAATAAATTTATTCTGCTCAGAAAGCTGGAAACGTCTAAAAACGATCACTTTCGACAAATACAAGCGTTTTTAGACAATTTCGTACTTCTCGGACTAAAACTGCATTTTTCACAACTAAAAATATTTTTTATCTCTGAAAATAAATTTATTAACGTCAGAGAGCTGGAAATGTCTAAAAACGTTCACTTTCAACGAATTCTGGCGTTTTTAGGCATTTTCGTACTTCTCCGAATAAAACTGTATTTTTCACGACAAAAAATATTTTATATCTCTGGAAATAAATTTATTCTGGTCAGAAAGCTGGAAACGTCTAAAAACGATCACTTTCGACAAATACAAGCGTTTTTAGACATTTTCGTACTTCTCGGACTAAAACTGCATTTTTCACAACAAAAAATATTTTTTATCTCTGAAAATAAATATATTAACGTCAGAGAGCTGGAAATGTCTAAAAACGTTCACTTTCAACGAATACGAGCGTTTTTAGACATTTTCGTTCTTCTCGGAATAAAACTGTATTTTTAACGACAAAAAATATTTTTTATCTCTGAAAATAAATTTATTAACGTCAGAAAGCTGGAAACGGCTAAAAACGATCACTTTCGACGAATACAAGCGTTTTTAGACATTTTCGTACTTCTCGGAATAAAACTGCATTTTTCACGACAAAAAATATTTTTTATCTCTGAAAATCAATTTATTATCGTCAGAGAGCTGGAAATATCTAAAAACGTTCACTTTCAACGAATACGACCTTTTTTAGTGATTTTTGTACTTCTCGGAATAAAACTGTATTTTTTACGACAAAAAATATTTTTTATCTCTGAAAATCAATTTATTCAGGTCAGAAAGCTGGAAACGTCTAAAAACGATCACTTTCGACGAATACAAGCGTTTTTAGAGATTTTCGTACTTCTCGAAATAAAACTGTATTTTTCACGACAAAAAATATTTTATATCTCTGAAAATAAATTTATTATCGTCAGAGCTGGAAATGTCTAAAAACGTTCACTTTCAACGAATACGACCTTTTTTAGTGATTTTTGTACTTCTCGGAATAAAACTGTATTTTTCACGACAAAAAATATTTTTTATCTCTGAAAATCAATTTATTCAGGTCAGAAAGCTGGAAATGTCTAAAAACGTTCACTTTCAACGAATTCGAGCGTTTTTAGGCATTTTCGTACTTCTCCGAATAAAACTGTATTTTTCACGACAAAAAATATTTTATATCTTTGGAAATAAATTTATTCTGGTCAGAAAGCTGGAAACGTCTAAAAACGATCACTTTCGATAAATACAAGCGTTTTTATACATTTTCGTACTTCTCGGAATAAAACTGCATTTTTCACGACAAAAACTATTTTATATCTCTGAAAATAAATTTATTAACGTCAGAGAGCTGGAAAAGTCTAAAAACGTTCACTTTCAACGAATACGAGCGTTTTTAGGCATTTTCGTACTTCTCGGAATAAAACTGTATTTTTCACGACAAAAAATATTTTTTATCTCTGAAAATCAAATTATTCAGGTCAGAAAGCTGGAAACGTCTCAACACGACCACTTTCGACGAATACAAGCGTTTTTAGACATTTTCATACTTCTCGGACTAAAACTGCATTTTTCACGACAAAAAATATTTTATATCTTTGGAAATAAATTTATTCTGGTCAGAAAGCTGGAAACGTCTAAAAACGATCACTTTCGATAAATACAAGCGTTTTTATACATTTTCGTACTTCTCGGAATAAAACTGCATTTTTCACGACAAAAACTATTTTATATCTCTGAAAATAAATTTATTAACGTCAGAGAGCTGGAAAAGTCTAAAAACGTTCACTTTCAACGAATACGAGCGTTTTTAGGCATTTTCGTACTTCTCGGAATAAAACTGTATTTTTCACGACAAAAAATATTTTTTATCTCTGAAAATCAAATTATTCAGGTCAGAAAGCTGGAAACGTCTCAACACGACCACTTTCGACGAATACAAGCGTTTTTAGACATTTTCATACTTCTCGGACTAAAACTGCATTTTTCACGACAAAAAATATTTTTTATCTCTGAAAATAAATTTATTAACGTCAGAGAGCTGGAAAAGTCTAAAAACGTTCACATTCAACGAATACGAGCGTTTTTAGGCATTTTCGTACTTCTCTGAATAAAACTGTATTTTTCACGACAAAAAATATTTTATATCTCTGGAAATAAATTTATTCTGCTCAGAAAGCTGGAAACGTCTAAAAACGATCACTTTCGACAAATACAAGCGTTTTTAGATAATTTCGTACTTCTCGGACTAAAACTGCATTTTTCACAACAAAAAATATTTTTTATCTCTGAAAATAAATTTATTAACGTCAGAGAGCTGGAAATGTCTAAAAACGTTCACTTTCAACGAATTCTGGCGTTTTTAGGCATTTTCGTACTTCTCCGAATAAAACTGTATTTTTCACGACAAAAAATATTTTATATCTCTGGAAATAAATTTATTCTGGTCAGAAAGCTGGAAACGTCTAAAAACGTTCACTTTCAACGAATTCTGGCGTTTTTAGGCATTTTCGTACTTCTCCGAATAAAACTGTATTTTTCACGACAAAAAATATTTTATATCTCTGGAAATAAATTTATTCTGGTCAGAAAGCTGGAAACGGCTAAAAACGATCACTTTCGACGAATACAAGCGTTTTTAGACATTTTCGTACTTCTCGGAATAAAACTGCATTTTTCACGACAAAAAATATTTTTTATCTCTGAAAATAAATTTATTAACGTCAGAAAGCTGGAAATGGCTAAAAACGATCACTTTCGACGAATACAAGCGTTTTTAGACATTTTCGTACTTCTCGGAATAAAACTGCATTTTTCACGACAAAAAATATTTTTTATCTCTGAAAATCAATTTATTATCGTCAGAGAGCTGGAACTGTCTAAAAACGTTCACTTTCAACGAATACGACCTTTTTTAGTCATTTTTGTACTTGTCGGAATAAAACTGTATTTTTCACGACAAAAAATATTTTTTATCTCTGAAAATCAATTTATTCAGGTCAGAAAGCTGGAAACTTCTAAAAGCGATCACTTTCGACGAATACAAGCGTTTTTAGACATTTTCGTACTTCTCGAAATAAAACTGTATTTTTCACGACAAAAAATATTTTATATCTCTGAAAATAAATTTATTAACGTCAGAGAGCTGGAAATGTCTAAAAACGTTCACTTTCAACGAATACGAGCGTTTTTAGGCATTTTCGTACTTCTCCGAATAAAACTGTATTTTTCACGACAAAAAATATTTTATATCTCTGGAACTAAATTTATTCTGGTCAGAAAGCTGGAAACGTCTAAAAACGATCACTTTCGACAAATACAAGCGTTTTTAGACATTTTCGTACTTCTCGGAATAAAACTGCATTTTTCACGATAAAAAATATTTTATATCTCTGAAAATAAATTTATTAACGTCAGAAAGCTGAAAATGGCTAAAAACGATCACTTTCGACGAATACAAGCGTTTTTAGACATTTTCGTACTTCTCGGAATAAAACTGGATTTTTCACGACAAAAAATATTTTTTATCTCTGAAAATCAATTTATTATCGTCAGAGAGCTGGAAATGTCTAAAAACGTTCACTTTCAACGAATACGACCTTTTTTAGTGATTTTTGTACTTCTCGGAATAAAACTGTATTTTTCACGACAAAAAAAATTTTTATCTCTGAAAATCAATTTATTCAGGTCAGAAAGCTGGAAACGTCTAAAAACGATCACTTTCGACGAATACAAGCGTTTTTAGAGATTTTCGTACTTCTCGAAATAAAACTGTATTTTTCACGACAAAAAATATTTGATATCTCTGAAAATAAATTTATTAACGTCAGAGAGCTGGAAATGTCTAAAAACGTTCACTTTCAACGAACTCGAGCGTTTTTAGGCATTTTCGTACTTCTCCGAATAAAACTGTATTTTTCACGACAAAAAATATTTTATATCTCTGGAAATAAATTTATTCTGGTCAGAAAGCTGGAAACGTCTAAAAACGATCACTTTCGACAAATACAAGCGTTTTTAGACATTTTCGTACTTCTCGGACTAAAACTGCATTTTTCACAACAACAAATATCTTTTATCTCTGAAAATCAATTTATTATCGTCAGAGAGCTGGAAATGTCTAAAAACGTTCACTTTCAACGAATACGAGCGTTTTTAGTCATTTTTGTACTTCTCGGAATAAAACTGGATTTTTCACGACAAAAAATATTTTTTATCTCTGAAAATCAAATTATTCAGGTCAGAAAGCTGGAAACGTCTCAACACGACCACTTTCGACGAATACAAGCGTTTTTAGACATTTTCATACTTCTCGGACTAAAACTGCATTTTTCACAACAAAAAATATTTTTTATCTCTGAAAATAAATTTATTAACGTCAGAGAGCTGGAAATGTCTAAAAACGTTCACCTTCAACGAATACGAGCGTTTTTAGGCATTTTCGTACTTCTCTGAATAAAACTGTATTTTTCACGACAAAAAATATTTTATATCTCTGGAAATAAATTTATTCTCTTCAGAAAGCTGGAAACGTCTAAAAACGATCACTTTCGACAAATACAAGCGTTTTTAGACATTTTCGTACTTCTCGGACTAAAACTGCATTTTTCACAACAAAAAATATTTTTTATCTCTGAAAATAAATTTATTAACGTCAGAGAGCTGGAAATGTCTAAAAACGTTCACTTTCAACGAATACGAGCGTTTTTAGGCATTTTCGTACTTCTCCAAATAAAACTGTATTTTTCACGACAAAAAATATTTTATATCTCTGGAAATAAATTTATTCTGGTCAGAAAGCTGGAAACGTCTAAAAACGATCACTTTCGACAAATACAAGCGTTTTTAGACATTTTCGTACTTCTCGGACTAAAACTGCATTTTTCACAACAAAAAATATTTTTTATCTCTGAAAATAAATTTATTAACGTCAGAGAGCTGGAAATGTCTAAAAACGTTCACCTTCAACGAATACGAGCGTTTTTAGGCATTTTCGTACTTCTCTGAATAAAACTGTATTTTTCACGACAAAAAATATTTTATATCTCTGGAAATAAATTTATTCTCTTCAGAAAGCTGGAAACGTCTAAAAACGATCACTTTCGACAAATACAAGCGTTTTTAGACATTTTCGTACTTCTCGGACTAAAACTGCATTTTTCACAACAAAAAATATTTTTTATCTCTGAAAATAAATTTATTAACGTCAGAGAGCTGGAAATGTCTAAAAACGTTCACTTTCAACGAATACGAGCGTTTTTAGGCATTTTCGTACTTCTCCAAATAAAACTGTATTTTTCACGACAAAAAATATTTTATATCTCTGGAAATAAATTTATTCTGGTCAGAAAGCTGGAAACGTCTAAAAACGATCACTTTCGACAAATACAAGCGTTTTTAGACATTTTCGTACTTCTCGGACTAAAACTGCATTTTTCACAACAAAAAATATTTTTTATCTCTGAAAATCAATTTATTATCGTCAGAGAGCTGGCAATGTCTAAAAACGTTCACTTTCAACGAATACGAGCGTTTTTAGTCATTTTTGTACTTCTCGGGATAAAACTGTATTTTTCACGAGAAAAAATATTTTTTATCTCTGAAAATCAAATTATTCAGGTCAGAAAGCTGGAAACGTCTCAACACGACCACTTTCGACGAATACAAGCGTTTTTAGACATTTTCATACTTCTCGGACTAAAACTGCATTTTTCACGACAAAAAATATTTTTTATCTCTGAAAATAAATTTATTAACGTCAGAGAGCTGGAAATGTCTAAAAACGTTCACTTTCAACGAATACGAGCGTTTTTAGGCATTTTCGTACTTCTCTGAATAAAACTGTATTTTTCACGACAAAAAATATTTTATATCTCTGGAAATAAATTTATTCTGGTCAGAAAGCTGGAAACGTCTAAAAACGATCACTTTCGACAAATACAAGCGTTTTTAGACATTTTCGTACTTCTCGGACTAAAACTGCATTTTTCACAACAAAAAATATTTTTAATCTCTGAAAATAAATTTATTAACGTCAGAGAGCTGGAAATGTCTAAAAACGTTCACTTTCAACGAATACGAGCGTTTTTAGGCATTTTCGTACTTCTCGGAATAAAACTGTATTTTTCACGACAAAAAATATTTTTTATCTCTGAAAATCAATTTATTCAGGTCAGAAAGCTGGAAACGTCTAAAACGACCACTTTCGACGAATACAAGCGTTTTTAGACATTTTCGTACTTCTCGGACTAAAACTGCATTTTTCACGACAAAAAATATTTTGTATCTCTAAAAATAAATTGATTAACGTCAGAAAGCTGGAAACGTCTTAAAACGATCACTTTCGACGAATACAAGCGTTTTTAGACATTTTTGTACTTCTCGGAATAAAACTGTATTTTTCACGACAAAAAATATTTTTTATCTCTGAAAATCAATTTATTCAGGTCAGAAAGCTGGAAACGTCTAAAAACGATCACTTTCGACGAATACAAGCGTTTTTAGAGATTTTCGTACTTCTCGGAATAAAACTGCATTTTTCACAACAACAAATATTTTTTATCTCTGAAAATCAATTTATTATCGTCAGAGAGCTGGAAATGTCTAAAAACGTTCACTTTCAACGAATACGAGCGTTTTTAGTCATTTTTGTACTTCTCGGAATAAAACTGTATTTTTCACGACAAAAAATATTTTTTATCTCTGAAAATAAATTTATTAACGTCAGAGAGCTGGAAATGTCTAAAAACGTTCACTCTCAACGAATACGAGCGTTTTTAGGCATTTTCGTACTTCTCTGAATAAAACTGTATTTTTCACGACAAAAAATATTTTATATCTCTGGAAATAAATTTATTCTGGTCAGAAAGCTGGAAACGTCTCAACACGACCACTTTCGACGAATACAAGCGTTTTTAGACATTTTCATACTTCTCGGACTAAAACTGCATTTTTCACGACAAAAAATATTTTTTATCTCTGAAAATAAATTTATTAACGTCAGAGAGCTGGAAATGTCTAAAAACGTTCACTTTCAACGAATACGAGCGTTTTTAGGCATTTTCGTACTTCTCGGAATAAAACTGTATTTTTCACGACAAAAAATATTTTTTATCTCTGAAAATCAATTTATTCAGGTCAGAAAGCTGGAAACGTCTAAAAACGACCACTTTCGACGAATACAAGCGTTTTTAGACATTTTCGTATTTATCGGACTAAAACTGCATTTTTCACGACAAAAAATATTTTTTATCTCTGAAAATAAATTTATTAACGTCAGAGAGCTGGAAATGTCTAAAAACGTTCACCTTCAACGAATACGAGCGTTTTTAGGCATTTTCGTACTTCTCTGAATAAAACTGTATTTTTCACGACAAAAAATATTTTATATCTCTGGAAATAAATTTATTCTCTTCAGAAAGCTGGAAACGTCTAAAAACGACCACTTTCGACGAATACAAGCGTTTTTAGACATTTTCATACTTCTCGGACTAAAACTGCATTTTTCACGACAAAAAATATTTTTTATCTCTGAAAATAAATTTATTAACGTCAGAGAGCTGGAAATGTCTAAAAACGTTCACTTTCAACGAATACGAGCGTTTTTAGGCATTTTCGTACTTCTCTGAATAAAACTGTATTTTTCACGACAAAAAATATTTTATATCTCTGGAAATAAATTTATTCTGGTCAGAAAGCTGGAAACGTCTAAAAACGATCACTTTCGACAAATACAAGCGTTTTTAGACATTTTCGTACTTCTCGGACTAAAACTGCATTTTTCACAACAAAAAATATTTTTAATCTCTGAAAATAAATTTATTAACGTCAGAGAGCTGGAAATGTCTAAAAACGTTCACTTTCAACGAATACGAGCGTTTTTAGGCATTTTCGTACTTCTCGGAATAAAACTGTATTTTTCACGACAAAAAATATTTTTTATCTCTGAAAATCAATTTATTCAGGTCAGAAAGCTGGAAACGTCTAAAACGACCACTTTCGACGAATACAAGCGTTTTTAGACATTTTCGTACTTCTCGGACTAAAACTGCATTTTTCACAACAAAAAATATTTTTTATCTATGAAAATAAATTTATTAACGTCAGAGAGCTGGAAATGTCTAAAAACGTTCACTTTCAACGAATACGAGCGTTTTTAGGCATTTTTGTACTTCTCGGGATAAAACTGTATTTTTCACGACAAAAAATATTTTTTATCTCTGAAAATCAAATTATTCAGGTCAGAAAGCTGCAAACGTCTCAACACGACCACTTTCGACGAATACAAGCGTTTTTAGACATTTTCATACTTCTCGGACTAAAACTGCATTTTTCACGACAAAAAATATTTTTTATCTCTGAAAATAAATTTATTAACGTCAGAGAGCTGGAAATGTCTAAAAACGTTCACTTTCAACGAATACGAGCGTTTTTAGGCATTTTCGTACTTCTCTGAATAAAACTGTATTTTTCACGACAAAAAATATTTTATATCTCTAAAAATAAATTTATTAACGTCAGAAAGCTGGAAACGTCTTAAAACGATCACTTTCTACGAATACAAGCGTTTTTAGACATTTTCGTACTTCTCGGAATAAAACTGCATTTTTCACGATAAAAAATATTTTATATCTCTGAAAATAAATTTATTAACGTCAGAAAGCTGAAAATGGCTAAAAACGATCACTTTCGACGAATACAAGCGTTTTTAGACATTTTCGTACTTCTCGGAATAAAACTGGATTTTTCACGACAAAAAATATTTTTTATCTCTGAAAATCAATTTATTATCGTCAGAGAGCTGGAAATGTCTAAAAACGTTCACTTTCAACGAATACGACCTTTTTTAGTGATTTTTGTACTTCTCGGAATAAAACTGTATTTTTCACGACAAAAAAAATTTTTATCTCTGAAAATCAATTTATTCAGGTCAGAAAGCTGGAAACGTCTAAAAACGATCACTTTCGACGAATACAAGCGTTTTTAGAGATTTTCGTACTTCTCGAAATAAAACTGTATTTTTCACGACAAAAAATATTTGATATCTCTGAAAATAAATTTATTAACGTCAGAGAGCTGGAAATGTCTAAAAACGTTCACTTTCAACGAACTCGAGCGTTTTTAGGCATTTTCGTACTTCTCCGAATAAAACTGTATTTTTCACGACAAAAAATATTTTATATCTCTGGAAATAAATTTATTCTGGTCAGAAAGCTGGAAACGTCTAAAAACGATCACTTTCGACAAATACAAGCGTTTTTAGACATTTTCGTACTTCTCGGACTAAAACTGCATTTTTCACAACAACAAATATCTTTTATCTCTGAAAATCAATTTATTATCGTCAGAGAGCTGGAAATGTCTAAAAACGTTCACTTTCAACGAATACGAGCGTTTTTAGTCATTTTTGTACTTCTCGGAATAAAACTGGATTTTTCACGACAAAAAATATTTTTTATCTCTGAAAATCAAATTATTCAGGTCAGAAAGCTGGAAACGTCTCAACACGACCACTTTCGACGAATACAAGCGTTTTTAGACATTTTCATACTTCTCGGACTAAAACTGCATTTTTCACAACAAAAAATATTTTTTATCTCTGAAAATAAATTTATTAACGTCAGAGAGCTGGAAATGTCTAAAAACGTTCACCTTCAACGAATACGAGCGTTTTTAGGCATTTTCGTACTTCTCTGAATAAAACTGTATTTTTCACTACAAAAAATATTTTATATCTCTGGAAATAAATTTATTCTCTTCAGAAAGCTGGAAACGTCTAAAAACGATCACTTTCGACAAATACAAGCGTTTTTAGACATTTTCGTACTTCTCGGACTAAAACTGCATTTTTCACAACAAAAAATATTTTTTATCTCTGAAAATAAATTTATTAACGTCAGAGAGCTGGAAATGTCTAAAAACGTTCACTTTCAACGAATACGAGCGTTTTTAGGCATTTTCGTACTTCTCCAAATAAAACTGTATTTTTCACGACAAAAAATATTTTATATCGCTGGAAATAAATTTATTCTGGTCAGAAAGCTGGAAACGTCTAAAAACGATCACTTTCGACAAATACAAGCGTTTTTAGACATTTTCGTACTTCTCGGACTAAAACTGCATTTTTCAAAACAAAAAATATTTTTTATCTCTGAAAATAAATTTATTAACGTCAGAGAGCTGGAAATGTCTAAAAACGTTCACCTTCAACGAATACGAGCGTTTTTAGGCATTTTCGTACTTCTCTGAATAAAACTGTATTTTTCACGACAAAAAATATTTTATATCTCTGGAAATAAATTTATTCTCTTCAGAAAGCTGGAAACGTCTAAAAACGATCACTTTCGACAAATACAAGCGTTTTTAGACATTTTCGTACTTCTCGGACTAAAACTGCATTTTTCACAACAAAAAAATTTTTTATCTCTGAAAATAAATTTATTAACGTCAGAGAGCTGGAAATGTCTAAAAACGTTCACTTTCAACGAATACGAGCGTTTTTAGGCATTTTCGTACTTCTCCAAATAAAACTGTATTTTTCACGACAAAAAATATTTTATATCTCTGGAAATAAATTTATTCTGGTCAGAAAGCTGGAAACGTCTAAAAACGATCACTTTCGACAAATACAAGCGTTTTTAGACATTTTCGTACTTCTCGGACTAAAACTGCATTTTTCACAACAAAAAATATTTTTTATCTCTGAAAATCAATTTATTATCGTCAGAGAGCTGGCAATGTCTAAAAACGTTCACTTTCAACGAATACGAGCGTTTTTAGTCATTTTTGTACTTCTCGGGATAAAACTGTATTTTTCACGAGAAAAAATATTTTTTATCTCTGAAAATCAAATTATTCAGGTCAGAAAGCTGGAAACGTCTCAACACGACCACTTTCGACGAATACAAGCGTTTTTAGACATTTTCATACTTCTCGGACTAAAACTGCATTTTTCACGACAAAAAATATTTTTTATCTCTGAAAATAAATTTATTAACGTCAGAGAGCTGGAAATGTCTAAAAACGTTCACTTTCAACGAATACGAGCGTTTTTAGGCATTTTCGTACTTCTCTGAATAAAACTGTATTTTTCACGACAAAAAATATTTTATATCTCTGGAAATAAATTTATTCTGGTCAGAAAGCTGGAAACGTCTAAAAACGATCACTTTCGACAAATACAAGCGTTTTTAGACATTTTCGTACTTCTCGGACTAAAACTGCATTTTTCACAACAAAAAATATTTTTAATCTCTGAAAATAAATTTATTAACGTCAGAGAGCTGGAAATGTCTAAAAACGTTCACTTTCAACGAATACGAGCGTTTTTAGGCATTTTCGTACTTCTCGGAATAAAACTGTATTTTTCACGACAAAAAATATTTTTTATCTCTGAAAATCAATTTATTCAGGTCAGAAAGCTGGAAACGTCTAAAACGACCACTTTCGACGAATACAAGCGTTTTTAGACATTTTCGTACTTCTCGGACTAAAACTGCATTTTTCACGACAAAAAATATTTTGTATCTCTAAAAATAAATTTATTAACGTCAGAAAGCTGGAAACGTCTTAAAACGATCACTTTCGACGAATACAAGCGTTTTTAGACATTTTTGTACTTCTCGGAATAAAACTGTATTTTTCACGACAAAAAATATTTTTTATCTCTGAAAATCAATTTATTCAGGTCAGAAAGCTGGAAACGTCTAAAAACGATCACTTTCGACGAATACAAGCGTTTTTAGAGATTTTCGTACTTCTCGGAATAAAACTGCATTTTTCACAACAACAAATATTTTTTATCTCTGAAAATCAATTTATTATCGTCAGAGAGCTGGAAATGTCTAAAAACGTTCACTTTCAACGAATACGAGCGTTTTTAGTCATTTTTGTACTTCTCGGAATAAAACTGTATTTTTCACGACAAAAAATATTTTTTATCTCTGAAAATAAATTTATTAACGTCAGAGAGCTGGAAATGTCTAAAAACGTTCACTCTCAACGAATACGAGCGTTTTTAGGCATTTTCGTACTTCTCTGAATAAAACTGTATTTTTCACGACAAAAAATATTTTATATCTCTGGAAATAAATTTATTCTGGTCAGAAAGCTGGAAACGTCTCAACACGACCACTTTCGACGAATACAAGCGTTTTTAGACATTTTCATACTTCTCGGACTAAAACTGCATTTTTCACGACAAAAAATATTTTTTATCTCTGAAAATAAATTTATTAACGTCAGAGAGCTGGAAATGTCTAAAAACGTTCACTTTCAACGAATACGAGCGTTTTTAGGCATTTTCGTACTTCTCGGAATAAAACTGTATTTTTCACGACAAAAAATATTTTTTATCTCTGAAAATCAATTTATTCAGGTCAGAAAGCTGGAAACGTCTAAAAACGACCACTTTCGACGAATACAAGCGTTTTTAGACATTTTCGTATTTATCGGACTAAAACTGCATTTTTCACGACAAAAAATATTTTTTATCTCTGAAAATAAATTTATTAACGTCAGAGAGCTGGAAATGTCTAAAAACGTTCACCTTCAACGAATACGAGCGTTTTTAGGCATTTTCGTACTTCTCTGAATAAAACTGTATTTTTCACGACAAAAAATATTTTATATCTCTGGAAATAAATTTATTCTCTTCAGAAAGCTGGAAACGTCTAAAAACGATCACTTTCGACAAATACAAGCGTTTTTAGACATTTTCGTACTTCTCGGACTAAAACTGCATTTTTCACAACAAAAAATATTTTTTATCTCTGAAAATAAATTTATTAACGTCAGAGAGCTGGAAATGTCTAAAAACGTTCACTTTCAACGAATACGAGCGTTTTTAGGCATTTTCGTACTTCTCCAAATAAAACTGTATTTTTCACGACAAAAAATATTTTATATCTCTGGAAATAAATTTATTCTGGTCAGAAAGCTGGAAACGTCTAAAAACGATCACTTTCGACAAATACAAGCGTTTTTAGACATTTTCGTACTTCTCGGACTAAAACTGCATTTTTCACAACAAAAAATATTTTTTATCTCTGAAAATCAATTTATTATCGTCAGAGAGCTGGCAATGTCTAAAAACGTTCACTTTCAACGAATACGAGCGTTTTTAGTCATTTTTGTACTTCTCGGGATAAAACTGTATTTTTCACGAGAAAAAATATTTTTTATCTCTGAAAATCAAATTATTCAGGTCAGAAAGCTGGAAACGTCTCAACACGACCACTTTCGACGAATACAAGCGTTTTTAGACATTTTCATACTTCTCGGACTAAAACTGCATTTTTCACGACAAAAAATATTTTTTATATCTGAAAATAAATTTATTAACGTCAGAGAGCTGGAAATGTCTAAAAACGTTCACTTTCAACGAATACGAGCGTTTTTAGGCATTTTCGTACTTCTCTGAATAAAACTGTATTTTTCACGACAAAAAATATTTTATATCTCTGGAAATAAATTTATTCTGGTCAGAAAGCTGGAAACGTCTAAAAACGATCACTTTCGACAAATACAAGCGTTTTTAGACATTTTCGTACTTCTCGGACTAAAACTGCATTTTTCACAACAAAAAATATTTTTAATCTCTGAAAATAAATTTATTAACGTCAGAGAGCTGGAAATGTCTAAAAACGTTCACTTTCAACGAATACGAGCGTTTTTAGGCATTTTCGTACTTCTCGGAATAAAACTGTATTTTTCACGACAAAAAATATTTTTTATCTCTGAAAATCAATTTATTCAGGTCAGAAAGCTGGAAACGTCTAAAACGACCACTTTCGACGAATACAAGCGTTTTTAGACATTTTCGTACTTCTCGGACTAAAACTGCATTTTTCACAACAAAAAATATTTTTTATCTATGAAAATAAATTTATTAACGTCAGAGAGCTGGAAATGTCTAAAAACGTTCACTTTCAACGAATACGAGCGTTTTTAGGCATTTTTGTACTTCTCGGGATAAAACTGTATTTTTCACGACAAAAAATATTTTTTATCTCTGAAAATCAAATTATTCAGGTCAGAAAGCTGCAAACGTCTCAACACGACCACTTTCGACGAATACAAGCGTTTTTAGACATTTTCATACTTCTCGGACTAAAACTGCATTTTTCACGACAAAAAATATTTTTTATCTCTGAAAATAAATTTATTAACGTCAGAGAGCTGGAAATGTCTAAAAACGTTCACTTTCAACGAATACGAGCGTTTTTAGGCATTTTCGTACTTCTCTGAATAAAACTGTATTTTTCACGACAAAAAATATTTTATATCTCTAAAAATAAATTTATTAACGTCAGAAAGCTGGAAACGTCTTAAAACGATCACTTTCGACGAATACAAGCGTTTTTAGACATTTTTGTACTTCTCGGACTAAAACTGCATTTTTCACAACAAAAAATATTTTTTATCTCTGAAAATAAATTTATTAACGTCAGAGAGCTGGAAACGTCTAAAAACGACTACTTTCTACGAATACAAGCGTTTTTAGACATTTTCGTATTTCTCGGACTAAAACTGCATTTTTCACGACAAAAAATATTTTTTATCTCTGAAAATAAATTTATTAACGTCAGAGAGCTGGAAATGTCTAAAAACGTTCACTTTCAACGAATACGAGCGTTTTTAGTCATTTTCGTACTTTTCGGAATAAAACTGTATTTTTCACGACAAAAAATATTTTGTATCTCTAAAAATAAATTTATTAACGTCAGAAAGCTGGAAACGTCTCAAAACGATCACTTTCGACGAATACAAGCGTTTTTAGACATTTTCGTACTTCTCGGAATAAAACTGTATTTTTCACGACAAAAAATATTTTATATCTTTGAAAATAAATTTATTAACGTCAGAGAGCTGGAAATGTCTAAAAACGTTCACTTTCAACGAATACGAGCGTTTTTAGACATTTTCGTTCTTCTCGGAATAAAACTGTATTTTTAACGACAAAAAATATTTTTTATCTCTGAAAATAAATTTATTAACGTCAGAAAGCTGGAAACGGCTAAAAAGGATCACTTTCGACGAATACAAGCGTTTTTAGACATTTTCGTACTTCTCGGAATAAAACTGCATTTTTCACGACAAAAAATATTTTATATCTCTGAAAATAAATTTATTAACGTCAGAGTTCTGGAAATGTCTAAAAACGTTCACTTTCAACGAATACGAGCGTTTTTTGGCCTTTTCGTACTTCTCGGAATAAAACTGTATTTTTCACGACAAAAAATATTTTTTATCTCTGAAAATCAATTTATTCAGGTCAGAAAGCTGGAAACGTCTAAAAACGACCACTTTCGACGAATACATGCGTTTTTAGACATTTTCGTACTTCTCGGACTAAAACTGCATTTTTCACGACAAAAAATATTTTATATCTTTGAAAATAAATTTATTAACGTCAGAGAGCTGGAAATGTCTAAAAACGTTCACTTTCAACGAATACGAGCGTTTTTAGGCATTTTCGTACTTCTCCGAATAAAACTGTGTTTTTCACGACAAAAAATATTTTATATCTTTTGAAATAAATTTATTCTGGTCAGAAAGCTGGAAACGTCTAAAAACGATCACTTTCGACAAATACAAGCGTTTTTAGACATTTTCGTACTTCTCGGACTAAAACTGCATTTTTCACGACAAAAAATATTTTTTATCTCTGAAAATAAATTTATTAACGTCAGAGAGCTGGAAATGTCGAAAAACGTTCACTTTCAACGAATACGAGCGTTTTTAGTCATTTTCGTACTTTTCGGAATAAAACTGTATTTTTCACGACAAAAAATATTTTGTATCTCTAAAAATAAATTTATTATTGTCAGAGAGCTGGCAATGTCTAAAAACGTTCACTTTCAACGAATACGAGCGTTTTTAGTCATTTTTGTACTTCTCGGGATAAAACTGTATTTTTCACGAGAAAAAATATTTTTTATCTCTGAAATTCAAATTATTCAGGTCAGAAAGCTGGAAACGTCTCAACACGACCACTTTCGACGAATACAAGCGTTTTTAGACATTTTCATACTTCTCGGACTAAAACTGCATTTTTCACGACAAAAAATATTTTTTATCTCTGAAAATAAATTTATTAACGTCAGAGAGCTGGAAATGTCTAAAAACGTTCACTTTCAACGAATACGAGCGTTTTTAGGCATTTTCGTACTTCTCTGAATAAAACTGTATTTTTCACGACAAAAAATATTTTATATCTCTGGAAATAAATTTATTCTGGTCAGAAAGCTGGAAACGTCTAAAAACGATCACTTTCGACAAATACAAGCGTTTTTAGACATTTTCGTACTTCTCGGACTAAAACTGCATTTTTCACAACAAAAAATATTTTTAATCTCTGAAAATAAATTTATTAACGTCAGAGAGCTGGAAATGTCTAAAAACGTTCACTTTCAACGAATACGAGCGTTTTTAGGCATTTTCGTACTTCTCGGAATAAAACTGTATTTTTCACGACAAAAAATATTTTTTATCTCTGAAAATCAATTTATTCAGGTCAGAAAGCTGGAAACGTCTAAAACGACCACTTTCGACGAATACAAGCGTTTTTAGACATTTTCGTACTTCTCGGACTAAAACTGCATTTTTCACGACAAAAAATATTTTGTATCTCTAAAAATAAATTTATTAACGTCAGAAAGCTGGAAACGTCTTAAAACGATCACTTTCGACGAATACAAGCGTTTTTAGACATTTTTGTACTTCTCGGAATAAAACTGTATTTTTCACGACAAAAAATATTTTTTATCTCTGAAAATCAATTTATTCAGGTCAGAAAGCTGGAAACGTCTAAAAACGATCACTTTCGACGAATACAAGCGTTTTTAGAGATTTTCGTACTTCTCGGAATAAAACTGCATTTTTCAGAACAACAAATATTTTTTATCTCTGAAAATCAATTTATTATCGTCAGAGAGCTGGAAATGTCTAAAAACGTTCACTTTCAACGAATACGAGCGTTTTTAGTCATTTTTGTACTTCTCGGAATAAAACTGTGTTTTTCACGACAAAAAATATTTTATATCTTTTGAAATAAATTTATTCTGGTCAGAAAGCTGGAAACGTCTAAAAACGATCACTTTCGACAAATACAAGCGTTTTTAGACATTTTCGTACTTCTCGGACTAAAACTGCATTTTTCACGACAAAAAATATTTTTTATCTCTGAAAATAAATTTATTAACGTCAGAGAGCTGGAAATGTCTAAAAACGTTCACTTTCAACGAATACGAGCGTTTTTAGTCATTTTCGTACTTTTCGGAATAAAACTGTATTTTTCACGACAAAAAATATTTTGTATCTCTAAAAATAAATTTATTATCGTCAGAGAGCTGGCAATGTCTAAAAACGTTCACTTTCAACGAATACGAGCGTTTTTAGTCATTTTTGTACTTCTCGGGATAAAACTGTATTTTTCACGAGAAAAAATATTTTTTATCTCTGAAATTCAAATTATTCAGGTCAGAAAGCTGGAAACGTCTCAACACGACCACTTTCGACGAATACAAGCGTTTTTAGACATTTTCATACTTCTCGGACTAAAACTGCATTTTTCACGACAAAAAATATTTTTTATCTCTGAAAATAAATTTATTAACGTCAGAGAGCTGGAAATGTCTAAAAACGTTCACTTTCAACGAATACGAGCGTTTTTAGGCATTTTCGTACTTCTCTGAATAAAACTGTATTTTTCACGACAAAAAATATTTTATATCTCTGGAAATAAATTTATTCTGGTCAGAAAGCTGGAAACGTCTAAAAACGATCACTTTCGACAAATACAAGCGTTTTTAGACATTTTCGTACTTCTCGGACTAAAACTGCATTTTTCACAACAAAAAATATTTTTAATCTCTGAAAATAAATTTATTAACGTCAGAGAGCTGGAAATGTCTAAAAACGTTCACTTTCAACGAATACGAGCGTTTTTAGGCATTTTCGTACTTCTCGGAATAAAACTGTATTTTTCACGACAAAAAATATTTTTTATCTCTGAAAATCAATTTATTCAGGTCAGAAAGCTGGAAACGTCTAAAACGACCACTTTCGACGAATACAAGCGTTTTTAGACATTTTCGTACTTCTCGGACTAAAACTGCATTTTTCACGACAAAAAATATTTTGTATCTCTAAAAATAAATTTATTAACGTCAGAAAGCTGGAAACGTCTTAAAACGATCACTTTCGACGAATACAAGCGTTTTTAGACATTTTTGTACTTCTCGGAATAAAACTGTATTTTTCACGACAAAAAATATTTTTTATCTCTGAAAATCAATTTATTCAGGTCAGAAAGCTGGAAACGTCTAAAAACGATCACTTTCGACGAATACAAGCGTTTTTAGAGATTTTCGTACTTCTCGGAATAAAACTGCATTTTTCAGAACAACAAATATTTTTTATCTCTGAAAATCAATTTATTATCGTCAGAGAGCTGGAAATGTCTAAAAACGTTCACTTTCAACGAATACGAGCGTTTTTAGTCATTTTTGTACTTCTCGGAATAAAACTGTATTTTTCACGACAAAAAATATTTTTTATCTCTGAAAATAAATTTATTAACGTCAGAGAGCTGGAAATGTCTAAAAACGTTCACTCTCAACGAATACGAGCGTTTTTAGGCATTTTCGTACTTCTCTGAATAAAACTGTATTTTTCACGACAAAAAATATTTTATATCTCTGGAAATAAATTTATTCTGGTCAGAAAGCTGGAAACGTCTCAACACGACCACTTTCGACGAATACAAGCGTTTTTAGACATTTTCATACTTCTCGGACTAAAACTGCATTTTTCACGACAAAAAATATTTTTTATCTCTGAAAATAAATTTATTAACGTCAGAGAGCTGGAAATGTCTAAAAACGTTCACTTTCAACGAATACGAGCGTTTTTAGGCATTTTCGTACTTCTCGGAATAAAACTGTATTTTTCACGACAAAAAATATTTTTTATCTCTGAAAATCAATTTATTCAGGTCAGAAAGCTGGAAACGTCTAAAAACGACCACTTTCGACGAATACAAGCGTTTTTAGACATTTTCGTATTTCTCGGACTAAAACTGCATTTTTCACGACAAAAAATATTTTTTATCTCTGAAAATAAATTTATTAACGTCAGAGAGCTGGAAATGTCTAAAAACGTTCACCTTCAACGAATACGAGCGTTTTTAGGCATTTTCGTACTTCTCTGAATAAAACTGTATTTTTCACGACAAAAAATATTTTATATCTCTGGAAATAAATTTATTCTCTTCAGAAAGCTGGAAACGTCTAAAAACGATCACTTTCGACAAATACAAGCGTTTTTAGACATTTTCGTACTTCTCGGACTAAAACTGCATTTTTCACAACAAAAAATATTTTTTATCTCTGAAAATAAATTTATTAACGTCAGAGAGCTGGAAATGTCTAAAAACGTTCACTTTCAACGAATACGAGCGTTTTTAGGCATTTTCGTACTTCTCCAAATAAAACTGTATTTTTCACGACAAAAAATATTTTATATCTCTGGAAATAAATTTATTCTGGTCAGAAAGCTGGAAACGTCTAAAAACGATCACTTTCGACAAATACAAGCGTTTTTAGACATTTTCGTACTTCTCGGACTAAAACTGCATTTTTCACAACAAAAAATATTTTTTATCTCTGAAAATCAATTTATTATCGTCAGAGAGCTGGCAATGTCGAAAAACGTTCACTTTCAACGAATACGAGCGTTTTTAGTCATTTTTGTACTTCTCGGGATAAAACTGTATTTTTCACGAGAAAAAATATTTTTTATCTCTGAAAATCAAATTATTCAGGTCAGAAAGCTGGAAACGTCTCAACACGACCACTTTCGACGAATACAAGCGTTTTTAGACATTTTCATACTTCTCGGACTAAAACTGCATTTTTCACGACAAAAAATATTTTTTATCTCTGAAAATAAATTTATTAACGTCAGAGAGCTGGAAATGTCTAAAAACGTTCACTTTCAACGAATACGAGCGTTTTTAGGCATTTTCGTACTTCTCTGAATAAAACTGTATTTTTCACGACAAAAAATATTTTATATCTCTGGAAATAAATTTATTCTGGTCAGAAAGCTGGAAACGTCTAAAAACGATCACTTTCGACAAATACAAGCGTTTTTAGACATTTTCGTACTTCTCGGACTAAAACTGCATTTTTCACAACAAAAAATATTTTTAATCTCTGAAAATAAATTTATTAACGTCAGAGAGCTGGAAATGTCTAAAAACGTTCACTTTCAACGAATACGAGCGTTTTTAGGCATTTTCGTACTTCTCGGAATAAAACTGTATTTTTCACGACAAAAAATATTTTTTATCTCTGAAAATCAATTTATTCAGGTCAGAAAGCTGGAAACGTCTAAAACGACCACTTTCGACGAATACAAGCGTTTTTAGACATTTTCGTACTTCTCGGACTAAAACTGCATTTTTCACAACAAAAAATATTTTTTATCTATGAAAATAAATTTATTAACGTCAGAGAGCTGGAAATGTCTAAAAACGTTCACTTTCAACGAATACGAGCGTTTTTAGGCATTTTTGTACTTCTCGGGATAAAACTGTATTTTTCACGACAAAAAATATTTTTTATCTCTGAAAATCAAATTATTCAGGTCAGAAAGCTGCAAACGTCTCAACACGACCACTTTCGACGAATACAAGCGTTTTTAGACATTTTCATACTTCTCGGACTAAAACTGCATTTTTCACGACAAAAAATATTTTTTATCTCTGAAAATAAATTTATTAACGTCAGAGAGCTGGAAATGTCTAAAAACGTTCACTTTCAACGAATACGAGCGTTTTTAGGCATTTTCGTACTTCTCTGAATAAAACTGTATTTTTCACGACAAAAAATATTTTATATCTCTAAAAATAAATTTATTAACGTCAGAAAGCTGGAAACGTCTTAAAACGATCACTTTCGACGAATACAAGCGTTTTTAGACATTTTTGTACTTCTCGGACTAAAACTGCATTTTTCACAACAAAAAATATTTTTTATCTCTGAAAATAAATTTATTAACGTCAGAGAGCTGGAAACGTCTAAAAACGACCACTTTCTACGAATACAAGCGTTTTTAGACATTTTCGTATTTCTCGGACTAAAACTGCATTTTTCACGACAAAAAATATTTTTTATCTCTGAAAATAAATTTATTAACGTCAGAGAGCTGGAAATGTCTAAAAACGTTCACTTTCAACGAATACGAGCGTTTTTAGTCATTTTCGTACTTTTCGGAATAAAACTGTATTTTTCACGACAAAAAATATTTTGTATCTCTAAAAATAAATTTATTAACGTCAGAAAGCTGGAAACGTCTCAAAACGATCACTTTCGACGAATACAAGCGTTTTTAGACATTTTCGTACTTCTCGGAATAAAACTGTATTTTTCACGACAAAAAATATTTTATATCTTTGAAAATAAATTTATTAACGTCAGAGAGCTGGAAATGTCTAAAAACGTTCACTTTCAACGAATACGAGCGTTTTTAGACATTTTCGTTCTTCTCGGAATAAAACTGTATTTTTAACGACAAAAAATATTTTTTATCTCTGAAAATAAATTTATTAACGTCAGAAAGCTGGAAACGGCTAAAAAGGATCACTTTCGACGAATACAAGCGTTTTTAGACATTTTCGTACTTCTCGGAATAAAACTGCATTTTTCACGACAAAAAATATTTTATATCTCTGAAAATAAATTTATTAACGTCAGAGTTCTGGAAATGTCTAAAAACGTTCACTTTCAACGAATACGAGCGTTTTTTGGCCTTTTCGTACTTCTCGGAATAAAACTGTATTTTTCACGACAAAAAATATTTTTTATCTCTGAAAATCAATTTATTCAGGTCAGAAAGCTGGAAACGTCTAAAAACGACCACTTTCGACGAATACATGCGTTTTTAGACATTTTCGTACTTCTCGGACTAAAACTGCATTTTTCACGACAAAAAATATTTTATATCTTTGAAAATAAATTTATTAACGTCAGAGAGCTGGAAATGTCTAAAAACGTTCACTTTCAACGAATACGAGCGTTTTTAGGCATTTTCGTACTTCTCCGAATAAAACTGTGTTTTTCACGACAAAAAATATTTTATATCTTTTGAAATAAATTTATTCTGGTCAGAAAGCTGGAAACGTCTAAAAACGATCACTTTCGACAAATACAAGCGTTTTTAGACATTTTCGTACTTCTCGGACTAAAACTGCATTTTTCACGACAAAAAATATTTTTTATCTCTGAAAATAAATTTATTAACGTCAGAGAGCTGGAAATGTCTAAAAACGTTCACTTTCAACGAATACGAGCGTTTTTAGTCATTTTCGTACTTTTCGGAATAAAACTGTATTTTTCACGACAAAAAATATTTTGTATCTCTAAAAATAAATTTATTATCGTCAGAGAGCTGGCAATGTCTAAAAACGTTCACTTTCAACGAATACGAGCGTTTTTAGTCATTTTTGTACTTCTCGGGATAAAACTGTATTTTTCACGAGAAAAAATATTTTTTATCTCTGAAATTCAAATTATTCAGGTCAGAAAGCTGGAAACGTCTCAACACGACCACTTTCGACGAATACAAGCGTTTTTAGACATTTTCATACTTCTCGGACTAAAACTGCATTTTTCACGACAAAAAATATTTTTTATCTCTGAAAATAAATTTATTAACGTCAGAGAGCTGGAAATGTCTAAAAACGTTCACTTTCAACGAATACGAGCGTTTTTAGGCATTTTCGTACTTCTCTGAATAAAACTGTATTTTTCACGACAAAAAATATTTTATATCTCTGGAAATAAATTTATTCTGGTCAGAAAGCTGGAAACGTCTAAAAACGATCACTTTCGACAAATACAAGCGTTTTTAGACATTTTCGTACTTCTCGGACTAAAACTGCATTTTTCACAACAAAAAATATTTTTAATCTCTGAAAATAAATTTATTAACGTCAGAGAGCTGGAAATGTCTAAAAACGTTCACTTTCAACGAATACGAGCGTTTTTAGGCATTTTCGTACTTCTCGGAATAAAACTGTATTTTTCACGACAAAAAATATTTTTTATCTCTGAAAATCAATTTATTCAGGTCAGAAAGCTGGAAACGTCTAAAACGACCACTTTCGACGAATACAAGCGTTTTTAGACATTTTCGTACTTCTCGGACTAAAACTGCATTTTTCACGACAAAAAATATTTTGTATCTCTAAAAATAAATTTATTAACGTCAGAAAGCTGGAAACGTCTTAAAACGATCACTTTCGACGAATACAAGCGTTTTTAGACATTTTTGTACTTCTCGGAATAAAACTGTATTTTTCACGACAAAAAATATTTTTTATCTCTGAAAATCAATTTATTCAGGTCAGAAAGCTGGAAACGTCTAAAAACGATCACTTTCGACGAATACAAGCGTTTTTAGAGATTTTCGTACTTCTCGGAATAAAACTGCATTTTTCAGAACAACAAATATTTTTTATCCCTTGAAAATCAATTTATTATCGTCAGAGAGCTGGAAATGTCTAAAAACGTTCACTTTCAACGAATACGAGCGTTTTTAGTCATTTTTGTACTTCTCGGAATAAAACTGTATTTTTCACGACAAAAAATATTTTTTATCTCTGAAAATAAATTTATTAACGTCAGAGAGCTGGAAATGTCTAAAAACGTTCACTCTCAACGAATACGAGCGTTTTTAGGCATTTTCGTACTTCTCGGAATAAAACTGTATTTTTCACGACAAAAAATATTTTTTATCTCTGAAAATCAATTTATTCAGGTCAGAAAGCTGGAAACGTCTAAAAACGACCACTTTCGACGAATACAAGCGTTTTTAGACATTTTCGTATTTCTCGGACTAAAACTGCATTTTTCACGACAAAAAATATTTTTTATCTCTGAAAATAAATTTATTAACGTCAGAGAGCTGGAAATGTCTAAAAACGTTCACCTTCAACGAATACGAGCGTTTTTAGGCATTTTTGTACTTCTCGGAATAAAACTGTATTTTTCACGACAAAAAATATTTTTTATCTCTGAAAATCAATTTATTCAGGTCAGAAAGCTGGAAACGTCTAAAAACGATCACTTTCGACGAATACAAGCGTTTTTAGAGATTTTCGTACTTCTCGGAATAAAACTGCATTTTTCACAACAACAAATATTTTTTATCTCTGAAAATCAATTTATTATCGTCAGAGAGCTGGAAATGTCTAAAAACGTTCACTTTCAACGAACTCGAGCGTTTTTAGGCATTTTCGTACTTCTCCGAATAAAACTGTATTTTTCACGACAAAAAATATTTTATATCTCTGGAAATAAATTTATTCTGGTCAGAAAGCTGGAAACGTCTAAAAACGATCACTTTCGACAAATACAAGCGTTTTTAGACATTTTCGTACTTCTCGGACTAAAACTGCATTTTTCACAACAAAAAATATTTTTTATCTATGAAAATAAATTTATTAACGTCAGAGAGCTGGAAATGTCTAAAAACGTTCACTTTCAACGAATACGAGCGTTTTTAGGCATTTTTGTACTTCTCGGGATAAAACTGTATTTTTCACGACAAAAAATATTTTTTATCTCTGAAAATCAAATTATTCAGGTCAGAAAGCTGCAAACGTCTCAACACGACCACTTTCGACGAATACAAGCGTTTTTAGACATTTTCATACTTCTCGGACTAAAACTGCATTTTTCACGACAAAAAATATTTTTTATCTCTGAAAATAAATTTATTAACGTCAGAGAGCTGGAAATGTCTAAAAACGTTCACTTTCAACGAATACGAGCGTTTTTAGGCATTTTCGTACTTCTCTGAATAAAACTGTATTTTTCACGACAAAAAATATTTTATATCTCTAAAAATAAATTTATTAACGTCAGAAAGCTGGAAACGTCTTAAAACGATCACTTTCGACGAATACAAGCGTTTTTAGACATTTTTGTACTTCTCGGACTAAAACTGCATTTTTCACAACAAAAAATATTTTTTATCTCTGAAAATAAATTTATTAACGTCAGAGAGCTGGAAACGTCTAAAAACGACCACTTTCTATGAATACAAGCGTTTTTAGACATTTTCGTATTTCTCGGACTAAAACTGCATTTTTCACGACAAAAAATATTTTTTATCTCTGAAAATAAATTTATTAACGTCAGAGAGCTGGAAATGTCTAAAAATGTTCACTTTCAACGAATACGAGCGTTTTTAGTCATTTTCGTACTTTTCGGAATAAAACTGTATTTTTCACGACAAAAAATATTTTGTATCTCTAAAAATAAATTTATTAACGTCAGAAAGCTGGAAACGTCTTAAAACGATCACTTTCGACGAATACAAGCGTTTTTAGACATTTTCGTACTTCTCGGAATAAAACTGTATTTTTCACGACAAAAAATATTTTATATCTTTGAAAATAAATTTATTAACGTCAGAGAGCTGGAAATGTCTAAAAACGTTCACTTTCAACGAATACGAGCGTTTTTAGACATTTTCGTTCTTCTCGGAATAAAACTGTATTTTTAACGACAAAAAATATTTTTTATCTCTGAAAATAAATTTATTAACGTCAGAAAGCTGGAAACGGCTAAAAAGGATCACTTTCGACGAATACAAGCGTTTTTAGACATTTTCGTACTTCTCGGAATAAAACTGCATTTTTCACGACAAAAAATATTTTATATCTCTGAAAATAAATTTATTAACGTCAGAGTTCTGGAAATGTCTAAAAACGTTCACTTTCAACGAATACGAGCGTTTTTTGGCCTTTTCGTACTTCTCGGAATAAAACTGTATTTTTCACGATAAAAAATATTTTTTATCTCTGAAAATCAATTTATTCAGGTCAGAAAGCTGGAAACGTCTAAAAACGACCACTTTCGACGAATACATGCGTTTTTAGACATTTTCGTACTTCTCGGACTAAAACTGCATTTTTCACGACAAAAAATATTTTATATCTTTGAAAATAAATTTATTAACGTCAGAGAGCTGGAAATGTCTAAAAACGTTCACTTTCAACGAATACGAGCGTTTTTAGGCATTTTCGTACTTCTCCGAATAAAACTGTGTTTTTCACGACAAAAAATATTTTATATCTTTTGAAATAAATTTATTCTGGTCAGAAAGCTGGAAACGTCTAAAAACGATCACTTTCGACAAATACAAGCGTTTTTAGACATTTTCGTACTTCTCGGACTAAAACTGCATTTTTCACGACAAAAAATATTTTTTATCTCTGAAAATAAATTTATTAACGTCAGAGAGCTGGAAATGTCTAAAAACGTTCACTTTCAACGAATACGAGCGTTTTTAGTCATTTTCGTACTTTTCGGAATAAAACTGTATTTTTCACGACAAAAAATATTTTGTATCTCTAAAAATAAATTTATTAACGTCAGAAATCTGGAAACGTCTTAAAACGACCACTTTCGACGAATACAAGCGTTTTTAGACATTTTCGTACTTCTCGGAATAAAACTGTATTTTTCACGACAAAAAATATTTTATATCTTTGAAAATAAATTTATTAACGTCAGAGAGCTGGAAATGTCTAAAAACGTTCACTTTCAACGAATACGAGCGTTTTTAGGCATTTTCGTACTTCTCCGAATAAAACTGTGTTTTTCACGACAAAAAATATTTTATATCTTTTGAAATAAATTTATTCTGGTCAGAAAGCTGGAAACGTCTAAAAACGATCACTTTCGACAAATACAAGCGTTTTTAGACATTTTCGTACTTCTCGGACTAAAACTGCATTTTTCACTACAAAAAATATTTTTTATCTCTGAAAATAAATTTATTAACGTCAGAGAGCTGGAAATGTCTAAAAACGTTCACTTTGAACGAATACGAGCGTTTTTAGACATTTTCGTTCTTCTCGGAATCAAACTGTATTTTTCACGACAAAAAATATTTTTTATCTCTGAAAATCAATTTATTCAGGTCAGAAAGCTGGAAACGTCTAAAAGCGATCACTTTCGACGAATACAAGCGTTTTTTGGACATTTTCGTACTTCTCGAAATAAAACTGTATTTTTCACGACAAAAAATATTTTATATCTCTGAAAATAAATTTATTAACGTCAGAGAGCTGGAAATGTCTAAAAACGTTCACTTTCAACGAATACGAGCGTTTTTAGACATTTTCGTACTTCTCCGAATAAAACTATATTTTTCACGACAAAAAATATTTTATATCTCTGGAAATAAATTTATTCTGGTCAGAAAGCTGGAAACGTCTAAAAACAACCACTTTCGACGAATACAAGCGTTTTTAGACATGTTCGTACTTCTCGGACTAAAACTGCATTTTTCACGACAAAAAATATTTTTTATCTCTGAAAATAAATTTATTAACGTCAGAGAGCTGGAAATGTCTAAAAACGTTCACTTTCAACGAATACGAGCGTTTTTAGGCATTTTCGTACTTCTCTGAATAAAACTGTATTTTTCACGACAAAAAAAAATTTAATATCTCTGGAAATAAATTTATTCTGGTCAGAAAGCTGGAAACGTCTAAAAACGACCACTTTCGACGAATACAAGCGTTTTTAGACATTTTCGTACTTCTTGGACTAAAACTGCATTTTTCACAACAAAAAATTTTTTTTATCTCTGAAAATAAATTTATTAACGTCAGAGAGCTGGAAATGTCTAAAAACGTTCACTTTCAACGAATACGAGCGTTTTTAGACATTTTCGTTCTTCTCGGAATAAAACTGTATTTTTCACGACAAAAAATATTTTATATCTCTGGAAATAAATTTATTCTGGTCAGAAAGCTGGAAACGTCTAAAAACGATCACTTTCGACAAATACAAGCGTTTTTAGACATTTTCGTACTTCTCGGAATAAAACTGCATTTTTCACGACAAAAAATATTTTATATCTCTGAAAATAAATTTATTAACGTCAGAGAGCTAGAAATGTCTAAAAACGTTCACTTTCAACGAATACGAGCGTTTTTAGGCATTTTCGTACTTCTCCTAATAAAACTGTATTATTCACGACAAAAAATATTTTATTTCTCTGGAAATAAATTTATTCTGGTCATAAAGCTGGAAACGTCTAAAAACGATCACTTTCGACAAATACAAGCGTTTTTAGTCATTTTTGTACTTCTCGGAATAAAGCTGTATTTTTCACGACAAAAAATATTTTTTATCTCTGAAAATCAATTTATTCAGGTCAGAAAGCTGGAAACGTCTTAAAACGATCACTTTCGATGAATACAAGCGTTTTTAGACATTTTCGTACTTCTCGGAATAAAACTGTATTTTTCACGACAAAAAATATTTTATATCTTTGAAAATAAATTTATTAACGTCAGAGAGCTGGAAATGTCTAAAAACGTTCACTTTCAACGAATACGAGCGTTTTTAGGCATTTTCGTACTTCTCCGAATAAAACTGTATTTTTCACGACAAAAAATATTTTTTATCTCTGAAAATCAATTTATTCAGGTTAGAAAGCTGGAAACGTCTAAAAACGACCACTTTCGACGAATACAAGCGTTTGTAGACATTTTCGTACTTCTCGGACTAAAACTGCATTTTTCACAACAACAAATATTTTTTAACTCTGAAAATAAATTTATTAACGTCAGAGAGCTGGAAACGGCCAAAAACGATCACTTTCGACGAATACAAGCGTTTTTAGACATTTTCGTTCTTCTCGGAATAAAACTGCATTTTTCACGACAAAAAATATTTTATATCTCTGAAAATCAATTTATTATCGTCAGATAGCTGGAACTGTCTAAAAACGTTCACTTTCAACGAATACGACCTTTTTTAGTCATTTTTGTACTTGTCGGAATAAAACTGTATTTTTCACGACAAAAAATATTTTTTATCTCTGAAAATCAATTTATTCAGGTCAGAAAGCTGGAAACTTCTAAAAGCGATCACTTTCGACGAATACAAGCGTTTTTAGACATTTTCGTACTTCTCGAAATAAAACTGTATTTTTCACGACAAAAAATATTTTATATCTCTGAAAATAAATTTATTAACGTCAGAGAGCTGGAAATGTCTAAAAACGTTCACTTTCAACGAATACGAGCGTTTTTAGGCATTTTCGTACTTCTCCGAATAAAACTGTATTTTTCACGACAAAAAATATTTTATATCTCTGGAAATAAATTTATTCTGGTCAGAAAGCTGGAAACGTCTAAAAACGACCACTTTCGACGAATACAAGCGTTTTTAGACATTTTCGTACTTCTCGGACTAAAACTGCATTTTTCACGACAAAAAATATTTTTTACCTCTGAAAATAAATTTATTAACGTCAGAGAGCTGGAAATGTCTAAAAACGTTCACTTTCAACGAATACGAGCGTTTTTAGGCATTTTCGTACTTCTCCGAATAAAACTGTATTTTTCACGACAAAAAATATTTTTTATCTCTGAAAATCAATTTATTCAGGTTAGAAAGCTGGAAACGTCTAAAAACGACCAATTTCGACGAATACAAGCGTTTTTAGACATTTTTGTACTTCTCCGAATAAAACTGTATTTTTCACGACAAAAAATATTTTATATCTCTGGAACTAAATTTATTCTGGTCAGAAAGCTGGAAACGTCTAAAAACGATCACTTTCGACAAATACAAGCGTTTTTAGACATTTTCGTACTTCTCGGACTAAAACTGCATTTTTCACAACAAAAAATATTTTTTATCTCTGAAAATCAATTTATTATCGTCAGAGAGCTGGAAATGTCTAAAAACGTTCACTTTCAACGAATACGAGCGTTTTTAGGCATTTTTGTACTTCTCTGAATAAAACTGTATTTTTCACGACAAAAAATATTTTATATCTCTGGAAATAAATTTATTCTGGTCAGAAAGCTGGAAACGTCTAAAAACGATCACTTTCGACAAATACAAGCGTTTTTAGACATTTTCGTACTTCTCGGACTAAAACTGCATTTTTCACAACAAAAAATATTTTTTATCTCTGAAAATAAATTTATTAACGTCAGAGAGCTGGAAATGTCTAAAAACATTCACTTTCAACGAATACGAGCGTTTTTAGGCATTTTCGTACTTCTCGGAATAAAACTGTATTTTTCACGACAAAAAATAGTTTTTATCTCTGAAAATCAATTTATTCAGGTCAGAGAGCTGGAAACGTCTAAAAACGTTCACTTTCAACGAATACGAGCGTTTTTAGACATTTTCGTACTTTTCGGAATAAAACTGTATTTTTCACGACAAAAAATATTTTGTATCTCTAAAAATAAATTTATTAACGTCAGAAAGCTGGAAACGTCTTAAAACGATCACTTTCGACGAATACGAGCGTTTTTTGGCCTTTTCGTACTTCTCGGAATAAAACTGTATTTTTCACGACAAAAAATATTTTTTATCTCTGAAAATCAATTTATTCAGGTCAGAAAGCTGGAAACGTCTAAAAACGACCACTTTCGACGAATACATGCGTTTTTAGACATTTTCGTACTTCTCGGACTAAAACTGCATTTTTCACGACAAAAAATATTTTATATCTTTGAAAATAAATTTATTAACGTCAGAGAGCTGGAAATGTTTAAAAACGTTCACTTTCAACGAATACGAGCGTTTTTAGGCATTTTCGTATTTCTCCGAATAAAACTGTATTTTTCACGACAAAAAATATTTTATATCTCTGGAAATAAATTTATTCTGGTCAGAAAGCTGGAAACATCTAAAAACGATCACTTTCGACAAATACAAGCGTTTTTAGACATTTTCGTACTTCTCGGACTAAAACTGCATTTTTCACAACAAAAAATATTTTTTATCTCTGAAAATAAATTTATTAACGTCAGAGAGCTGGAAATGTCTAAAAACGTTCACTTTCAACGAATACGAGCGTTTTTAGGCATTTTCGTACTTATCTGAATAAAACTGTATTTTTCACGACAAAAAATATTTTATATCTCTGGAAATAAATTTATTCTGGTCAGAAAGCTGGAAACGTCTAAAAACGATCACTTTCGACAAATACAAGCGTTTCTAGACATTTTCGTACTTCTCGGACTAAAACTGCATTTTTCACAACAAAAAATATTTTTTATCTCTGAAAATAAATTTATTAACGTCAGAGAGCTGGAAATGTCTAAAAACGTTCACTTTCAACGAATACGAGCGTTTTTAGGCATTTTCGTACTTCTCTGAATAAAACTGTATTTTTCACGACAAAAAATATTTTATATCTCTGGAAATAAATTTATTCTGGTCAGAAAGCTGGAAACGTCTAAAAAGGATCACTTTCGACAAATACAAGCGTTTTTAGACATTTTCGTACTTCTCGGACTAAAACTGCATTTTTCACAACAAAAAATATTTTTTATCTCTGAAAATAAATTTATTAACGTCAGAGAGCTGGAAATGTCTAAAAACGTTCACTTTCAACGAATACGAGCGTTTTTAGGCATTTTCGTACTTCTCCGAATAAAACTGTATTTTTCACGACAAAAAATATTTTATATCTCTGGAAATAAATTTATTCTGGTCAGAAAGCTGGAAACGTCTAAAAACGATCACTTTCGACAAATACAAGCGTTTTTAGACATTTTCGTACTTCTCGGACTAAAACTGCATTTTTCACAACAAAAAATATTTTTTATCTCTGAAAATCAATTTATTATCGTCAGAGAGCTGGAAATGTCTAAAAACGTTCACTTTCAACGAATACGAGCGTTATTAGTCATTTTTGTACTTCTCGGGATAAAACTGTATTTTTCACGACAAAAAATATTTTTTATCTCTGAAAATCAAATTATTCAGGTCAGAAAGCTGGAAACGTCTCAACACGACCACTTTCGACGAATACAAGCGTTTTTAGACATTTTCGTATTTCTCGGACTAAAACTGCATTTTTCACGACAAAAAATATTTTTTATCTCTGAAAATAAATTTATTAACGTCAGAGAGCTGGAAATGTCTAAAAACGTTCACTTTCAACGAATACGAGCGTTTTTAGTCATTTTCGTACTTTTCGGAATAAAACTGTATTTTTCACGACAAAAAATATTTTGTATCTCTAAAAATAAATTTATTAACGTCAGAAAGCTGGAAACGTCTTAAAACGATCACTTTCGACGAATACAAGCGTTTTTAGACATTTTCGTACTTCTCGGAATAAAACTGTATTTTTCACGACAAAAAATATTTTATATCTTTGAAAATAAATTTATTAACGTCAGAGAGCTGGAAATGTCTAAAAACGTTCACTTTCAACGAATACGAGCGTTTTTAGACATTTTCGTTCTTCTCGGAATAAAACTGTATTTTTAACGACAAAAAATATTTTTTATCTCTGAAAATAAATTTATTAACGTCAGAAAGCTGGAAACGGCTAAAAACGATCACTTTTGACGAATACAACCGTTTTTAGACATTTTCGTACTTCTCGGACTAAAACTGCATTTTTCACGACAAAAAATATTTTATATCGCTGAAAATAAATTTATTAACGTCAGAGAGCTGGAAATGTCTAAAAACGTTCACTTTCAACGAATACGAGCGTTTTTAGGCATTTTCGTACTTCTCTGAATAAAATTTTTTTTTTCACGACAAAAAATATTTTATATCTCTGGAAATAAATTTATTCTGCTCAGAAAGCTGGAAACGTCTAAAAACGATCACTTTCGACAAATACAAGCGTTTCTAGACATTTTCGTACTTCTCGGACTAAAACTGCATTTTTCACAACAAAAAATATTTTTTATCTCTGAAAATAAATTTATTAACGTCAGAGAGCTGGAAATGTCTAAAAACGTTCACTTTCAACGAATACGAGCGTTTTTAGGCATTTTCGTACTTCTCTGAATAAAACTGTATTTTTCACGACAAAAAATATTTTATATCTCTGGAAATAAATTTATTCTGGTCAGAAAGCTGGAAACGTCTAAAAAGGATCACTTTCGACAAATACAAGCGTTTTTAGACATTTTCGTACTTCTCGGACTAAAACTGCATTTTTCACAACAAAAAATATTTTTTATCTCTGAAAATAAATTTATTAACGTCAGAGAGCTGGAAATGTCTAAAAACGTTCACTTTCAACGAATACGAGCGTTTTTAGGCATTTTCGTACTTCTCCGAATAAAACTGTATTTTTCACGACAAAAAATATTTTATATCTCTGGAAATAAATTTATTCTGGTCAGAAAGCTGGAAACGTCTAAAAACGATCACTTTCGACAAATACAAGCGTTTTTAGACATTTTCGTACTTCTCGGACTAAAACTGCATTTTTCACAACAAAAAATATTTTTTATCTCTGAAAATCAATTTATTATCGTCAGAGAGCTGGAAATGTCTAAAAACGTTCACTTTCAACGAATACGAGCGTTATTAGTCATTTTTGTACTTCTCGGGATAAAACTGTATTTTTCACGACAAAAAATATTTTTTATCTCTGAAAATCAAATTATTCAGGTCAGAAAGCTGGAAACGTCTCAACACGACCACTTTCGACGAATACAAGCGTTTTTAGACATTTTCGTATTTCTCGGACTAAAACTGCATTTTTCACGACAAAAAATATTTTTTATCTCTGAAAATAAATTTATTAACGTCAGAGAGCTGGAAATGTCTAAAAACGTTCACTTTCAACGAATACGAGCGTTTTTAGTCATTTTCGTACTTTTCGGAATAAAACTGTATTTTTCACGACAAAAAATATTTTTTATCTCTGAAAATCAAATTATTCAGGTCAGAAAGCTGGAAACGTCTCAACACGACCACTTTCGACGAATACAAGCGTTTTTAGACATTTTCGTATTTCTCGGACTAAAACTGCATTTTTCACGACAAAAAATATTTTTTATCTCTGAAAATAAATTTATTAACGTCAGAGAGCTGGAAATGTCTAAAAACGTTCACTTTCAACGAATACGAGCGTTTTTAGTCATTTTCGTACTTTTCGGAATAAAACTGTATTTTTCACGACAAAAAATATTTTGTATCTCTAAAAATAAATTTATTAACGTCAGAAAGCTGGAAACGTCTTAAAACGATCACTTTTGACGAATACAAGCGTTTTTAGACATTTTCGTACTTCTCGGAATAAAACTGTATTTTTCACGACAAAAAATATTTTATATCTTTGAAAATAAATTTATTAACGTTAGAGAGCTGGAAATGTCTAAAAACGTTCACTTTCAACGAATACGAGCGTTTTTAGACATTTTCGTTCTTCTCGGAATAAAACTGTATTTTTAACGACAAAAAATATTTTTTATCTCTGAAAATAAATTTATTAACGTCAGAAAGCTGGAAACGGCTAAAAACGATCACTTTTGACGAATACAAGCGTTTTTAGACATTTTCGTACTTCTCGGACTAAAACTGCATTTTTCACGACAAAAAATATTTTATATCGCTGAAAATAAATTTATTAACGTCAGAGAGCTGGAAATGTCTAAAAACGTTCACTTTCAACGAATACGAGCGTTTTTAGGCATTTTCGTACTTCTCTGAATAAAACTGTATTTTTCACGACAAAAAATATTTTATATCTCTGGAAATAAATTTATTCTGGTCAGAAAGCTGGAAACGTCTAAAAACGCTCACTTTCAACGAATACGAGCGTTTTTAGGCATTTTCGTACTTCTCGGAATAAAACTGTATTTTTCACGACAAAAACAATTTTTTATCTCTGAAAATCAATTTATTCAGGTCAGAAAGCTGGAAGCGTCTAAAAACGACGACTTTCGACGAATACAAGCGTTTTTAGACATTTTCGTACTTCTCGGACTAAAACTGCATTTTTCACGACAAAAAATATTTTTTATCTCTGAAAATAAATTTATTAACGTCAGAGAGCTGGAAATGTCTAAAAACGTTCACTTTCAACGAATACGAGCGTTTTTAGACATTTTCGTACTTTTCGGAATAAAACTGTATTTTTCACGACAAAAAACATTTTGTATCTCTAAAAATAAATTTATTAACGTCAGAAAGCTGGAAACGTCTTAAAACGATCACTTTTGACGAATACAAGCGTTTTTAGACATTTTCGTACTTCTCGGAATAAAACTGTATTTTTCACGACAAAAAATATTTTATATCTTTGAAAATAAATTTATTAACGTCAGAGAGCTGGAAATGTCTAAAAACGTTCACTTTCAACGAATACGAGCGTTTTTAGGCATTTTCGTACTTCTCCGAATAAAACTGTATTTTTCACGACAAAAAATATTTTTTATCTCTGAAAATCAATTTATTATCGCCAGAGAGCTGGAAATGTCTAAAAACGTTCACTTTCAACGAATACAAGCGTTTTTAGACATTTTCGTACTTCTCGGAATAAAACTGTATTTTTCACGACAAAAAATATTTTATATCTTTGAAAATAAATTTATTAACGTCAGAGAGCTGGAAATGTCTAAAAACGTTCACTTTCAACGAATACGAGCGTTTTTAGACATTTTCGTACTTCTCGGACTAAAACTGCATTTTTCACGACAAAAATTTTTTTTATCTCTGAAAATAAATTTATTAACGTCAGAGAGCTGGAAATGTCTAAAACGTTCAGTTTCAACGAATACGAGCGTTTTTAGGCATTTTCGTACTTCTCTGAATAAAACTGTATTTTTCACGACAAAAAATATTTTATATCTCTGGAAATAAATTTATTCTGGTCAGAAAGCTGGAAACGTCTAAAAACGATCACTTTCGACAAATACAAGCGTTTTTAGATATTTTCGTACTTCTCGGACTAAAACTGCATTTTTCACAACAACAAATATTTTTTATCTCTGAAAATAAATTTATTAACGTCAGAGAGCTGGAATTGTCTAAAAACGTTCACTTTCAACGAATACGAGCGGTTTTAGACATTTTCGTTCTTCTCGGAATAAAACTGTATTTTTAACGACAAAAAATATTTTTTATCTCTGAAAATAAATTTATTAACGTCAGAAAGCTGGAAATGGCTAAAAACGATCACTTTCGACGAATACAAGCGTTTTTAGACATTTTCGTACTTCTCGGAATAAAACTGCATTTTTCACGACAAAAAATATTTTTTATCTCTGAAAATAAATTTATTATCGTCAGAGAGCTGGAAATGTCTGAAAACGTTCACTTTCAACGAATACGACCTTTTTTAGTGATTTTTGTACTTGTCGGAATAAAACTGTATTTTTCACGGCAAAAAATATTTTTTATCTCTGAAAATCAATTTATTCAGGTCAGAAAGCTGGAAACGTCTAAAAACGATCACTTTCGACGAATACAAGCGTTTTTAGACATTTTCGTACTTGTCGAAATAAAACTGTATTTTTCACGACAAAAAATATTTTATATATCTGAAAATAAATTTATTAACGTCAGAGAGCTGGAAATGTCTAAAAACGTTCACTTTCAACGAATACGAGCGTTTTTAGGCATTTTCGTACTTCTCTGAATAAAACTGTATTTTTCACGACAAAAAATATTTTATATCTCTGGAAATAAATTTATTCTGGTCAGAAAGCTGGAAACGTCTAAAAACGATCACTTTCGACAAATACAAGCGTTTTTAGACATTTTCGTACTTCTCGGACTAAAACTGCATTTTTCACAACAACAAATATTTTTTATCTCTGAAAATCAATTTATTAACGTCAGAGAGCTGGAAATGTCTAAAAACGTTCACTTTCAACGAATACGAGCGTTTTTAGACATTTTCGTTCTTCTCGGAATAAAACTGTATTTTTAACGACAAAAAATATTTTTTATCTCTGAAAATAAATTTATTAACGTCAGAAAGCTGGAAACGGCTAAAAACGATCACTTTCGACGAATACAAGCGTTTTTAGACATTTTCGTACTTCTCGGAATAAAACTGCATTTTTCACAACAACAAATATTTTTTATCTCTGAAAATCAATTTATTATCGTCAGAGAGCTGGAAATGTCTAAAAAGGTTCACTTTCAACGAATACGACCTTTTTTAGTGATTTTTGTACTTGTCGGAATAAAACTGTATTTTTCACGGCAAAAAATATTTTTTATCTCTGAAAATCAATTTATTCAGGTCAGAAAGCTGGAAACGTCTAAAAACAATCACTTTCGACGAATACAAGTGTTTTTAGACATTTTCGTACTTCTCGAAATAAAACTGTATTTTTCACGACAAAAAATATTTTATATCGCTGAAAATAAATTTATTAACGTCAGAGAGCTGGAAATGTCTAAAAACGCTCACTTTCAACGAATACGAGCGTTTTTAGGCATTTTCGTACTTCTCGGAATAAAACTGTATTTTTCACGACAAAAACTATTTTTTATCTCTGAAAATCAATTTATTCAGGTCAGAAAGCTGGAAACGTCTAAAAACGATCACTTTTGACGAATACAAGCGTTTTTAGACATTTTCGTACTTCTCGGAATAAAACTGTATTTTTCACGACAAAAAATATTTTATATCTTTGAAAATAAATTTATTAACGTCAGAGAGCTGGAAATGTCTAAAAACGTTCACTTTCAACGAATACGAGCGTTTTTAGGCATTTTCGTACTTCTCCGAATAAAACTGTATTTTTCACGACAAAAAATATTTTTTATCTCTGAAAATCAATTTATTATCGTCAGAGAGCTGGAAATGTCTAAAAACGTTCACTTTCAACGAATACAAGCGTTTTTAGACATTTTCGTACTTCTCGGAATAAAACTGCATTTTTCACGACAAAAAATATTTTATATCTCTGAAAATAAAGTTATTAACGTCAGAGTTCTGGAAATGTCTAAAAACGTTCACTTTCAACGAATACGAGCGTTTTTAGGCATTTTCGTACTTCTCCGAATAAAACTGTATTTTTCACGACAAAAAATATTTTATATCTCTGGAAATAAATTTATTCTGGTCAGAGAGCTGGAAATGTCTAAAAACGTTCACTTTCAACGAATACGAGCGTTTTTAGTCATTTTTGTACTTCTCGGACTAAAACTGCATTTTTCACGACAAAAAATATTTTTTATCTCTGAAAATAAATTTATTAACGTCAGAGAGCTGGAAATGTCTAAAAACGTTCACTTTCAACGAATACGAGCGTTTTTAGGCATTTTCGTACTTCTCTGAATAAAACTGTATTTTTCACGACAAAAAATATTTTATATCTCTGGAAATAAATTTATTCTGGTCAGAAAGCTGGAAACGTCTAAAAACGATCACTTTCGACAAATACAAGCGTTTTTAGACATTTTCGTACTTCTCGGACTAAAACTGCGTTTTTCACAACAAAAATTTTTTTATCTCTGAAAATAAATTTATTAACGTCAGAGAGCTGGAAATGTCTAAAAACGTTCACTTTCAACGAATACGAGCGTTTTTAGGCATTTTCGTACTTCTCGGAATAAAACTGTATTTTTCACGAGAAAAAATATTTTTTATCTCTGAAAATCAATTTATTCAGGTCAGAAAGCTGGAAGCGTCTAAAAACGACCACTTTCGACGAATACAAGCGTTTTTAGACATTTTTGTACTTCTCGGACTAAAACTGCATTTTTCACAACAACAAATATTTTTTATTACTGAAAATAAATTTATTAACGTCAGAGAGCTGGAAATGTCTAAAAACGTTCTCTTTCAACGAATACGAGCGTTTTTAGACATTTTCGTTCTTCTCGGAATAAAACTGTATTTTTAACGACCAAAAATATTTTTTATCTCTGAAAATAAATTTATTAACGTCAGAAAGCTGGAAACGGCTAAAAACGATCACTTTCGACGAATACAAGCGTTTTTAGACATTTTCGTTCTTCTCGGAATAAAACTGCATTTTTCACGACAAAAAATATTTTATATCTCTGAAAATAAATTTATTAACGTCAGAGTTCTGGAAATGTCTAAAAACGTTCACTTTCAACGAATACGAGCGTTTTTTGGCATTTTCGTACTTCTCGGAATAAAACTGTATTTTTCACGACAAAAAATATTTTTTATCTCTCAAAATCAATTTATTCAAGTCAGAAAGCTGGAAACGTCTAAAAACGACCACTTTCGACAAATACAAGCGTTTTTAGACATTTTCGTACTTCTCGGACTAAAACTGCATTTTTCACGACAAAAAATATTTTATATCTTTGAAATTAAATTTATTAACGTCAGAGAGCTGGAAATGTCTAAAAACGTTCACTTTCAACGAATACGAGCGTTTTTAGGCATTTTCGTACTTCTCTGAATAAAACTGTATTTTTCACGACAAAAAATATTTTATATCTCTGGAAATAAATTAATTCTGGTCAGAAAGCTGGAAACGTCTAAAAACGATCACTTTCGACAAATACAATTGTTTTTAGACATTTTCGTACTTCTCGGACTAAAACTGCGTTTTTCACAACAAAAAATATTTTTTATCTCTGAAAATAAATTTATTAACGTCTGAGAGCTGGAAATGTCTAAAACGTTCACTTTCAACGAATACGAGCGTTTTTAGGCATTTTCGTACTTCTCGGAATAAAACTGTATTTTTCACGACAAAAAATATTTTTTATCTCTGAAAATCAATTTATTCAGGTCAGAAAGCTGGAAACGTCTAAAAACGACCACTTTCGACGAATACAAGCGTTTTTAGACATTTTCGTACTTCTCGGACTAAAACTGCATTTTCACGACAAAAAATATTTTTTATCTCTGAAAATAAATTTATTAACGTCAGAGAGCTGGAAATGTCTAAAAACGTTCACTTTCAACGAATACGAGCGTTTTAAGACATTTTCGTACTTTTCGGAATAAAACTGTATTTTTCACGACAAAAAATATTTTCTATCTCTAAAAATAAATTTATTAACGCCAGAAAGCTGGAAACGTCTTAAAACGATCACTTTCGACAAATACAAGCGTTTTTAGACATTTTCGTACTTCTCGGACTAAAACTGCGTTTTTCACAACAAAAATTTTTTTATCTCTGAAAATAAATTTATTAACGTCAGAGAGCTGGAAATGTCTAAAAACGTTCACTTTCAACGAATACGAGCGTTTTTAGGCATTTTCGTACTTCTCGGAATAAAACTGTATTTTTCACGACAAAAAATATTTTTTATTTCTGAAAATCAATTTATTCAGGTCAGAAAGCTGGAAACGTCTAAAAACGACCACTTTCGACGAATACAAGCGTTTTTAGACATTTTCGTACTTCTCGGACTAAAACTGCATTTTCACGACAAAAAATATTTTTTATCTCTGAAAATAAATTTATTAACGTCAGAGAGCTGGAAATGTCTAAAAACATTCACTTTCAACGAATACGAGCGTTTTAAGACATTTTCGTACTTTTCGGAATAAAACTGTATTTTTCACGACAAAAAATATTTTCTATCTCTAAAAATAAATTTATTAACGCCAGAAAGCTGGAAACGTCTTAAAACGATCACTTTTGACGAATACAAGCGTTTTTAGACATTTTCGTACTTGTCGGACTAAAACTGCATTTTTCACGACAAAAAATATTTTTTATCTCTGAAAATAAATTTATTAACGTCAGAGAGCTGGAAATGTCTAAAAACGTTCACTTTCAACGAATACGAGCGTTTTTAGGCATTTTCGTACTTCTCGGAATAAAACTGTATTTTTCACGACAAAAAATATTTTTTATCTCTGAAAATCAATTTATTCAGGTCAGAAAGCTGGAAACGTCTAAAAACGACCACTTTCGACGAATACAAGCGTTTTTAGACATTTTCGTACTTCTCGGACTAAAACTGCATTTTCACGACAAAAAATATTTTTTATCTCTGAAAATAAATTTATTAACGTCAGAGAGCTGGAAATGTCTAAAAACGTTCACTTTCAACGAATACGAGCGTTTTTAGGCATTTTCGTACTTCTCTGAATAAAACTGTATTTTTCACGACAAAAAATATTTTATATCTCTGGAAATAAATTTATTCTGGTCAGAAAGCTGGAAACGTCTAAAAACGATCACTTTCGACAAATACAATTGTTTTTAGACATTTTCGTACTTCTCGGACTAAAACTGCGTTTTTCACAACAAAAAATATTTTTTATGTCTGAAAATAAATTTATTAACGTCTGAGAGCTGGAAATGTCTAAAAACGTTCACTTTCAACGAATACGAGCGTTTTTAGGCATTTTCGTACTTCTCGGAATAAAACTGTATTTTTCACGACAAAAAATATTTTTTATCTCTGAAAATCAATTTATTCAGGTCAGAAAGCTGGAAACGTCTAAAAACGACCACTTTCGACGAATACAAGCGTTTTTAGACATTTTCGTACTTCTCGGACTAAAACTGCATTTTCACGACAAAAAATATTTTTTATCTCTGAAAATAAATTTATTAACGTCAGAAAGCTGGAAACGTCTAAAAACGACCACTTTCGACAAATACAAGCGTTTTTAGACATTTTCGTACTTCTCGGACTAAAACTGCATTTTTCACGACAAAAAATATTTTATATCTTTGAAATTAAATTTATTAACGTCAAGAGCTGGAAATGTCTAAAAACGTTCACTTTCAACGAATACGAGCGTTTTTAGGCATTTTCGTACTTCTCTGAATAAAACTGTATTTTTCACGACAAAAAATATTGTATATCTCTGGAAATAAATTTATTCTGGTCAGAAAGCTGGAAACGTCTAAAAACGATCACTTTCGACAAATACAAGCGTTTTTAGACATTTTCGTACTTCTCGGACTAAAACTGCGTTTTTCACAACAAAAAATATTTTTTATCTCTGAAAATAAATTTATTAACGTCTGAGAGCTGGAAATGTCTAAAACGTTCACTTTCAACGAATACGAGCGTTTTTAGGCATTTTCGTACTTCTCGGAATAAAACTGTATTTTTCACGACAAAAAATATTTTTTATCTCTGAAAATCAATTTATTCAGGTCAGAAAGCTGGAAACGTCTAAAAACGACCACTTTCGACGAATACAAGCGTTTTTAGACATTTTCGTACTTCTCGGACTAAAACTGCATTTTCACGACAAAAAATATTTTTTATCTCTGAAAATAAATTTATTAACGTCAGAGAGCTGGAAATGTCTAAAAACGTTCACTTTCAATGAATACGAGCGTTTTAAGACATTTTCGTACTTTTCGGAATAAAACTGTATTTTTCACGACAAAAAATATTTTCTATCTCTAAAAATAAATTTATTAACGCCAGAAAGCTGGAAACGTCTTAAAACGATCACTTTCGACAAATACAAGCGTTTTTAGACATTTTCGTACTTCTCGGACTAAAACTGCGTTTTTCACAACAAAAATTTTTTTATCTCTGAAAATAAATTTATTAACGTCAGAGAGCTGGAAATGTCTAAAAACGTTCACTTTCAACGAATACGAGCGTTTTTAGGCATTTTCGTACTTCTCGGAATAAAACTGTATTTTTCACGACAAAAAATATTTTTTATTTCTGAAAATCAATTTATTCAGGTCAGAAAGCTGGAAACGTCTAAAAACGACCACTTTCGACGAATACAAGCGTTTTTAGACATTTTCGTACTTCTCGGACTAAAACTGCATTTTCACGACAAAAAATATTTTTTATCTCTGAAAATAAATTTATTACCGTCAGAGAGCTGGAAATGTCTAAAAACGTTCACTTTCAACGAATACGAGCGTTTTAAGACATTTTCGTACTTTTCGGAATAAAACTGTATTTTTCACGACAAAAAATATTTTCTATCTCTAAAAATAAATTTATTAACGCCAGAAAGCTGGAAACGTCTTAAAACGATCACTTTTGACGAATACAAGCGTTTTTAGACATTTTCGTACTTGTCGGACTAAAACTGCATTTTTCACGACAAAAAATATTTTTTATCTCTGAAAATAAATTTATTAACGTCAGAGAGCTGGAAATGTCTAAAAACGTTCACTTTCAACGAATACGAGCGTTTTTAGGCATTTTCGTACTTCTCGGAATAAAACTGTATTTTTCACGACAAAAAATATTTTTTATCTCTGAAAATCAATTTATTCAGGTCAGAAAGCTGGAAACGTCTAAAAACGACCACTTTCGACGAATACAAGCGTTTTTAGACATTTTCGTACTTCTCGCACTAAAACTGCATTTTTCACGACAAAAAATATTTTTTATCTCTGAAAATAAATTTATTAACGTCAGAAAGCTGGAAACGACTAAAAACGACCACTTTCGACGAATACAAGCGTTTTTAGACATTTTCGTACTGCTCGGACTAAAACTGCATTTTTCACGACAAAAAATATTTTATATCTTTGAAAATAAATTTATTAACGTCAGAGAGCTGGAAATGTCTAAAAACGTTCACTTTCAACGAATACGAGCGTTTTTAGACATTTTCGTACTTTTCGGAATAAAACTGTATTTTTCACGACAAAAAATATTTTGTATCTCTAAAAATAAATTTATTAACGTCAGAAAGCTGGAAACGTCTTAAAACGATCACTTTCGACGAATACAAGCGTTTTTAGACATTTTCGTACTTCTCGGACTAAAACTGCATTTTTCACGACAAAAAATATTTTTTATCTCTGAAAATTAATTTATTAACGTCAGAAAGCTGGAAACGTCTAAAAACGACCACTTTCGACGAATACAAGCGTTTTTAGACATTTTCGTACTTCTCGGACTAAAACTGCATTTTTCACGACAAAAAATATGTTATATCTCTGAAAATAAATTTATTAACGTCAGAGAGCTGGAAATGTCTAAAAACGTTCACTTTCAACGAGTACGAGTGTTTTTAGGCATTTTCGTACTTCTCCGAATAAAACAGTATTTTTCACGACAAAAAATATTTTATATCTCTGGAAATAAATTTATTCTGGTCAGAAAGCTGGAAACGTCTAAAAACGATCACTTTCGACAAATACAAGCGTTTTTAGACATTTTCGTACTTCTCGGAATAAAACTGCATTTTTCACGACAAAAAATATTTTATATCTCTGAAAATAAATTTATTAACGTCAGAGAGCTGGAAATGTCTAAAAACGTTCACTTTCAACGAATACGAGCGTTTTTAGGCATTTTCGTACTTCTCCGAATAAAACTGTATTTTTCACGACAAAAAATATTTTATATCTCTGGAAATAAATTTATTCAGGTCAGAAAGCTGGAAACGTCTAAAAACGACCACTTTCGACGAATACTTGCGTTTTTAGACATTTTCGTACTTCTCGGAATAAAACTGCATTTTTCACGACAAAAAATATTTTATATCTTTGAAAATAAATTTATTAACGTCAGAGAGCTGGAAATGTCTAAAAACGTTCACTTTCAACGAATACGAGCGTTTTTAGGCATTTTCGTACTTCTCCGAATAAAACTGTATTTTTCACGACAAAAAATATTTTATATCTCTTGAAATAAATTTATTCTGGTCAGAAAGCTGGAAACGTCTAAAAACGATCACTTTCGACAAATACAAGCGTTTTTAGACATTTTCGTACTTCTCGGACTAAACTGCATTTTTCACTACAAAAAATATTTTTTATCTCTGAAAATAAATTTATTAACGTTAGAGAGCTGGAAATGTCTAAAAACGTTCACTTTCAACGAATACGAGCGTTTTTAGACATTTTCGTTCTTCTCGGAATCAAACTGTATTTTTAACGACAAAAAATATTTTTTATCTCTGAAAATAAATTTATTATCGTCAGAGAGCTGGAACTGTCTAAAAACGTTCACTTTCAACGAATACGACCTTTTTTAGTCATTTTTGTACTTGTCGGAATAAAACTGTATTTTTCACGACAAAAAATATTTTTTATCTCTGAAAATCAATTTATTCAGGTCAGAAAGCTGGAAACGTCTAAAAGCGATCACTTTCGACGAATACAAGCGTTTTTAGACATTTTCGTACTTCTCGAAATAAAACTGTATTTTTCACGACAAAAAATATTTTATATCTCTGAAAATAACTTTATTAACGTCAGAGAGCTGGAAATGTCTAAAAACGTTCACTTTCAACGAATACGAGCGTTTTTAGGCATTTTCGTACTTCTCGGAATAAAACTGTATTTTTCACGACAAAAAATATTTTTTATTTCTGAAAATCAATTTATTCAGGTCAGAAAGCTGGAAACGTCTAAAAACGACCACTTTCGACGAATACAAGCGTTTTTAGACATTTTCGTACTTCTCGGACTAAAACTGCATTTTCACGACAAAAAATATTTTTTATCTCTGAAAATAAATTTATTAACGTCAGAGAGCTGGAAATGTCTAAAAACGTTCACTTTCAACGAATACGAGCGTTTTAAGACATTTTCGTACTTTTCGGAATAAAACTGTATTTTTCACGACAAAAAATATTTTCTATCTCTAAAAATAAATTTATTAACGCCAGAAAGCTGGAAACGTCTTAAAACGATCACTTTTGACGAATACAAGCGTTTTTAGACATTTTCGTACTTGTCGGACTAAAACTGCATTTTTCACGACAAAAAATATTTTTTATCTCTGAAAATAAATTTATTAACGTCAGAGAGCTGGAAATGTCTAAAAACGTTCACTTTCAACGAATACGAGCGTTTTTAGGCATTTTCGTACTTCTCGGAATAAAACTGTATTTTTCACGACAAAAAATATTTTTTATCTCTGAAAATCAATTTATTCAGGTCAGAAAGCTGGAAACGTCTAAAAACGACCACTTTCGACGAATACAAGCGTTTTTAGACATTTTCGTACTTCTCGCACTAAAACTGCATTTTTCACGACAAAAAATATTTTTTATCTCTGAAAATAAATTTATTAACGTCAGAAAGCTGGAAACGTCTAAAAACGACCACTTTCGACGAATACAAGCGTTTTTAGACATTTTCGTACTTCTCGGACTAAAACTGCATTTTTCACGACAAAAAATATTTTATATCTTTGAAAATAAATTTATTAACGTCAGAGAGCTGGAAATGTCTAAAAACGTTCACTTTCAACGAATACGAGCGTTTTTAGACATTTTCGTACTTTTCGGAATAAAACTGTATTTTTCACGACAAAAAATATTTTGTATCTCTAAAAATAATTTTATTAACGTCAGAAAGCTGGAAACGTCTTAAAACGATCACTTTCGACGAATACAAGCGTTTTTAGACATTTTCGTACTTCTCGGACTAAAACTGCATTTTTCACGACAAAAAATATTTTTTATCTCTGAAAATTAATTTATTAACGTCAGAAAGCTGGAAACGTCTAAAAACGACCACTTTCGACGAATACAAGCGTTTTTAGACATTTTCGTACTTCTCGGACTAAAACTGCATTTTTCACGACAAAAAATATTTTATATCTCTGAAAATAAATTTATTAACGTCAGAGAGCTGGAAATGTCTAAAAACGTTCACTTTCAACGAATACGAGTGTTTTTAGGCATTTTCGTACTTCTCCGAATAAAACAGTATTTTTCACGACAAAAAATATTTTATATCTCTGGAAATAAATTTATTCTGGTCAGAAAGCTGGAAACGTCTAAAAACGATCACTTTCGACAAATACAAGCGTTTTTAGACATTTTCGTACTTCTCGGAATAAAACTGCATTTTTCACGACAAAAAATATTTTATATCTCTGAAAATAAATTTATTAACGTCAGAGAGCTGGAAATGTCTAAAAACGTTCACTTTCAACGAATACGAGCGTTTTTAGGCATTTTCGTACTTCTCCGAATAAAACTGTATTTTTCACGACAAAAAATATTTTATATCTCTGGAAATAAATTTATTCAGGTCAGAAAGCTGGAAACGTCTAAAAACGACCACTTTCGACGAATACATGCGTTTTTAGACATTTTCGTACTTCTCGGAATAAAACTGCATTTTTCACGACAAAAAATATTTTATATCTCTGAAAATAAATTTATTAACGTCAGAAAGCTGGAAACGTCTAAAAACGACCACTTTCGACGAATACAAGCGTTTTTAGACATTTTCGTACTTCTCGGACTAAAACTGCATTTTTCACGACAAAAAATATTTTATATCTCTGAAAATAAATTTATTAACGTCAGAGAGCTGGAAATGTCTAAAAACGTTCACTTTCAACGAATACGAGTGTTTTTAGGCATTTTCGTACTTCTCCGAATAAAACAGTATTTTTCACGACAAAAAATATTTTATATCTCTGGAAATAAATTTATTCTGGTCAGAAAGCTGGAAACGTCTTAAAACGATCACTTTCGACGAATACAAGCGTTTTTAGACATTTTCGTACTTCTCGGACTAAAACTGCATTTTTCACGACAAAAAATATTTTTTATCTCTGAAAATTAATTTATTAACGTCAGAAAGCTGGAAACGTCTAAAAACGACCACTTTCGACGAATACAAGCGTTTTTAGACATTTTCGTACTTCTCGGACTAAAACTGCATTTTTCACGACAAAAAATATTTTATATCTCTGAAAATAAATTTATTAACGTCAGAGAGCTGGAAATGTCTAAAAACGTTCACTTTCAACGAATACGAGTGTTTTTAGGCATTTTCGTACTTCTCCGAATAAAACAGTATTTTTCACGACAAAAAATATTTTATATCTCTGGAAATAAATTTATTCTGGTCAGAAAGCTGGAAACGTCTAAAAACGATCACTTTCGACAAATACAAGCGTTTTTAGACATTTTCGTACTTCTCGGAATAAAACTGCATTTTTCACGACAAAAAATATTTTATATCTCTGAAAATAAATTTATTAACGTCAGAGAGCTGGAAATGTCTAAAAACGTTCACTTTCAACGAATACGAGCGTTTTTAGGCATTTTCGTACTTCTCCGAATAAAACTGTATTTTTCACGACAAAAAATATTTTATATCTCTTGAAATAAATTTATTCTGGTCAGAAAGCTGGAAACGTCTAAAAACGATCACTTTCGACAAATACAAGCGTTTTTAGACATTTTCGTACTTCTCGGACTAAACTGCATTTTTCACTACAAAAAATATTTTTTATCTCTGAAAATAAATTTATTAACGTTAGAGAGCTGGAAATGTCTAAAAACGTTCACTTTCAACGAATACGAGCGTTTTTAGACATTTTCGTTCTTCTCGGAATCAAACTGTATTTTTAACGACAAAAAATATTTTTTATCTCTGAAAATAAATTTATTATCGTCAGAGAGCTGGAACTGTCTAAAAACGTTCACTTTCAACGAATACGACCTTTTTTAGTCATTTTTGTACTTGTCGGAATAAAACTGTATTTTTCACGACAAAAAATATTTTTTATCTCTGAAAATCAATTTATTCAGGTCAGAAAGCTGGAAACGTCTAAAAGCGATCACTTTCGACGAATACAAGCGTTTTTAGACATTTTCGTACTTCTCGAAATAAAACTGTATTTTTCACGACAAAAAATATTTTATATCTCTGAAAATAACTTTATTAACGTCAGAGAGCTGGAAATGTCTAAAAACGTTCACTTTCAACGAATACGAGCGTTTTTAGACATTTTCGTACTTCTCCGAATAAAACTATATTTTTCACGACAAAAAATATTTTATATCTCTGAAAATAAATTTATTAACGTCAGAGAGCTGGAAATGTCTAAAAACGTTCACTTTCAACGAATACGAGCGTTTTTAGGCATTTTCGTACTTCTCTGAATAAAACTGTATTTTTCACGACAAAAAATATTTTATATCTCTGGAAATAAATTTATTCTGGTCAGAAAGCTGGAAACGTCTAAAAACGACCACTTTCGACGAATACAAGCGTTTTTAGACATTTTCGTACTTCTTGGACTAAAACTGCATTTTTCACAACAAAAAATATTTTTTATCTCTGAAAATAAATTTATTAACGTCAGAGAGCTGGAAATGTCTAAAAACGTTCACTTTCAACGAATACGAGCGTTTTTAGACATTTTCGTTCTTCTCGGAATAAAACTGTATTTTTAACGACAAAAAATATTTTGTATCTCTGAAAATAAATTTATTAACGTCGGAAAGCTGGAAACGTCTAAAAACGACCACTTTCGACGAATACAAGCGTTTTTAGACATTTTCGTACTTCTCGGACTAAAACTGCATTTTTCACGACAAAAAATATTTTATATCTTTGAAAACAAATTTATTAACGTCAGAGAGCTGGAAATGTCTAAAAACGTTCACTTTCAACGAATACGAGCGTTTTTAGACATTTTCGTACTTTTCGGAATAAAACTGTATTTTTCACGACAAAAAATATTTTGTATCTCTAAAAATAAATTTATTAACGTCAGAAAGCTGGAAACGTCTTAAAACGATCACTTTCGACGAATACAAGCGTTTTTAGACATTTTCGTACTTCTCGGACTAAAACTGCATTTTTCACGACAAAAAATATTTTTTATCTCTGAAAATTAATTTATTAACGTCAGAAAGCTGGAAACGTCTAAAAACGACCACTTTCGACGAATACAAGCGTTTTTAGACATTTTCGTACTTCTCGGACTAAAACTGCATTTTTCACGACAAAAAATATTTTATATCTCTGAAAATAAATTTATTAACGTCAGAGAGCTGGAAATGTCTAAAAACGTTCACTTTCAACGAATACGAGTGTTTTTAGGCATTTTCGTACTTCTCCGAATAAAACTGTATTTTTCACGACAAAAAATATTTTATATCTCTGGAAATAAATTTATTCTGGTCAGAAAGCTGGAAACGTCTAAAAACGATCACTTTCGACAAATACAAGCGTTTTTAGACATTTTCGTACTTCTCGGAATAAAACTGCATTTTTCACGACAAAAAATATTTTATATCTCTGAAAATAAATTTATTAACGTCAGAGAGCTGGAAATGTCTAAAAACGTTCACTTTCAACGAATACGAGCGTTTTTAGGCATTTTCGTACTTCTCCGAATAAAACTGTATTTTTCACGACAAAAAATATTTTATATCTCTGGAAATAAATTTATTCAGGTCAGAAAGCTGGAAACGTCTAAAAACGACCACTTTCGACGAATACATGCGTTTTTAGACATTTTCGTACTTCTCGGAATAAAACTGCATTTTTCACGACAAAAAATATTTTATATCTTTGAAAATAAATTTATTAACGTCAGAGAGCTGGAAATGTCTAAAAACGTTCACTTTCAACGAATACGAGCGTTTTTAGGCATTTTCGTACTTCTCCGAATAAAACTGTATTTTTCACGACAAAAAATATTTTATATCTCTTGAAATAAATTTATTCTGGTCAGAAAGCTGGAAACGTCTAAAAACGATCACTTTCGACAAATACAAGCGTTTTTAGACATTTTCGTACTTCTCGGACTAAAACTGCATTTTTCACTACAAAAAATATTTTTTATCTCTGAAAATAAATTTATTAACGTTAGAGAGCTGGAAATGTCTAAAAACGTTCACTTTCAACGAATACGAGCGTTTTTAGACATTTTCGTTCTTCTCGGAATCAAACTGTATTTTTAACGACAAAAAATATTTTTTATCTCTGAAAATAAATTTATTATCGTCAGAGAGCTGGAACTGTCTAAAAACGTTCACTTTCAACGAATACGACCTTTTTTAGTCATTTTTGTACTTGTCGGAATAAAACTGTATTTTTCACGACAAAAAATATTTTTTATCTCTGAAAATCAATTTATTCAGGTCAGAAAGCTGGAAACGTCTAAAAGCGATCACTTTCGACGAATACAAGCGTTTTTAGACATTTTCGTACTTCTCGAAATAAAACTGTATTTTTCACGACAAAAAATATTTTATATCTCTGAAAATAACTTTATTAACGTCAGACAGCTGGAAATGTCTAAAAACGTTCACTTTCAACGAATACGAGCGTTTTTAGACATTTTCGTACTTCTCCGAATAAAACTATATTTTTCACGGCAAAAAATATTTTATATCTCTGAAAATAAATTTATTAACGTCAGAGAGCTGGAAATGTCTAAAAACGTTCACTTTCAACGAATACGAGCGTTTTTAGGCATTTTCGTACTTCTCTGAATAAAACTGTATTTTTCACGACAAAAAATATTTTATATCTCTGGAAATAAATTTATTCTGGTCAGAAAGCTGGAAACGTCTAAAAACGACCACTTTCGACGAATACAAGCGTTTTTAGACATTTTCGTACTTCTTGGACTAAAACTGCATTTTTCACAACAAAAAATATTTTTTATCTCTGAAAATAAATTTATTAACGTCAGAGAGCTGGAAATGTCTAAAAACCTTCACTTTCAACGAATACGAGCGTTTTTAGACATTTTCGTTCTTCTCGGAATAAAACTGTATTTTTAACGACAAAAAATATTTTTTTTCTCTGAAAATAAATTTATTAACGTCAGAGAGCTGGAAATGTCTAAAAACGTTCACTTTCAACGAATACGAGCGTTTTTAGGCATTTTCGTACTTCTCTGAATAAAACTGTATTTTTCACGACAAAAAATATTTTATATCTCTGGAAATAAATTTATTCTGGTCAGAAAGCTGGAAACGTCTAAAAACGACCACTTTCGACGAATACAAGCGTTTTTAGACATTTTCGTACTTCTTGGACTAAAACTGCATTTTTCACAACAAAAAATATTTTTTATCTCTGAAAATAAATTTATTAACGTCAGAGAGCTGGAAATGTCTAAAAACGTTCACTTTCAACGAATACGAGCGTTTTTAGACATTTTCGTACTTCTCCGAATAAAACTATATTTTTCACGACAAAAAATATTTTATATCTCTGAAAATAAATTTATTAACGTCAGAGAGCTGGAAATGTCTAAAAACGTTCACTTTCAACGAATACGAGCGTTTTTAGGCATTTTCGTACTTCTCTGAATAAAACTGTATTTTTCACGACAAAAAATATTTTATATCTCTGGAAATAAATTTATTCTGGTCAGAAAGCTGGAAACGTCTAAAAACGACCACTTTCGACGAATACAAGCGTTTTTAGACATTTTCGTACTTCTTGGACTAAAACTGCATTTTTCACAACAAAAAATATTTTTTATCTCTGAAAATAAATTTATTAACGTCAGAGAGCTGGAAATGTCTAAAAACGTTCACTTTCAACGAATACGAGCGTTTTTAGACATTTTCGTTCTTCTCGGAATAAAACTGTATTTTTAACGACAAAAAATATTTTGTATCTCTGAAAATAAATTTATTAACGTCGGAAAGCTGGAAACGTCTAAAAACGACCACTTTCGACGAATACAAGCGTTTTTAGACATTTTCGTACTTCTCGGACTAAAACTGCATTTTTCACGACAAAAAATATTTTATATCTTTGAAAACAAATTTATTAACGTCAGAGAGCTGGAAATGTCTAAAAACGTTCACTTTCAACGAATACGAGCGTTTTTAGACATTTTCGTACTTTTCGGAATAAAACTGTATTTTTCACGACAAAAAATATTTTGTATCTCTAAAAATAAATTTATTAACGTCAGAAAGCTGGAAACGTCTTAAAACGATCACTTTCGACGAATACAAGCGTTTTTAGACATTTTCGTACTTCTCGGACTAAAACTGCATTTTTCACGACAAAAAATATTTTTTATCTCTGAAAATTAATTTATTAACGTCAGAAAGCTGGAAACGTCTAAAAACGACCACTTTCGACGAATACAAGCGTTTTTAGACATTTTCGTACTTCTCGGAATAAAACTGCATTTTTCACGACAAAAAATATTTTTTATCTCTGAAAATCAATTTATTATCGTCAGAGAGCTGGAAATGTCTAAAAACGTTCACTTTCAACGAAAACGAGCGTTTTTAGTCATTTTTGTACTTCTCGGAATAAAACTGTATTTTTCACGACAAAAAATATTTGTTATCTCTGAAAATCAATTTATTCAGGTCAGAAAGCTTGAAACGTCTAAAAACGACCACTTTCGACGAATACAAGCGTTTTTAGACATTTTCGTACTTGTCGGACTAAAACTGCATTTTTCACGACAAAAAATATTTTTTATCTCTGAAAATAAATTTATTAACGTCAGAGAGCTGGAAATGTCTAAAAACGTTCACTTTCAATGAATACGAGCATTTTTAGGCATTTTCGTACTTCTCGGAATAAAACTGTATTTTTCACGACAAAAAATATTTTTTATCTCTGAAAATCAATTTATTCAGGTCAGAAAGCTGGAAACGTCTAAAACGTTCACTTTCGACGAATACAAGCGTTTTTAGACATTTTCGTACTTCTCGGACTAAAACTGCATTTTTCACGACAAAAAATATTTTTTATCTCTGAAAATAAATTTATTAACGTCAGAAAGCTGGAAACGTCTAAAAACGACCACTTTCGACGAATACAAGCGTTTTTAGACATTTTCGTACTTCTCGGACTAAAACTGCATTTTTCACGACAAAAAATATTTTATATCTCTGAAAATAAATTTATTAACGTCAGAGAGCTGGAAATGTCTAAAAACGTTCACTTTCAACGAATACGAGTGTTTTTAGGCATTTTCGTACTTCTCCGAATAAAACAGTATTTTTCACGACAAAAAATATTTTATATCTCTGGAAATAAATTTATTCTGGTCAGAAAGCTGGAAACGTCTAAAAACGATCACTTTCAACAAATACAAGCGTTTTTAGACATTTTCGTACTTCTCGGAATAAAACTGCATTTTTCACGACAAAAAATATTTTATATCTCTGAAAATAAATTTATTAACGTCAGAGAGCTGGAAATGTCTAAAAACGTTCACTTTCAACGAATACGAGCGTTTTTAGGCATTTTCGTACTTCTCCGAATAAAACTGTATTTTTCACGACAAAAAATATTTTATATCTCTGGAAATAAATTTATTCAGGTCAGAAAGCTGGGAACGTCTAAAAACGACCACTTTCGACGAATACATGCGTTTTTAGACATTTTCGTACTTCTCGGAATAAAACTGCATTTTTCACGACAAAAAATATTTTATATCTTTGAAAATAAATTTATTAACGTCAGAGAGCTGGAAATGTCTAAAAACGTTCACTTTCAACGAATACGAGCGTTTTTAGGCATTTTCGTACTTCTCCGAATAAAACTGTATTTTTCACGACAAAAAATATTTTATATCTCTTGAAATAAATTTATTCTGGTCAGAAAGCTGGAAACGTCTAAAAACGATCACTTTCGACAAATACAAGCGTTTTTAGACATTTTCGTACTTCTCGGACTAAACTGCATTTTTCACTACAAAAAATATTTTTTATCTCTGAAAATAAATTTATTAACGTTAGAGAGCTGGAAATGTCTAAAAACGTTCACTTTCAACGAATACGAGCGTTTTTAGACATTTTCGTTCTTCTCGGAATCAAACTGTATTTTTAACGACAAAAAATATTTTTTATCTCTGAAAATAAATTTATTATCGTCAGAGAGCTGGAACTGTCTAAAAACGTTCACTTTCAACGAATACGACCTTTTTTAGTCATTTTTGTACTTGTCGGAATAAAACTGTATTTTTCACGACAAAAAATATTTTTTATCTCTGAAAATCAATTTATTCAGGTCAGAAAGCTGGAAACGTCTAAAAGCGATCACTTTCGACGAATACAAGCGTTTTTAGACATTTTCGTACTTCTCGAAATAAAACTGTATTTTTCACGACAAAAAATATTTTATATCTCTGAAAATAACTTTATTAACGTCAGAGAGCTGGAAATGTCTAAAAACGTTCACTTTCAACGAATACGAGCGTTTTTAGACATTTTCGTACTTCTCCGAATAAAACTATATTTTTCACGACAAAAAATATTTTATATCTCTGAAAATAAATTTATTAACGTCAGAGAGCTGGAAATGTCTAAAAACGTTCACTTTCAACGAATACGAGCGTTTTTAGGCATTTTCGTACTTCTCTGAATAAAACTGTATTTTTCACGACAAAAAATATTTTATATCTCTGGAAATAAATTTATTCTGGTCAGAAAGCTGGAAACGTCTAAAAACGACCACTTTCGACGAATACAAGCGTTTTTAGACATTTTCGTACTTCTTGGACTAAAACTGCATTTTTCACAACAAAAAATATTTTTTATCTCTGAAAATAAATTTATTAACGTCAGAGAGCTGGAAATGTCTAAAAACGTTCACTTTCAACGAATACGAGCGTTTTTAGACATTTTCGTTCTTCTCGGAATAAAACTGTATTTTTAACGACAAAAAATATTTTGTATCTCTGAAAATAAATTTATTAACGTCAGAAAGCTGGAAACGTCTAAAAACGACCACTTTCGACGAATACAAGCGTTTTTAGACATTTTCGTACTTCTCGGACTAAAACTGCATTTTTCACGACAAAAAATATTTTATATCTTTGAAAATAAATTTATTAACGTCAGAGAGCTGGAAATGTCTAAAAACGTTCACTTTCAACGAATACGAGCGTTTTTAGACATTTTCGTACTTTTCGGAATAAAACTGTATTTTTCACGACAAAAAATATTTTGTATCTCTAAAAATAAATTTATTAACGTCAGAAAGCTGGAAACGTCTTAAAACGATCACTTTCGACGAATACAAGCGTTTTTAGACATTTTCGTACTTCTCGGACTAAAACTGCATTTTTCACGACAAAAAATATTTTTTATCTCTGAAAATTAATTTATTAATGTCAGAAAGCTGGAAACGTCTAAAAACGACCACTTTCGACGAATACAAGCGTTTTTAGACATTTTCGTACTTCTCGGACTAAAACTGCATTTTTCACGACAAAAAATATTTTATATCTCTGAAAATAAATTTATTAACGTCAGAGAGCTGGAAATGTCTAAAAACGTTCACTTTCAACGAATACGAGTGTTTTTAGGCATTTTCGTACTTCTCCGAATAAAACTGTATTTTTCACGACAAAAAATATTTTATATCTCTGGAAATAAATTTATTCTGGTCAGAAAGCTGGAAACGTCTAAAAACGATCACTTTCGACAAATACAAGCGTTTTTAGACATTTTCGTACTTCTCGGAATAAAACTGCATTTTTCACGACAAAAAATATTTTATATCTCTGAAAATAAATTTATTAACGTCAGAGAGCTGGAAATGTCTAAAAACGTTCACTTTCAACGAATACGAGCGTTTTTAGGCATTTTCGCACTTCTCCGAATAAAACTGTATTTTTCACGACAAAAAATATTTTATATCTCTGGAAATAAATTTATTCAGGTCAGAAAGCTGGAAACGTCTAAAAACGACCACTTTCGACGAATACATGCGTTTTTAGACATTTTCGTACTTCTCGGAATAAAACTGCATTTTTCACGACAAAAAATATTTTATATCTTTGAAAATAAATTTATTAACGTCAGAGAGCTGGAAATGTCTAAAAACGTTCACTTTCAACGAATACGAGCGTTTTTAGGCATTTTCGTACTTCTCCGAATAAAACTGTATTTTTCACGACAAAAAATATTTTATATCTCTTGAAATAAATTTATTCTGGTCAGAAAGCTGGAAACGTCTAAAAACGATCACTTTCGACAAATACAAGCGTTTTTAGACATTTTCGTACTTCTCGGACTAAAACTGCATTTTTCACTACACAAAATATTTTTTATCTCTGAAAATAAATTTATTAACGTTAGAGAGCTGGAAATGTCTAAAAACGTTCACTTTCAACGAATACGAGCGTTTTTAGACATTTTCGTTCTTCTCGGAATCAAACTGTATTTTTAACGACAAAAAATATTTTTTATCTCTGAAAATAAATTTATTATCGTCAGAGAGCTGGAACTGTCTAAAGACGTTCACTTTCAACGAATACGACCTTTTTTAGTCATTTTTGTTCTTGTCGGAATAAAACTGTATTTTTCACGACAAAAAATATTTTTTATCTCTGAAAATCAATTTATTCAGGTCAGAAAGCTGGAAACGTCTAAAAGCGATCACTTTCGACGAATACAAGCGTTTTTAGACATTTTCGTACTTCTCGAAATAAAACTGTATTTTTCACGACAAAAAATATTTTATATCTCTCAAAATAACTTTATTAACGTCAGAGAGCTGGAAATGTCTAAAAACGTTCACTTTCAACGAATACGAGCGTTTTTAGACATTTTCGTACTTCTCCGAATAAAACTATATTTTTCACGACAAAAAATATTTTATATCTCTGAAAATAAATTTATTAACGTCAGAGAGCTGGAAATGTCTAAAAACGTTCACTTTCAACGAATACGAGCGTTTTTAGGCATTTTCGTACTTCTCTGAATAAAACTGTATTTTTCACGACAAAAAATATTTTATATCTCTGGAAATAAATTTATTCTGGTCAGAAAGCTGGAAACGTCTAAAAACGACCACTTTCGACGAATACAAGCGTTTTTAGACATTTTCGTACTTCTTGGACTAAAACTGCATTTTTCACAACAAAAAATATTTTTTATCTCTGAAAATAAATTTATTAACGTCAGAGAGCTGGAAATGTCTAAAAACGTTCACTTTCAACGAATACGAGCGTTTTTAGACATTTTCGTTCTTCTCGGAATAAAACTGTATTTTTAACGACAAAAAATATTTTTTTTCTCTGAAAATAAATTTATTATCGTCAGAGAGCTGGAAATGTCTAAAAACGTTCACTTTCAACGAAAACGAGCGTTTTTAGTCATTTTTGTACTTCTCGGAATAAAACTGTATTTTTCACGACAAAAAATATTTGTTATCTCTGAAAATCAATTTATTCAGGTCAGAAAGCTTGAAACTTCTAAAAACGACCACTTTCGACGAATACAAGCGTTTTTAGACATTTTCGTACTTGTCGGACTAAAACTGCATTTTTCACGACAAAAAATATTTTTTATCTCTGAAAATAAATTAATTAACGTCAGAGAGCTGGAAATGTCTAAAAACGTTCACTTTCAATGAATACGAGCATTTTTAGGCATTTTCGTACTTCTCGGAATAAAACTGTATTTTTCACGACAAAAAATATTTTTTATCTCTGAAAATCAATTTATTCAGGTCAGAAAGCTGGAAACGTCTAAAACGTTCACTTTCAACGAATACGAGCGTTTTTAGACATTTTCGTACTTCTCGGACTAAAACTGCATTTTTCACGACAAAAAATATTTTTTATCTCTGAAAATAAATTTATTAACGTCAGAAAGCTGGAAACGTCTAAAAACGACCACTTTCGACGAATACAAGCGTTTTTAGACATTTTCGTACTTCTCGGACTAAAACTGCATTTTTCACGACAAAAAATATTTTATATCTTTGAAAATAAATTTATTAAAGTCAGAGCGCTGGAAATGTCTAAAAACGCTCACTTTCAACGAATACGAGCGTTTTTAGGCATTTTCGTACTTCTCCGAATAAAACTGTATTTTTCACGACAAAAAATATTTCTTATCTCTGAAAATCAATTTATTCAGGTCAGAAAGCTGGAAACGTCTAAAAACGACCACTTTCGACGAATACAAGCGTTTTTAGACATTTTCGTACTTGTCGGACTAAAACTGCATTTTTCACGACAAAAAATATTTTTTATCTCTGAAAATAAATTTATTAACGTCAGAGAGATATATTTGTTAACGTGCTCCGCCAGAGGCACTACACGATAAAGCAGCAGCGACACGAGGTTTTCCCAAGTGGTCATCCATCCAAGTACTAACCGCGCTCGACGTTGCTTAACTTCGGTGGTCGATGGGAACCGGTGCTTTTAACGCCGCTATGGTCGCTGCATTAACGTCAGAGAGCTGGAAATGTCTAAAAACGTTCACTTTCAACGAATACGAGCGTTTCTAGGCATTTTCGTACTTCTCGGAATAAAACTGTATTTTTCACGACAAAAAATATTTTTTATCTTTGAAAATCAATTTATTCAGGTCAGAAAGCTGGAAACGTCTAAAAACGACCACTTTCGACGAATACAAGCGTTTTTAGATATTTTCGTACTTCTCGGACTAAAACTGCATTTATCACGACAAAAAAATATTTTTTATCTCTGAAAATAAATTTATTAACGTCAGAAAGCTGGAAACGTCTAAAAACGACCACTTTCGACGAATACAAGCGTTTTTAGACATTTTCGTACTTCTCGGACTAAAACTGCATTTTTCACGACAAAAAATATTTTATATCTTTGAAAATAAATTTATTAAAGTCAGAGAGTTGGAAATGTCTAAAAACGCTCACTTTCAGCGAATACGAGCGTTTTTAGACATTTTCGTACTTCTCCGAATAAAACTGTATTTTTCACGACAAAAAATATTTTATATCTCTGGAAATAAATTTATTCTGGTCAGAAAGCTGGAAATGTCTAAAAACGATCACTTTCGACAAATACAAGCGTTTTTAGACATTTTCGTACTTCTCGGACTAAAACTGCATTTTTCACAAAAAAAAATATTTTTTATCTCTGAAAATAAATTTATTAACGTCAGAGAGCTGGAAATGTCTAAAAACGTTCACTTTCAACGAATACGAGCGTTTTTAGACATTTTCGTACTTTTCGGAATAAAACTGTATTTTTCACGACAAAAAATATTTTGTATCTCTAAAAATAAATTTATTAACGTCAGAAAGCTGGAAACGTCTTAAAACGATCACTTTCGACGAATACAAGCGTTTTTAGACATTTTCGTACTTCTCGGAATAAAACTGTATTTTTCACAACAAAAAATATTTTTTATCTCTGAAAATAAATTTATTAACGTCAGAGAGCTGGAAATGTCTAAAAACGTTCACTTTCAACAAATACGAGCGTTTTTAGGCATTTTCGTACTTCTCGGAATAAAACTGTATTTTTCACGACAAAAAATATTTTTTATCTCTGAAAATCAATTTATTCAGGTTAGAAAGCTGGAAACGTCTAAAAACGACCACTTTCGATGAATACAAGCGTTTTTAGACATTTTCGTACTTCTCGGACTAAAACTGCATTTTTCACGACAAAAAATATTTTTATCTCTGAAAATAAATTTATTAACGTCAGAGAGCTGGAAATGTCTAAAAACGTTCACTTTCAACGAATACGAGCGTTTTTAGGCATTTTCGTACTTCTCTGAATAAAACTGTATTTTTCACAACACAAAATTTTTTTATATCTCTGGAAATAAATTTATTCTGGTCAGAAAGCTGGAAACGTCTAAAAACGACCACTTTCGACGAATACAAGCGTTTTTAGACATTTTCGTACTTCTCGGACTAAAACTGCATTTTTCACAACAACAAATATTTTTTATCTCTGAAAATAAATTTATTAACGTCAGAGAGCTGGAAATGTCTAAAAACGTTCACTTTGAACGAATACGAGCGTTTTAAGACATTTTCGTACTTTTCGGAATAAAACTGTATTTTTCACGACAAAAAATATTTTGTATCTCTAAAAATAAATTTATTAACGTCAGAAGCTGGAAACGTCTTAAAACGATCACTTTCGACGAATACAAGCGTTTTTAGACATTTTCGTACTTCTCGGAAGAAAAATGTATTTTTCACGACAAAAAATATTTTTTATCTCTGAAAATCAATTTATTCAGGTTAGAAAGCTGGAAACGTCTAAAAACGACCACTTTCGACGAATACAAGCGTTTTTAGACATTTTCGTACTTCTCGGACTAAAACTGCATTTTTCACGACAAAAAATATTTTATATCTTTGAAAATAAATTTATTAACGTCAGAGAGCTGGAAATGTCTAAAAACGTTCACTTTCAACGAATACGAGCGTGTTTAGGCATTTTCGTACTTCTCCGAATAAAACTGTATTTTTCACGACAAAAAATATTTTATATCTCTGGAACTAAATTTATTCTGGTCAGAAAGCTGGAAACGTCTAAAAATGATCACTTTCGACAAATACAAGCGTTTTTAGACATTTTCGTACTTCTCGGAATAAAATTGCATTTTTCACAACAAAAAATATTTTTTATCTCTGAAAATCAATTTATTATCGTCAGAGAGCTGGAAATGTCTAAAAACGTTCACTTTCAACGAATACGAGCGTTTTTAGACATTTTTGTTCTTCTCGGAATAACACTGTATTTTTAACGACAAAAAATATTTTTTATCTCTGAAAATAAATTTATTAACGTCAGAAAGCTGGAAATGGCTAAAAACGATCACTTTCGACGAATACAAGCGTTTTTAGACATTTTCGTACTTCTCGGAATAAAACTGCATTTTTCACGTTAAAAAATATTTTTTATCTCTGAAAATCAATTTATTACCGTCAGAGAGCTGGAACTGTCTAAAACGTTCACTTTCAACGAATACGACCTTTTTTAGTCATTTTTGTACTTGTCGGAATAAAACTGTATTTTTCACGACAAAAAATATTTTTTATCTCTGAAAATCAATTTATTCAGGTTAGAAAGCTGGAAACGTCTAAAAACGACCACTTTCGACGAATACAGGCGTTTTTAGACATTTTCGTACTTCTCGGACTAAAACTGCATTTTTCACGACAAAAAATATTTTTAATCTCTGAAAATAAATTTATTAACGTCAGAGAGCTGGAAATGTCTAAAAACGTTCACTTTCAACGAATACGAGCGTTTTTAGGCATTTTCGTACTTCTCTGAATAAAACTGTATTTTTCACAACACAAAATTTTTTTATATCTCTGGAAATAAATTTATTCTGGTCAGAAAGCTGGAAACGTCTAAAAACGACCACTTTCGACGAATACAAGCGTTTTTAGACATTTTCGTACTTCTCGGACTAAAACTGCATTTTTCACAACAAAAAATATTTTTTATCTCTGAAAATAAATTTATTAACGTCAGAGAGCTGGAAATGTCTAAAAACGTTCACTTTCAACGAATACGAGCGTTTTTAGACATTTTCGTTCTTCTCGGAATAAAACTGTATTTTTAACGACAAAATATATTTTTTATCTCTGAAAATAAATTTATTAACGTCAGAAAGCTGGAAATGGCTAAAAACGATCACTTTCGACGAATACAAGCGTTTTTAGACATTTTCGTACTTCTCGGAATAAAACTGCATTTTTCACGACAAAAATATTTTTTATCTCTGAAAATCAATTTATTATCGTCAGAGAGCTGGAACTGTATAAAAACGTTCACTTTCAACGAATACGACCTTTTTTAGTCATTTTTGTACTTGTCGGAATAAAACTGTATTTTTCACGACAAAAAATATTTTATATTTCTGAAAATAAATTTATTAACGTCAGAGAGCTGGAAATGTCTAAAAACGTTCACTTTCAACGAATACGAGCGTTTTTAGACATTTTCGTTCTTCTCGGAATAAAACTGTATTTTTAACGACAAAAAATATTTTTTATCTCTGAAAATAAATTTATTAACGTCAGAAAGCTGGAAATGGCTAAAAACGATCAATTTTGACGAATACAAGCGTTTTTAGACATTTTCGTACTTCTGGAAATAAAACTGTATTTTTCACGACAAAAAATATTTTATATCTCTGAAAATAAATTTATTAACGTCAGAGAGCTGGAAATGTCTAAAAACGTTCACTTTCAACGAATACGAGCGTTTTTAGACATTTTCGTTCTTCTCGGAATAAAACTGTATTTTTAACGACAAAAAATATTTTTTATCTCTGAAAATAAATTTATTAACGTCAGAAAGCTGGAAATGGCTAAAAACGATCACTTTCGACGAATACAAGCGTTTTTAGACATTTTTGTACTTCTCGGAATAAAACTGCATTTTTCACGACAAAAAATATTTTTTATCTCTGAAAATCAATTTATTTATCGTCAGAGAGCTGGAACTGTCTAAAAACGTTCACTTTCAACGAATACGAGCGTTTTTAGGCATTTTCGTACTTCTCTGAATAAAACTGTATTTTTCACAACACAAAATTTTTTTATATCTCTGGAAATAAATTTATTCTGGTCAGAAAGCTGGAAACATCTAAAAACGACCACTTTCGACGAATACAAGCGTTTTTAGACATTTTCGTACTTCTCGGACTAAAACTGCATTTTTCACGACAAAAAATATTTTATATCTTTGAAAATAAATTTATTAACGTCAGAGAGCTGGAAATGTCTAAAAACGTTCACTTTCAACGAATACGAGCGTTTTTAGGCATTTTCGTACTTCTCTGAATAAAACTGTATTTTTCACAACACAAATTTTTTTTATATCTCTGGAAATAAATTTATTCTGGTCAGAAAGCTGAAAACGTCTAAAAACGACCACTTTCGATGAATACAAGCGTTTTTAGACATTTTCGTACTTCCCGGACTAAAACTGCATTTTTCACAACAACAAATATTTTTTATCTCTGAAAATAAATTTATTAACGTCAGAGAGCTGGAAATGTCTAAAAACGTTCACTTTCAACGAATACGAGCGTTTTTAGGCATTTTCGTACTTCTCTGAATAAAACTGTATTTTTCACAACACAAAATTTTTTTATATCTCTGGAAATAAATTTATTCTGGTCAGAAAGCTGGAAACGTCTAAAAACGACCACTTTCGACGAATACAAGCGTTTTTAGACATTTTCGTACTTCTCGGACTAAAACTGCATTTTTCACAACAAAAACTATTTTTTATCTCTGAAAATAAATTTATTAACGTCAGAGAGCTGGAAATGTCTAAAAACGTTCACTTTCAACGAATACGAGCGTTTTTAGGCATTTTCGTACTTCTCTGAATAAAACGGTATTTTTCACAACACAAAATTTTTTTATATCTCTGGAAATAAATTTATTCTGGTCAGAAAGCTGGAAACGTCTAAAAACGACCACTTTCGACGAATACAAGCGTTTTTAGACATTTTCGTACTTCTCGGAATAAAACTGTATTTTTAACGACAAAAAATATTTTTTATCTCTGAAAATAAATTTATTAACGTCAGAAAGCTGGAAATGGCTAAAAACGATCACTTTCGACGAATACAAGCGTTTTTAGACATTTTCGTAATTCTCGGAATAAAACTGCATTTTTCACGACAAAAATATTTTTTATCTCTGAAAATCAATTTATTATCGTCAGAGAGCTGGAACTGTCTAAAAACGTTCACTTTCAACGAATACGACCTTTTTTAGTCATTTTTGTACTTGTCGGAATAAAACTGTATTTTTCACGACAAAAAATATTTTATATCTCTGAAAATAAATTTATTAACGTCAGAGAGCTGGAAATGTCTAAAAACGTTCACTTTCAACGAATACGAGCGTTTTTAGACATTTTCGTTCTTCTCGGAATAAAACTGTATTTTAACGACAAAAAATATTTTTTATCTCTGAAAATAAATTTATTAACGTCAGAAAGCTGGAAATGGTTAAAAACGATCACTTTCGACGAATACAAGCGTTTTTAGACATTTTCGTTCTTCTCGGAATAAAACTGTATTTTTAGCGACAAAAAATATTTTTTATCTCTGAAAATAAATTTATTAACGTCAGAAAGCTGGAAATGGCTAAAAACGATCACTTTCGACGAATACAAGCGTTTTTAGACATTTTCGTACTTCTCGGAATAAAACTGCATTTTTCACGACAAAAAATATTTTTTATCTCTGAAAATCAATTTATTTATCGTCAGAGAGCTGGAACTGTCTAAAAACGATGACTTTCAACGAATACGAGCGTTTTTAGGCATTTTCGTACTTCTCTGAATAAAACTGTATTTTTCACAACACAAAACTTTTTTATATCTCTGGAAATAAATTTATTCTGGTCAGAAAGCTGGAAACGTCTAAAAACGACCACTTTCGACGAATACAAGCGTTTTTAGACATTTTCGTACTTCTCGGACTAAAACTGCATTTTTCACAACAAAAAATATTTTTTATCTCTGAAAATAAATTTATTAACGTCAGAGAGCTGGAAATGTCTAAAAACGTTCACTTTCAACGAATACGAGCGTTTTTAGGCATTTTCGTACTTCTCCGAATAAAACTGTATTTTTCACGACAAAAAATATTTTGTATCTCTAAAAATAAATTTATTAACGTCAGAAAGCTGGAAACGTCTTAAAACGATCACTTTCGACGAATTCAAGCGTTTTTAGACAATTTCGTACTTCTCGGAATAAAACTGTATTTTTCACGACAAAAAATATTTTATATCTTTGAAAATAAATTTATTAACGTCAGAGAGCTGGAAATGTCTAAAAACGTTCACTTTCAACGAATACGAGCGTTTTTAGGCATTTTCGTACTTCTCCGAATAAAACTGTATTTTTCACGACAAAAAATATTTTTTATCTCTGAAAATCAATATATTCAGGTTAGAAAGCTGGAAACGTCTAAAAACGACCACTTTCGACGAATACAAGCGTTTTTAGACATTTTCGTACTTCTCGGACTAAAACTGCATTTTTCACGACAAAAAATATTTTATATCTTTGAAAATAAATTTATTAACGTCAGAGAGCTGGAAATGTCTAAAAACGTCCACTTTCAACGAATACGAGCGTTTTTAGGCATTTTCGTACTTCTCTGAATAAAACTGTATTTTTCACAACACAAAAAATTTTTATATCTCTGGAAATAAATTTATTCTGGTCAGAAAGCTGGGAACGTCTAAAAACGACCACTTTCGACGAATACAAGCGTTTTTAGACATTTTCGTACTTCTCGGACTAAAACTGCATTTTTCACAACAACAAATATTTTTTATCTCTGAAAATAAATTTATTAACGTCAGAGAGCTGGAAATGTCTAAAAACGTTCACTTTCAACGAATACGAGCGTTTTTAGACATTTTCGTTCTTCTCGGAATAAAACTGTATTTTTAACGACAAAAAATATTTTTAATCTCTGAAAATAAATTTATTAACGTCAGAAAGCTGGAAATGGCTAAAAACGATCACTTTCGACGAATACAAGCGTTTTTAGACATTTTCGTACTTCTCGGACTAAAACTGCATTTTTCACGACAAAAAATATTTTTTATCTCTGAAAATAAATTTATTAACGTCAGAGAGCTGGAAATGTCTAAAAACGTTCACTTTCAACGAATACGAGCGTTTTTAGGCATTTTCGTACTTCTCCGAATAAAACTGTATTTTTCACTACAAAAAATATTTTTTATCTCTGAAAATAAATTTATTAACGTCAGAGAGCTGGAAATGTCTAAAAACGTTCACTTTCAACGAATACGAGCGTTTTTAGGCATTTTCGTACTTCTCCGAATAAAACTGTATTTTTCACTACAAAAAATATTTTATATCTCTGGAAATAAATTTATTCTGGTCAGAGAGCTGGAAATGTCTAAAAACGTTCACTTTCAACGAATACAAGCGTTTTTAGACATTTTCGTACTTCTCGGACTAAAACTGCATTTTTCACAACAACAAATATTTTTTATCTCTGAAAATAAATTTATTAACGTCAGAAAGATGGAAACGGCTAAAAACGATCACTTTCGACGAATACAGCGTTTTTAGACATTTTCGTACTTCTCGGAATAAAACTGCATTTTTCACGACAAAAAATATTTTATATCTCTGAAAATAAATTTATTAACGTCAGAGTTCTGGAAATGTCTAAAAACGTTCACTTTCAACGAATACGAGCGTTTATTGGCCTTTTCGTACTTCTCCGAATAAAACTGTATTTTTCACGACAAAAAATATTTTTTATCTCTGAAAATAAATTTATTAACGTCAGAAAGCTGGAAATGGCTAAAAACGATCACTTTCGACGAATACAAGCGTTTTTAGACATTTTCGTACTTCTCGGAATAAAACTGCATTTTTCACGACAAAAAATATTTTTTATCTCTGAAAATCAATTTATTATCGTCAGAGAGCTGGAACTGTCTAAAAACGTTCACTTTCAACGAATACGACCTTTTTTAGTCATTTTTGTACTTCTCGGAATAAAACTGTATTTTTCACGACAAAAAATTTTTTTATCTCTGAAAATCAATTTATTCAGGTCAGAAAGCTGGAAACGTCTAAAAACGATCACTTTCGACGAATACAAGCGTTTTTAGAGATTTTCGTACTTCTCGAAATAAAACTGTATTTTTCACGACAAAAAATATTTTATATCTCTGAAAATAAATTTATTAACGTCAGAGAGCTGGAAATGTCTAAAAACGTTCACTTTCAACGAATACGAGCGTTTTTAGGCATTTTCGTACTTCTCCGAATAAAACTGTATTTTTCACGACAAAAAATATTTTTTATCTCTGAAAATCAATTTATTCAGGTTAGAAAGCTGGAAACGTCTAAAAACGACCACTTTCGACGAATACAAGCGTTTTTAGACATTTTCGTACTTCTCGGACTAAAACTGCATTTTTCACGACAAAAAATATTTTATATCTTTGAAAATAAATTTATTAACGTCAGAGAGCTGGAAATGTCTAAAAACGTTCACTTTCAACGAATACGAGCGTTTTTAGGCATTTTCGTACTTCTCGGAATAAAACTGTATTTTTCACGACAAAAAAAAAATTTTATCTCTGAAAATCAATTTATTCAGGTCAGAAAGCTGGAAATGTCTAAAAACGTTCACTTTCAACGAATTCGAGCGTTTTTAGGCATTTTCGTACTTCTCCGAATAAAACTGTATTTTTCACGACAAAAAATATTTTATATCTTTGGAAATAAATTTATTCTGGTCAGAAAGCTGGAAACGTCTAAAAACGATCACTTTCGACGAATACAAGCGTTTTTAGACATTTTCGTACTTCTCGGACTAAAACTGCATTTTTCACGACAAAAAATATTTTATATCTCTGAAAATAAAATTATTAACGTCAGAGAGCTGGAAATGTCTAAAAACGTTCACTTTCAACGAATACGAGCGTTTTTAGGCATTTTCGTACTTCTCTGAATAAAACTGTATTTTTCACGACAAAAAATATTTTTTATCTCTGAAAATCAATTTATTCAGGTCAGAAAGCTGGAAACGTCTAAAAACGACCACTTTTGACGAATACAAGCGTTTTTAGACATTTTTGTACTTCTCGGACTAAAACTGCATTTTTCACGACAAAAAATATTTTATATCTTTGAAAATAAATTTATTAACGTCAGAGAGCTGGAAATGTCTAAAAACGTTCACTTTCAACGAATACGAGCGTTTTTAGGCATTTTCGTACTTCTCCGAATAAAACTGTATTTTTCACGACAAAAAATATTTTATATCTCTGGAAATAAATTTATTCTGGTCAGAAAGCTGGAAACGTCTAAAAACGACCACTTTCGACGAATACAAGCGTTTTTAGACATTTTCGTACTTCTCGGACTAAAACTGCATTTTTCACGACAAAAAATATTTTATATCTTTGAAAATAAATTTATTAACGTCAGAGAGCTGGAAATGTCTAAAAACGTTCACTTTCAACGAATACGATCGTTTTTAGGCATTTTCGTACTTCTCCGAATAAAACTGTATTTTTCACGACAAAAAATATTTTTTATCTCTGAAAATCAATTTATTCAGGTCAGAAAGCTGGAAACGTCTAAAAACGACCACTTTCGTCGAATACAAGCGTTTTTAGACATTTTCGTACTTCTCGGACTAAAACTGCATTTTTCACGACAAAAAATATTTTTTATCTCTGAAAATAAAATTATTAACGTCAGAGAGCTGGAAATGTCTAAAAACGTTCACTTTCAACGAATACGAGCGTTTTTAGGCATTTTCGTACTTCTCTGAATAAAACTGTATTTTTCACGACAAAAAATATTTGAAATCTCTGGAAATAAATTTATTCTGGTCAGAAAGCTGGAAACGTCTAAAAACGACCACTTTCGACGAATACAAGCGTTTTTAGACATTTTCGTACTTCTCGGACTAAAACTGCATTTTTCACGACAAAAAATATTTTATATCTTTGAAAATAAATTTATTAACGTCAGAGAGCTGGAAATGTCTAAAAACGTTCACTTTCAACGAATACGAGCGTTTTTAGGCATTTTCGTACTTCTCCGAATAAAACTGTATTTTTCACGACAAAAAATATTTTATATCTCTGGAAATAAATTTATTCTGGTCAGAAAGCTGGAAACGTCTAAAAACGACCACTTTCGACGAATACAAGCGTTTTTAGACATTTTCGTACTTCTCGGACTAAAACTGCATTTTTCACGACAAACAATATTTTTTATCTCTGAAAATAAAATTATTAACGTCAGAGAGCTGGAAATGTCTAAAAACGTTCACTTTCAACGAATACGAGCGTTTTTAGGCATTTTCGTACTTCTCTGAATAAAACTGTATTTTTCACGACAAAAAATATTTTTTATCTCTGAAAATCAATTTATTCAGGTCAGAAAGCTGGAAACGTCTAAAAACGACCACTTTCGACGAATACAAGCGTTTTTAGACATTTTCGTACTTCTCAGACTAAAACTGCATTTTTCACGACAAAAAATATTTTATATCTTTGAAAATAAATTTATTAACGTCAGAGAGCTGGAAATGTCTAAAAACGTTCACTTTCAACGAATACGAGCGTTTTTAGGCATTTTCGTACTTCTCCGAATAAAACTGTATTTTTCACGACAAAAAATATTTTATATCTCTGGAAATAAATTTATTCTGGTCAGAAAGCTGGAAACGTCTAAAAACGACCACTTTCGACGAATACAAGCGTTTTTAGACATTTTCGTACTTCTCGGACTAAAACTGCATTTTTCACGACAAAAAATATTTTATATCTTTGAAAATAAATTTATTAACGTCAGAGAGCTGGAAATGTCTAAAAACGTTCACTTTCAACGAATACGAGCGTTTTTAGGCATTTTCGTACTTCTCCGAATAAAACCGTATTTTTCACGACAAAAAATATTTTTTATCTCTGAAAATCAATTTATTTAGGTCAGAAAGCTGGAAACGTCTAAAAACGACCACTTTCGACGAATACAACGTGTTTAGACATTTTCGTACTTCTCGGACTAAAACTGCATTTTTCACGACAAAAAATATTTTATATCTTTGAAAATAAATTTATTAACGTCAGAGAGCTGGAAATGTCTAAAAACGTTCACTTTCAACGAATACGATCGTTTTTAGGCATTTTCGTACTTCTCCGAATAAAACTGTATTTTTCACGACAAAAAATATTTTTTATCTCTGAAAATCAATTTATTCAGGTCAGAAAGCTGGAAACGTCTAAAAACGACCACTTTCGACGAATACAAGCGTTTTTAGACATTTTCGTACTTCTCGGACTAAAACTGCATTTTTCACGACAAAAAATATTTTATATCTTTGAAAATAAATTTATTAACGTCAGAGAGCTGGAAATGTCTAAAAACGTTCACTTTCAACGAATACGAGCGTTTTTAGGCATTTTCGTACTTCTCCGAATAAAACTGTATTTTTCACGACAAAAAATATTTTATATCTCTGGAAATAAATTTATTCTGGTCAGAAAGCTGGAAACGTCTAAAAACGACCACTTTCGACGAATACAAGCGTTTTTAGACATTTTCGTACTTCTCGGACTAAAACTGCATTTTTCACGACAAACAATATTTTTTATCTCTGAAAATAAAATTATTAACGTCAGAGAGCTGGAAATGTCTAAAAACGTTCACTTTCAACGAATACGAGCGTTTTTAGGCATTTTCGTACTTCTCCGAATAAAACTGTATTTTTCACGACAAAAAATATTTTATATCTCTGGAAATAAATTTATTCTGGTCAGAAAGCTGGAAACGTCTAAAAACGACCACTTTCGACGAATACAAGCGTTTTTAGACATTTTCGTACTTCTCGGACTAAAACTGCATTTTTCACGACAAAAAATATTTTATATCTTTGAAAATAAATTTATTAACGTCAGAGAGCTGGAAATGTCTAAAAACGTTCACTTTCAACGAATACGAGCGTTTTTAGGCATTTTCGTACTTCTCCGAATAAAACCGTATTTTTCACGACAGAAAATATTTTTTATCTCTGAAAATCAATTTATTTAGGTCAGAAAGCTGGAAACGTCTAAAAACGACCACTTTCGACGAATACAAACGTGTTTAGACATTTTCGTACTTCTCGGACTAAAACTGCATTTTCACGACAAAAAATATTTTATATCTTTGAAAATAAATTTATTAACGTCAGAGAGCTGGAAATGTCTAAAAACGTTCACTTTCAACGAATACGATCGTTTTTAGGCATTTTCGTACTTCTCCGAATAAAACTGTATTTTTCACGACAAAAAATATTTTTTATCTCTGAAAATCAATTTATTCAGGTCAGAAAGCTGGAAACGTCTAAAAACGACCACTTTCGACGAATACAAGCGTTTTTAGACATTTTCGTACTTCTCGGACTAAAACTGCATTTTTCACGACAAAAAATATTTTTTATCTCTGAAAATAAAATTATTAACGTCAGAGAGCTGGAAATTTCTAAAAACGTTCACTTTCAACGAATACGAGCTTTTTAGGCATTTTCGTACTTCTCTGAATAAAACTGTATTTTTCACGACAAAAAATATTTTTTATCTCTGAAAATCAATTTATTCAGGTCAGAAAGCTGGAAACGTCTAAAAACGACCACTTTCGACGAATACAAGCGTTTTTAGACATTTTCGTACTTCTCGGACTAAAACTGCATTTTTCACGACAAAAAATATTTTTTATCTCTGAAAACAAAATTATGAACGTCAGAGCGCTGGAAATGTCTAAAAACGTTCACTTTCAACGAATACAAGCGTTTTTAGGCATTTTCGTACTTCTCTGAATAAAACTGTATTTTTCACGACAAAAAATATTTTTTATCTCTGAAAATCAATTTATTCAGGTCAGAAAGCTGGAAACGTCTAAAAACGACCACTTTCGACGAATACAAGCGTTTTTAGACATTTTCGTACTTCTCGGACTAAAACTGCATTTTTCACGACAAAAAATATTTTATATCTTTGAAAATTAATTTATTAACGTCAGAGAGCTGGAAATGTCTAAAAACGTTCACTTTCAACGAATACGAGCGTTTTTAGGCATTTTCGTACTTCTCCGAATAAAACTGTATTTTTCACGACAAAAAATATTTTATATCTCTGGAAATAAATTTATTCTGGTCAGAAAGCTGGAAACGTCTAAAAACGACCACTTTCGACGAATACAAGCGTTTTTAGACATTTTCGTACTTCTCGGACTAAAACTGCATTTTTCACGACAAAAAATATTTTATATCTTTGAAAATAAATTTATTAACGTCAGAGAGCTGGAAATGTCTAAAAACGTTCACTTTCAACGAATACGATCGTTTTTAGGCATTTTCGTACTTCTCCGAATAAAACTGTATTTTTCACGACAAAAAATATTTTTTATCTCTGAAAATCAATTTATTCAGGTCAGAAAGCTGGAAACGTCTAAAAACGACCACTTTCGACGAATACAAGCGTTTTTAGACATTTTCGTACTTCTCGGACTAAAACTGCATTTTTCACGACAAAAAATATTTTATATCTTTGAAAATAAATTTATTAACGTCAGAGAGCTGGAAATGTCTAAAAACGTTCACTTTCAACGAATACGAGCGTTTTTAGGCATTTTCGTACTTCTCCGAATAAAACTGTATTTTTCACGACAAAAAATATTTTATATCTTGGAAATAAATTTATTCTGGTCAGAAAGCTGGAAACGTCTAAAAACGACCACTTTCGACGAATACAAGCGTTTTTAGACATTTTCGTACTTCTCGGACTAAAACTGCATTTTTCACGACAAAAAATATTTTATATCTTTGAAAATAAATTTATTAACGTCAGAGAGCTGGAAATGTCTAAAAACGTTCACTTTCAACGAATACGATCGTTTTTAGGCATTTTCGTACTTCTCCGAATAAAACTGTATTTTTCACGACAAAAAATATTTTTTATCTCTGAAAATCAATTTATTCAGGTCAGAAAGCTGGAAACGTCTAAAAACGACCACTTTCGACGAATACAAGCGTTTTTAGACAATTTCGTACTTCTCGGACTAAAACTGCATTTTTCACGACAAAAAATATTTTTTATCTCTGAAAATAAAATTATTAACGTCAGAGAGCTGGAAATGTCTAAAAACGTTCACTTTCAACGAATACGAGCGTTTTTAGGCATTTTCGTACTTCTCTGAATAAAACTGTATTTTTCACGACAAAAAATATTTTTTATCTCTGAAAATCAATTTATTCAGGTCAGAAAGCTGGAAACGTCTAAAAACGACCACTTTCGACGAATACAAGCGTTTTTAGACATTTTCGTACTTCTCGGACTAAAACTGCATTTTTCACGACAAAAAATATTTTTTATCTCAGAAAACAAAATTATTAACGTCAGAGAGCTGGAAATGTCTAAAAACGTTCACTTTCAACGAATACAAGCGTTTTTAGGCATTTTCGTACTTCTCTGAATAAAACTGTATTTTTCACGACAAAAAATATTTTTTATCTCTGAAAATCAATTTATTCAGGTCAGAAAGCTGGAAACGTCTAAAAACGACCACTTTCGACGAATACAAGCGTTTTTAGACATTTTCGTACTTCTCGGACTAAAACTGCATTTTTCACGACAAAAAATATTTTATATCTTTGAAAATAAATTTATTAACGTCAGAGAGCTGGAAATGCCTAAAAACGTTCACTTTCAACGAATACGAGCGTTTTTAGGCATTTTCGTACTTCTCCGAATAAAACTGTATTTTTCACGACAAAAAATATTTTATATCTCTGGAAATAAATTTATTCTGGTCAGAAAGCTGGAAACGTCTAAAAACGACCACTTTCGACGAATACAAGCGTTTTTAGACATTTTCGTACTTCTCGGACTAAAACTGCATTTTTCACGACAAAAAATATTTTATATCTTTGAAAATAAATTTATTAACGTCAGAGAGCTGGAAATGTCTAAAAACGTTCACTTTCAACGAATACGAGCGTTTTTAGGCATTTTCGTACTTCTCCGAATAAAACTGTATTTTTCACGACAAAAAATATTTTATATCTCTGGAAATAAATTTATTCTGGTCAGAAAGCTGGAAACGTCTAAAAACGACCACTTTCGACGAATACAAGCGTTTTTAGACATTTTCGTACTTCTCGGACTAAAACTGCATTTTTCACGACAAAAAATATTTTATATCTTTGAAAATAAATTTATTAACGTCAGAGAGCTGGAAATGTCTAAAAACGTTCACTTTCAACGAATACGAGCGTTTTTAGGCATTTTCGTACTTCTCCGAATAAAACTGTATTTTTCACGACAAAAAATATTTTATATCTCTGGAAATAAATTTATTCTGGTCAGAAAGCTGGAAACGTCTAAAAACGACCACTTTCGACGAATACAAGCGTTTTTAGACATTTTCGTACTTCTCGGACTAAAACTGCATTTTTCACGACAAAAAATATTTTATATCTTTGAAAATAAATTTATTAACGTCAGAGAGCTGGAAATGTCTAAAAACGTTCACTTTCAACGAATACGATCGTTTTTAGGCATTTTCGTACTTCTCCGAATAAAACTGTATTTTTCACGACAAAAAATATTTTTTATCTCTGAAAATCAATTTATTCAGGTCAGAAAGCTGGAAACGTCTAAAAACGACCACTTTCAACAAATACAAGCGTTTTTAGACATTTTCGTACTTCTCGGACTAAAACTGCATTTTTCACGACAAAAAATATTTTTTATCTCTGAAAATAAAATTATTAACGTCAGAGAGCTGGAAATGTCTAAAAACGTTCACTTTCAATGAATACGAGCGTTTTTAGGCATTTTCGTACTTCTCTGAATAAAACTGTATTTTTCACGACAAAAAATATTTTTTATCTCTGAAAATCAATTTATTCAGGTCAGAAAGCTGGAAACGTCTAAAAACGACCACTTTCGACGAATACAAGCGTTTTTAGACATTTTCGTACTTCTCGGACTAAAACTGCATTTTTCACGACAAAAAATATTTTATATCTTTGAAAATAAATTTATTAAGGTCAGAGAGCTGGAAATGTCTAAAAACGTTCACTTTCAACGAATACGAGCGTTTTTAGGCATTTTCGTACTTCTCCGAATAAAACTGTATTTTTCACGACAAAAAATATTTTATATCTCTGGAAATAAATTTATTCTGGTCAGAAAGCTGGACACGTCTAAAAACGACCACTTTCGACGAATACAAGCGTTTTTAGACATTTTCGTACTTCTCGGACTAAAACTGCATTTTTCACGACAAAAAATATTTTTTATCTCTGAAAATAAAATTATTAACGTCAGAGAGCTGGAAATGTCTAAAAACGTCCACTTTCAACGAATACGAGCGTTTTTAGGCATTTTCGTACTTCTCTGAATAAAACTGTATTTTTCACGACAAAAAATATTTTTTATCTCTGAAAATCTATTTATTCAGGTCAGAAAGCTGGAAACGTCTAAAAACGACCACTTTCGACGAATACAAGCGTTTTTAGACATTTTCGTACTTCTCGGACTAAAACTGCATTTTTCACGACAAAAAATATTTTATATCTTTGAAAATAAATTTATTAACGTCAGAGAGCTGGAAATGTCTAAAAACGTTCACTTTCAACGAATACGAGCGTTTTTAGGCATTTTCGTACTTCTCCGAATAAAACTGTATTTTTCACGACAAAAAATATTTTATATCTCTGGAAATAAATTTATTCTGGTCAGAAAGCTGGAAACGTCTAAAAACGACCACTTTCGACGAATACAAGCGTTTTTAGACACTTTCGTACTTCTCGGACTAAAACTGCATTTTTCACGACAAAAAATATTTTATATCTTTGAAAATAAATTTATTAACGTCAGAGAGCTGGAAATGTCTAAAAACGTTCACTTTCAACGAATACGAGCGTTTTTAGGCATTTTCGTACTTCTCCGAATAAAACTGTATTTTTCACGACAAAAAATATTTTATATCTTGGAAATAAATTTATTCTGGTCAGAAAGCTGGAAACGTCTAAAAACGACCACTTTCGACGAATACAAGCGTTTTTAGACATTTTCGTACTTCTCGGACTAAAACTGCATTTTTCACGACAAAAATATTTTATATCTTTGAAAATAAATTTATTAACGTCAGAGAGCTGGAAATGTCTAAAAACGTTCACTTTCAACGAATACGATCGTTTTTAGGCATTTTCGTACTTCTCCGAATAAAACTGTATTTTTCACGACAAAAAATATTTTTTAACTCTGAAAATCAATTTATTCAGGTCAGAAAGCTGGAAACGTCTAAAAACGATCACTTTCGACGAATACAAGCGTTTTTAGACATTTTCGTACTTCTCGGACTAAAACTGCATTTTTCACGACAAAAAATATTTTTTATCTCTGAAAATAAAATTATTAACGTCAGAGAGCTGGAAATGTCTAAAAACGTTCACTTTCAACGAATACGAGCGTTTTTAGGCATTTTCGTACTTCTCTGAATAAAACTGTATTTTTCACGACAAAAAATATTTTTTATCTCTGAAAATCAATTTATTCAGGTCAGAAAGCTGGAAACGTCTAAAAACGACCACTTTCGACGAATACAAGCGTTTTTAGACATTTTCGTACTTCTCGGACTAAAACTGCATTTTTCACGACAAAAAATATTTTTTATCTCTGAAAACAAAATTATTAACGTCAGAGAGCTGGAAATGTCTAAAAACGTTCACTTTCAACGAATACGAGCGTTTTTAGGCATTTTCGTACTTCTCTGAATAAAACTGTATTTTTCACGACAAAAAATATTTTTTATCTCTGAAAATCAATTTATTCAGGTCAGAAAGCTGGAAACGTCTAAAAACGACCACTTTCGACGAATACAAGCGTTTTTAGACATTTTCGTACTTCTCGGACTAAAACTGCATTTTTCACGACAAAAAATATTTTATATCTTTGAAAATAAATTTATTAACGTCAGAGAGCTGGAAATGTCTAAAAACGTTCACTTTCAACGAATACGAGCGATTTTAGGCATTTTCGTACTTCTCCGAATAAAACTGTATTTTTCACGACAAAAAATATTTTATATCTCTGGAAATAAATTTATTCTGGTCAGAAAGCTGGAAACGTCTAAAAACGACCACTTTCGACGAATACAAGCGTTTTTAGACATTTTCGTACTTCTCGGACTAAAACTGCATTTTTCACGACAAAAAATATTTTTTATCTCTGAAAATAAAATTATTAACGTCAGAGAGCTGGAAATGTCTAAAAACGTTCACTTTCAACGAATACGAGCGTTTTTAGGCATTTTCGTACTTCTCTGAATAAAACTGTATTTTTCACGACAAAAAATATTTTTTATCTCTGAAAATCAATTTATTCAGGTCAGAAAGCTGGAAACGTCTAAAAACGACCACTTTCGACGAATACAAGCGTTTTTAGACATTTTCGTACTTCTCGGACTAAAACTGCATTTTTCACGACAAAAAATATTTTATATCTTTGAAAATAAATTTATTAACGTCAGAGAGCTGGAAATGTCTAAAAACGTTCACTTTCAACGAATACGAGCGTTTTTAGGCATTTTCGTACTTCTCCGAATAAAACTGTATTTTTCACGACAAAAAATATTTTATATCTCTGGAAATAAATTTATTCTGGTCAGAAAGCTGGAAACGTCTAAAAACGACCACTTTCGACGAATACAAGCGTTTTTAGACATTTTCGTACTTCTCGGACTAAAACTGCATTTTTCACGACAAAAAATATTTTATATCTTTGAAAATAAATTTATTAACGTCAGAGAGCTGGAAATGTCTAAAAACGTTCACTTTCAACGAATACGAGCGTTTTTAGGCATTTTCGTACTTCTCCGAATAAAACTGTATTTTTCACGACAAAAAATATTTTATATCTCTGGAAATAAATTTATTCAGGTCAGAAAGCTGGAAACGTCTAAAAACGACCACTTTCGACGAATACAAGCGTTTTTAGACATTTTCGTACTTCTCGGACTAAAACTGCATTTTTCACGACAAAAAATATTTTTTATCTCTGAAAATAAAATTATTAACGTCAGAGAGCTGGAAATGTCTAAAAACGTTCACTTTCAACGAATACGAGCGTTTTTAGGCATTTTCGTACTTCTCTGAATAAATCTGTATTTTTCACGACAAAAAATATTTTTTATCTTTGAAAATCAATTTATTCAGGTCAGAAAGCTGGAAACGTCTAAAAACGACCACTTTCGACGAATACAAGCGTTTTTAGACATTTTCGTACTTCTCGGACTAAAACTGCATTTTTCACGACAAAAAATATTTTATATCTTTGAAAATAAATTTATTAACGTCAGAGAGCTGGAAATGTCAAAAAACGTTCACTTTCAACGTATACGAGCGTTTTTAGGCATTTTCGTACTTCTCCGACTAAAACTGTATTTTTCACGACAAAAAATATTTTATATCACTGGAAATAAATTTATTCTGGTCAGAAAGCTGGAAACGTCTAAAAACGACCACTTTCGACGAATACAAGCGTTTTTAGACATTTTCGTACTTCTCGGACTAAAACTGCATTTTTCACGACAAAAATATTTTATATCTTTGAAAATAAATTTATTAACGTCAGAGAGCTGGAAATGTCTAAAAACGTTCACTTTCAACGAATACGATCGTTTTTAGGCATTTTCGTACTTCTCCGAATAAAACTGTATTTTTCACGACAAAAAATATTTTTTATCTCTGAAAATAAAATTATTAACGTCAGAGAGCTGGAAATGTCTAAAAACGTTCACTTTCAACGAATACGAGCGTTTTTAGGCATTGTCGTACTTCTCTGAATAAAACTGTATTTTTCACGACAAAAAATATTTTTTATCTCTGAAAATCAATTTATTCAGGTCAGAAAGCTGGAAACGTCTAAAAACGACCACTTTCGACGAATACAAGCGTTTTTAGACATTTTCGTACTTCTCGGACTAAAACTGCATTTTTCACGACAAAAAATATTTTATATCTTTGAAAATAAATTTATTAACGTCAGAGAGCTGGAAATGTCTAAAAACGTTCACTTTCAACGAATACGAGCGTTTTTAGGCATTTTCGTACTTCTCCGAATAAAACTGTATTTTTCACGACAAAAAATATTTTATATCTCTGGAAATAAATTTATTCTGGTCAGAAAGCTGGAAACGTCTAAAAACGACCACTTTCGACGAATACAAGCGTTTTTAGACATTTTCGTACTTCTCGGACTAAAACTGCATTTTTCACGACAAAAAATATTTTATATCTTTGAAAATAAATTTATTAACGTCAGAGAGCTGGAAATGTCTAAAAACGTTCACTTTCAACGAATACGAGCGCTTTTAGGCATTTTCGTACTTCTCCGAATAAAACTGTATTTTTCACGACAAAAAATATTTTATATCTCTGGAAATAAATTTATTCAGGTCAGAAAGCTGGAAACGTCTAAAAACGACCACTTTCGACGAATACAAGCGTTTTTAGACATTTTCGTACTTCTCGGACTAAAACTGCATTTTTCACGACAAAAAATATTTTTTATCTCTGAAAATAAAATTATTAACGTCAAAGAGCTGGAAATGTCTAAAAACGTTCACTTTCAACGAATACGAGCGTTTTTAGGCATTTTCGTACTTCTCTGAATAAAACTGTATTTTTCACGACAAAAAATATTTTTTATCTCTGAAAATCAATTTATTCAGGTCAGAAAGCTGGAAACGTCTAAAAACGACCACTTTCGACGAATACAAGCGTTTTTAGACATTTTCGTACTTCTCGGACTAAAACTGCATTTTTCACGACAAAAAATATTTTATATCTTTGAAAATAAATTTATTAACGTCAGAGAGCTGGAAATGTCAAAAAACGTTCACTTTCAACGTATACGAGCGTTTTTAGGCATTTTCGTACTTCTCCGACTAAAACTGTATTTTTCACGACAAAAAATATTTTATATCACTGGAAATAAATTTATTCTGGTCAGAAAGCTGGAAACGTCTAAAAACGACCACTTTCGACGAATACAAGCGTTTTTAGACATTTTCGTACTTCTCGGACTAAAACTGCATTTTTCACGACAAAAATATTTTATATCTTTGAAAATAAATTTATTAACGTCAGAGAGCTGGAAATGTCTAAAAACGTTCACTTTCAACGAATACGATCGTTTTTAGGCATTTTCGTACTTCTCCGAATAAAACTGTATTTTTCACGACAAAAAATATTTTTTATCTCTGAAAATAAAATTATTAACGTCAGAGAGCTGGAAATGTCTAAAAACGTTCACTTTCAACGAATACGAGCGTTTTTAGGCATTGTCGTACTTCTCTGAATAAAACTGTATTTTTCACGACAAAAAATATTTTTTATCTCTGAAAATCAATTTATTCAGGTCAGAAAGCTGGAAACGTCTAAAAACGACCACTTTCGACGAATACAAGCGTTTTTAGACATTTTCGTACTTCTCGGACTAAAACTGCATTTTTCACGACAAAAAATATTTTATATCTTTGAAAATAAATTTATTAACGTCAGAGAGCTGGAAATGTCAAAAAACGTTCACTTTCAACGTATACGAGCGTTTTTAGGCATTTTCGTACTTCTCCGACTAAAACTGTATTTTTCACGACAAAAAATATTTTATATCTCTGGAAATAAATTTATTCTGGTCAGAAAGCTGGAAACGTCTAAAAACGACCACTTTCGACGAATACAAGCGTTTTTAGACATTTTCGTACTTCTCGGACTAAAAATGCATTTTTCACGACAAAAAATATTTTATATCTTTGAAAATAAATTTATTAACGTCAGAGAGCTGGAAATGTCTAAAAACGTTCACTTTCAACGAATACGAGCGTTTTTAGGCATTTTCGTACTTCTCCGAATAAAACTGTATTTTTCACGACAAAAAATATTTTATATGTCTGGAAATAAATTTATCTTGGTCAGAAAGCTGGAAACGTCTAAAAACGACCACTTTCGACGAATACAAGCGTTTTTAGACATTTTCGTACTTCTCGGACTAAAACTGCATTTTTCACGACAAAAAATATTTTATATCTTTGAAAATAAATTTATTAACGTCAGAGGGCTGGAAATGTCTAAAAACGTTCACTTTCAACGAATACGATCGTTTTTAGGCATTTTCGTACTTCTCCGAATAAAACTGTATTTTTCACGACAAAAAATATTTTTTATCTCTGAAAATCAATTTATTCAGGTTAGAAAGCTGGAAACGTCTAAAAACGACCACTTTCGACGAATACAAGCGTTTTTAGACATTTTCGTACTTCTCGGACTAAAACTGCATTTTTCACGACAAAAAATATTTTTTATCTCTGAAAATAAAATTATTAACGTCAGAGAGCTGGAAATGTCTAAAAACGTTCACTTTCAACGAATACGAGCGTTTTTAGGCATTTTCGTACTTCTCTGAATAAAACTGTATTTTTCACGACAAAAAATATTTTTTATCTCTGAAAATCAATTTATTCAGGTCAGAAAGCTGGAAACGTCTAAAAACGACCACTTTCGACGAATACAAGCGTTTTTAGACATTTTCGTACTTCTCGGACTAAAACTGCATTTTTCACGACAAAAAATATTTTATATCTTTGAAAATAAATTTATTAACGTCAGAGAGCTGGAAATGTCTAAAAACGTTCACTTTCAACGAATACGAGCGTTTTTAGGCATTTTCGTACTTCACCGAATAAAACTGTATTTTTCACGACAAAAAATATTTTATATCTCTGGAAATAAATTTATTCTGGTCAGAAAGCTGGAAACGTCTAAAAACGACCACTTTCGACGAATACAAGCGTTTTTAGACATTTTCGTACTTCTCGGACTAAAACTGCATTTTTCACGACAAAAAATATTTTATATCTTTGAAAATAAATTTATTAACGTCAGAAAGCTGGAAACGTCTAAAAACGACCACTTTCGACGAATACAAGCGTTTTTAGACATTTTCGTACTTCTCGGTCTAAAACTGCATTTTTCACGACAAAAAATATTTTATATCTTTGAAAATAAATTTATTAACGTCAGAGAGCTGGAAATGTCTAAAAACGTTCACTTTCAACGAATACGAGCGTTTTTAGGCATTTTCGTACTTCTCCGAATAAAACTGTATTTTTCACGACAAAAAATATTTTATATCTCTGGAAATAAATTTATTCAGGTCAGAAAGCTGGAAACGTCTAAAAACGACCACTTTCGACGAATACAAGCGTTTTTAGACATTTTCGTACTTCTCGGACTAAAACTGCATTTTTCACGACAAAAAAAAATTTTTATCTCTGAAAATAAAATTATTAACGTCAGAGAGCTGGAAATGTCTAAAAACGTTCACTTTCAACGAATACGAGCGTTTTTAGGCATTTTCATACTTCTCTGAATAAAACTGTATTTTTCACGACAAAAAATATTTTTTATCTCTGAAAATCAATTTATTCAGGTCAGAAAGCTGGAAACGTCTAAAAACGACCACTTTCGACGAATACAAGCGTTTTTAGACATTTTCGTACTTCTCGGACTAAAACTGCATTTTTCACGACAAAAAATATTTTATATCTTTGAAAATAAATTTATTAACGTCAGAGAGCTGGAAATGTCAAAAAACGTTCACTTTCAACGTATACGAGCGTTTTTAGGCATTTTCGTACTTCTCCGACTAAAACTGTATTTTTCACGACAAAAAATATTTTATATCTCTGGAAATAAATTTATTCTGGTCAGAAAGCTGGAAACGTCTAAAAACGACCACTTTCGACGAATACAAGCGTTTTTAGACATTTTCGTACTTCTCGGACTAAAACTGCATTTTTCACGACAAAAAATATTTTATATCTTTGAAAATAAATTTATTAACGTCAGAGAGCTGGAAATGTCTAAAAACGTTCACTTTCAACGAATACGAGCGTTTTTAGGCATTTTCGTACTTCTCCGAATAAAACTGTATTTTTCACGACAAAAAATATTTTATATATCTGGAAATAAATTTATTCTGGTCAGAAAGCTGGAAACGTCTAAAAACGACCACTTTCGACGAATACAAGCGTTTTTAGACATTTTCGTACTTCTCGGACTAAAACTGCATTTTTCACGACAAAAAATATTTTATATCTTTGAAAATAAATTTATTAACGTCAGAGAGCTGGAAATGTCTAAAAACTTTCATTTTCAACGAATACGATTATTTTTAGGCATTTTCGTACTTCTCCGAATAAAACTGTATTTTTCACGACAAAAAATATTTTTTATCTCTGAAAATCAATTTATTCAGGTCAGAAAGCTGGAAACGTCTAAAAACGACCACTTTCGACGAATACAAGCGTTTTTAGACATTTTCGTACTTCTCGGACTAAAACTGCATTTTTCACGACAAAAAATATTTTTTATCTCTGAAAATAAAATTATTAACGTCAGAGAGCTGGAAATGTCTAAACACGTTCACTTTCAACGAATACGAGCGTTTTTAGGCATTCTCGTACTTCTCTGCATAAAACTGTATTTTTCACGACAAAAAATATTTTTTATCTCTGAAAATCAATTTATTCAGGTCAGAAAGCTGGAAACGTCTAAAAACGACCACTTTCGACGAATACAAGCGTTTTTAGACATTTTCGTACTTCTCGGACTAAAACTGCATTTTTCACGACAAAAAATATTTTATATCTCTGGAAATAAATTTATTCTGGTCAGAAAGCTGGAAACGTCTAAAAACGACCACTTTCGACGAATACAAGCGTTTTTAGACATTTTCGTACTTCTCGGACTAAAACTGCATTTTTCACGACAAAAAATATTTTATATCTTTGAAAATAAATTTATTAACGTCAGAGAGCTGGAAATGTCTAAAAACGTTCACTTTCAACGAATACGAGCGTTTTTAGGCATTTTCGTACTTCTCCGAATAAAACTGTATTTTTCACGACAAAAAATATTTTATATCTCTGGAAATAAATTTATTCAGGTCAGAAAGCTGGAAACGTCTAAAAACGACCACTTTCGACGAATACAAGCGTTTTTAGACATTTTCGTACTTCTCGGACTAATACTGCATTTTTCACGACAAAAAATATTTTTTATCTCTGAAAATAAAATTATTAACGTCAGAGAGCTGGAAATGTCTAAAAACGTTCACTTTCAACGAATACGAGCGTTTTTAGGCATTTTCGTACTTCTCTGAATAAAACTGTATTTTTCACGACAAAAAATATTTTTTATCTCTGAAAATCAATTTATTCAGGTCAGAAAGCTGGAAACGTCTAAAAACGACCACTTTCGACGCATACAAGCGTTTTTAGACATTTTCGTACTTCTCGGACTAAAACTGCATTTTTCACGACAAAAAATATTTTATATCTTTGAAAATAAATTTATTAACGTCAGAGAGCTGGAAATGTCAAAAAACGTTCACTTTCAACGTATACGAGCGTTTTTAGGCATTTTCGTACTTCTCCGACTAAAACTGTATTTTTCACGACAAAAAATATTTTATATCTCTGGAAATAAATTTATTCTGGTCAGAAAGCTGGAAACGTCTAAAAACGAGCACTTTCGACGAATACAAGCGTTTTTAGACATTTTCGTACTTCTCGGACTAAAACTGCATTTTTCACGACAAAAAATATTTTATATCTTTGAAAATAAATTTATTAACGTCAGAGAGCTGGAAATGTCTAAAAACGTTCACTTTCAACGAATACGAGCGTTTTTAGGCATTTTCGTACTTCTCCGAATAAAACTGTATTTTTCACGACAAAAAATATTTTATATCTCTGGAAATAAAATTATCTTGGTCAGAAAGCTGGAAACGTCTAAAAACGACCACTTTCGACGAATACAAGCGTTTTTAGACATTTTCGTACTTCTCGGACTAAAACTGCATTTTTCACGACAAAAAATATTTTTTATCTCTGAAAATAAAATTATTAACGTCAGAGAGCTGGAAATGTCTAAAAACGTTCACTTTCAACGAATACGAGCGTTTTTAGGCATTTTCGTACTTCTCTGAATAAAACTGTATTTTTCACGACAAAAAATATTTTTTATCTCTGAAAATAAATTTATTCAGGTCAGAAAGCTGGAAACGTCTAAAAACGACCACTTTCGACGAATACAAGCGTTTTTAGACATTTTCGTACTTCTCGGACTAAAACTGCATTTTTCACGACAAAAAATATTTTATATCTTTGAAAATAAATTTATTAACGTCAGAGAGCTGGAAATGTCTAAAAACGTTCACTTTCAACGAATACGAGCGTTTTTAGGCATTTTCGTACTTCGCCGAATAAAACTGTATTTTTCACGACAAAAAATATTTTATATCTCTGGAAATAAATTTATTCTGGTCAGAAAGCTGGAAACGTCTAAAAACGACCACTTTCGACGAATACAAGCGTTTTTAGACATTTTCGTACTTCTCGGACTAAAACTGCATTTTTCACGACAAAAAATATTTTATATCTTTGAAAATAAATTTATTAACGTCAGAGAGCTGGAAATATCTAAAAACGTTCACTTTCAACGAATACGAGCGTTTTTAGGCATTTTCGTACTTCTCCGAATAAAACTGTATTTTTCACGACAAAAAATATTTTATATCTCTGGAAATAAATTTATTCTGGTCAGAAAGCTGGAAACGTCTAAAAACGACCACTTTCGACGAATACAAGCGTTTTTAGACATTTTCGTACTTCTCGGACTAAAACTGCATTTTTCACGACAAAAAATATTTTTTATCTCTGAAAATAAAATTATTAACGTCAGAGAGCTGGAAATGTCTAAAAACGTTCACTTTCAACGAATACGAGCGTTTTTAGGCATTTTCGTACTTCTCCGACTAAAACTGTATTTTTCACGACAAAAAATATTTTATATCACTGGAAATAAATTTATTCTGGTCAGAAAGCTGGAAACGTCTAAAAACGACCACTTTCGACGAATACAAGCGTTTTTAGACATTTTCGTACTTCTCGGACTAAAACTGCATTTTTCACGACAAAAATATTTTATATCTTTGAAAATAAATTTATTAACGTCAGAGAGCTGGAAATGTCTAAAAACGTTCACTTTCAACGAATACGATCGTTTTTAGGCATTTTCGTACTTCTCCGAATAAAACTGTATTTTTCACGACAAAAAATATTTTTTATCTCTGAAAATAAAATTATTAACGTCAGAGAGCTGGAAATGTCTAAAAACGTTCACTTTCAACGAATACGAGCGTTTTTAGGCATTGTCGTACTTCTCTGAATAAAACTGTATTTTTCACGACAAAAAATATTTTTTATCTCTGAAAATCAATTTATTCAGGTCAGAAAGCTGGAAACGTCTAAAAACGACCACTTTCGACGAATACAAGCGTTTTTAGACATTTTCGTACTTCTCGGACTAAAACTGCATTTTTCACGACAAAAAATATTTTATATCTTTGAAAATAAATTTATTAACGTCAGAGAGCTGGAAATGTCAAAAAACGTTCACTTTCAACGTATACGAGCGTTTTTAGGCATTTTCGTACTTCTCCGACTAAAACTGTATTTTTCACGACAAAAAATATTTTATATCTCTGGAAATAAATTTATTCTGGTCAGAAAGCTGGAAACGTCTAAAAACGACCACTTTCGACGAATACAAGCGTTTTTAGACATTTTCGTACTTCTCGGACTAAAACTGCATTTTTCACGACAAAAAATATTTTATATCTTTGAAAATAAATTTATTAACGTCAGAGAGCTGGAAATGTCTAAAAACGTTCACTTTCAACGAATACGAGCGTTTTTAGGCATTTTCGTACTTCTCCGAATAAAACTGTATTTTTCACGACAAAAAATATTTTATATGTCTGGAAATAAATTTATCTTGGTCAGAAAGCTGGAAACGTCTAAAAACGACCACTTTCGACGAATACAAGCGTTTTTAGACATTTTCGTACTTCTCGGACTAAAACTGCATTTTTCACGACAAAAAATATTTTATATCTTTGAAAATAAATTTATTAACGTCAGAGAGCTGGAATTGTCAAAAAACGTTCACTTTCAACGTATACGAGCGTTTTTAGGCATTTTCGTACTTCTCCGACTAAAACTGTATTTTTCACGACAAAAAATATTTTATATCTCTGGAAATAAATTTATTCTGGTCAGAAAGCTGGAAACGTCTAAAAACGACCACTTTCGACGAATACAAGCGTTTTTAGACATTTTCGTACTTCTCGGACTAAAACTGCATTTTTCACGACAAAAAATATTTTATATCTTTGAAAATAAATTTATTAACGTCAGAGAGCTGGAAATGTCTAAAAACGTTCACTTTCAACGAATACGAGCGTTTTTAGGCATTTTCGTACTTCTCCGAATAAAACTGTATTTTTCACGACAAAAAATATTTTATATGTCTGGAAATAAATTTATCTTGGTCAGAAAGCTGGAAACGTCTAAAAACGACCACTTTCGACGAATACAAGCGTTTTTAGACATTTTCGTACTTCTCGGACTAAAACTGCATTTTTCACGACAAAAAATATTTTATATCTTTGAAAATAAATTTATTAACGTCAGAGAGCTGGAAATGTCTAAAAACGTTCACTTTCAACGAATACGATCGTTTTTAGGCATTTTCGTACTTCTCCGAATAAAACTGTATTTTTCACGACAAAAAATATTTTTTATCTCTGAAAATCAATTTATTCAGGTTAGAAAGCTGGAAACGTCTAAAAACGACCACTTTCGACGAATACAAGCGTTTTTAGACATTTTCGTACTTCTCGGACTAAAACTGCATTTTTCACGACAAAAAATATTTTTTATCTCTGAAAATAAAATTATTAACGTCAGAGAGCTGGAAATGTCTAAAAACGTTCACTTTCAACGAATACGAGCGTTTTTAGGCATTTTCGTACTTCTCTGAATAAAACTGTATTTTTCACGACAAAAAATATTTTTTATCTCTGAAAATCAATTTATTCAGGTCAGAAAGCTGGAAACGTCTAAAAACGACCACTTTCGACGAATACAAGCGTTTTTAGACATTTTCGTACTTCTCGGACTAAAACTGCATTTTTCACGACAAAAAATATTTTATATCTTTGAAAATAAATTTATTAACGTCAGAGAGCTGGAAATGTCTAAAAACGTTCACTTTCAACGAATACGAGCGTTTTTAGGCATTTTCGTACTTCACCGAATAAAACTGTATTTTTCACGACAAAAAATATTTTATATCTCTGGAAATAAATTTATTCTGGTCAGAAAGCTGGAAACGTCTAAAAACGACCACTTTCGACGAATACAAGCGTTTTTAGACATTTTCGTACTTCTCGGACTAAAACTGCATTTTTCACGACAAAAAATATTTTATATCTTTGAAAATAAATTTATTAACGTCAGAAAGCTGGAAACGTCTAAAAACGACCACTTTCGACGAATACAAGCGTTTTTAGACATTTTCGTACTTCTCGGTCTAAAACTGCATTTTTCACGACAAAAAATATTTTATATCTTTGAAAATAAATTTATTAACGTCAGAGAGCTGGAAATGTCTAAAAACGTTCACTTTCAACGAATACGAGCGTTTTTAGGCATTTTCGTACTTCTCTGAATAAAACTGTATTTTTCACGACAAAAAATATTTTTTATCTCTGAAAATCAATTTATTCAGGTCAGAAAGCTGGAAACGTCTAAAAACGACCACTTTCGACGAATACAAGCGTTTTTAGACATTTTCGTACTTCTCGGACTAAAACTGCATTTTTCACGACAAAAAATATTTTATATCTTTGAAAATAAATTTATTAACGTCAGAGAGCTGGAAATGTCAAAAAACGTTCACTTTCAACGTATACGAGCGTTTTTAGGCATTTTCGTACTTCTCCGACTAAAACTGTATTTTTCACGACAAAAAATATTTTATATCTCTGGAAATAAATTTATTCTGGTCAGAAAGCTGGAAACGTCTAAAAACGACCACTTTCGACGAATACAAGCGTTTTTAGACATTTTCGTACTTCTCGGACTAAAACTGCATTTTTCACGACAAAAAATATTTTATATCTTTGAAAATAAATTTATTAACGTCAGAGAGCTGGAAATGTCTAAAAACGTTCACTTTCAACGAATACGAGCGTTTTTAGGCATTTTCGTACTTCTCCGAATAAAACTGTATTTTTCACGACAAAAAATATTTTATATATCTGGAAATAAATTTATTCTGGTCAGAAAGCTGGAAACGTCTAAAAACGACCACTTTCGACGAATACAAGCGTTTTTAGACATTTTCGTACTTCTCGGACTAAAACTGCATTTTTCACGACAAAAAATATTTTATATCTTTGAAAATAAATTTATTAACGTCAGAGAGCTGGAAATGTCTAAAAACTTTCATTTTCAACGAATACGATCATTTTTAGGCATTTTCGTACTTCTCCGAATAAAACTGTATTTTTCACGACAAAAAATATTTTTTATCTCTGAAAATCAATTTATTCAGGTCAGAAAGCTGGAAACGTCTAAAAACGACCACTTTCGACGAATACAAGCGTTTTTAGACATTTTCGTACTTCTCGGACTAAAACTGCATTTTTCACGACAAAAAATATTTTTTATCTCTGAAAATAAAATTATTAACGTCAGAGAGCTGGAAATGTCTAAACACGTTCACTTTCAACGAATACGAGCGTTTTTAGGCATTCTCGTACTTCTCTGCATAAAACTGTATTTTTCACGACAAAAAATATTTTTTATCTCTGAAAATCAATTTATTCAGGTCAGAAAGCTGGAAACGTCTAAAAACGACCACTTTCGACGAATACAAGCGTTTTTAGACCTTTTCGTACTTCTCGGACTAAAACTGCATTTTTCACGACAAAAAATATTTTATATCTCTGGAAATAAATTTATTCTGGTCAGAAAGCTGGAAACGTCTAAAAACGACCACTTTCGACGAATACAAGCGTTTTTAGACATTTTCGTACTTCTCGGACTAAAACTGCATTTTTCACGACAAAAAATATTTTATATCTTTGAAAATAAATTTATTAACGTCAGAGAGCTGGAAATGTCTAAAAACGTTCACTTTCAACGAATACGAGCGTTTTTAGGCATTTTCGTACTTCTCCGAATAAAACTGTATTTTTCACGACAAAAAATATTTTATATCTCTGGAAATAAATTTATTCAGGTCAGAAAGCTGGAAACGTCTAAAAACGACCACTTTCGACGAATACAAGCGTTTTTAGACATTTTCGTACTTCTCGGACTAATACTGCATTTTTCACGACAAAAAATATTTTTTATCTCTGAAAATAAAATTATTAACGTCAGAGAGCTGGAAATGTCTAAAAACGTTCACTTTCAACGAATACGAGCGTTTTTAGGCATTTTCGTACTTCTCTGAATAAAACTATATTTTTCACGACAAAAAATATTTTTTATCTCTGAAAATCAATTTATTCAGGTCAGAAAGCTGGAAACGTCTAAAAACGACCACTTTCGACGCATACAAGCGTTTTTAGACATTTTCGTACTTCTCGGACTAAAACTGCATTTTTCACGACAAAAAATATTTTATATCTTTGAAAATAAATTTATTAACGTCAGAGAGCTGGAAATGTCAAAAAACGTTCACTTTCAACGTATACGAGCGTTTTTAGGCATTTTCGTACTTCTCCGACTAAAACTGTATTTTTCACGACAAAAAATATTTTATATCTCTGGAAATAAATTTATTCTGGTCAGAAAGCTGGAAACGTCTAAAAACGACCACTTTCGACGAATACAAGCGTTTTTAGACATTTTCGTACTTCTCGGACTAAAACTGCATTTTTCACGACAAAAAATATTTTATATCTTTGAAAATAAATTTATTAACGTCAGAGAGCTGGAAATGTCTAAAAACGTTCACTTTCAACGAATACGAGCGTTTTTAGGCATTTTCGTACTTCTCCGAATAAAACTGTATTTTTCACGACAAAAAATATTTTATATCTCTGGAAATAAAATTATCTTGGTCAGAAAGCTGGAAACGTCTAAAAACGACCACTTTCGACGAATACAAGCGTTTTTAGACATTTTCGTACTTCTCGGACTAAAACTGCATTTTTCACGACAAAAAATATTTTTTATCTCTGAAAATAAAATTATTAACGTCAGAGAGCTGGAAATGTCTAAAAACGTTCACTTTCAACGAATACGAGCGTTTTTAGGCATTTTCGTACTTCTCTGAATAAAACTGTATTTTTCACGACAAAAAATATTTTTTATCTCTGAAAATAAATTTATTCAGGTCAGAAAGCTGGAAACGTCTAAAAACGACCACTTTCGACGAATACAAGCGTTTTTAGACATTTTCGTACTTCTCGGACTAAAACTGCATTTTTCACGACAAAAAATATTTTATATCTTTGAAAATAAATTTATTAACGTCAGAGAGCTGGAAATGTCTAAAAACGTTCACTTTCAACGAATACGAGCGTTTTTAGGCATTTTCGTACTTCGCCGAATAAAACTGTATTTTTCACGACAAAAAATATTTTATATCTCTGGAAATAAATTTATTCTGGTCAGAAAGCTGGAAACGTCTAAAAACGACCACTTTCGACGAATACAAGCGTTTTTAGACATTTTCGTACTTCTCGGACTAAAACTGCATTTTTCACGACAAAAAATATTTTATATCTTTGAAAATAAATTTATTAACGTCAGAGAGCTGGAAATATCTAAAAACGTTCACTTTCAACGAATACGAGCGTTTTTAGGCATTTTCGTACTTCTCCGAATAAAACTGTATTTTTCACGACAAAAAATATTTTATATCTCTGGAAATAAATTTATTCTGGTCAGAAAGCTGGAAACGTCTAAAAACGACCACTTTCGACGAATACAAGCGTTTTTAGACATTTTCGTACTTCTCGGACTAAAACTGCATTTTTCACGACAAAAAATATTTTTTATCTCTGAAAATAAAATTATTAACGTCAGAGAGCTGGAAATGTCTAAAAACGTTCACTTTCAACGAATACGAGCGTTTTTAGGCATTTTCGTACTTCTCTGAATAAAACTGTATTTTTCACGACAAAAAATATTTTTTATCTCTGAAAATCAATTTATTCAGGTCAGAAAGCTGGAAACGTCTAAAAACGACCACTTTCGACGAATACAAGCGTTTTTAGACATTTTCGTACTTCTCGGACTAAAACTGCATTTTTCACGACAAAAAATATTTTATATCTTTGAAAATAAATTTATTAACGTCAGAGAGCTGGAAATGTCTAAAAACGTTCACTTTCAACGAATACGAGCGTTTTTAGGCATTTTCGTACTTCACCGAATAAAACTGTATTTTTCACGACAAAAAATATTTTATATCTCTGGAAATAAATTTATTCTGGTCAGAAAGCTGGAAACGTCTAAAAACCACCACTTTCGACGAATACAAGCGTTTTTAGACATTTTCGTACTTCTCGGACTAAAACTGCATTTTTCACGACAAAAAATATTTTATATCTTTGAAAATAAATTTATTAACGTCAGAGAGCTGGAAATGTCTAAAAACGTTCACTTTCAACGAATACGAGCGTTTTTAGGCATTTTCGTACTTCTCCGAATAAAACTGTATTTTTCACGACAAAAAATATTTTATATCTCTGGAAATAAATTTATTCTGGTCAGAAAGCTGGAAACGTCTAAAAACGACCACTTTCGACGAATACAAGCGTTTTTAGACATTTTCGTACTTCTCGGACTAAAACTGCATTTTTCACGACAAAAATATTTTATATCTTTGAAAATAAATTTATTAACGTCAGAGAGCTGGAAATGTCTAAAAACGTTCACTTTCAACGAATACGAGCGTTTTTAGGCATTTTCGTACTTCTCCGAATAAAACTGTATTTTTCACGACAAAAAATATTTTTTATCTCTGAAAATCAATTTATTCAGGTCAGAAAGCTGGAAACGTCTAAAAACGACCACTTTCGACGAATACAAGCGTTTTTAGACATTTTCGTACTTCTCGGACTAAAACTGCATTTTTCACGACAAAAAATATTTTATATCTTTGAAAATAAATTTATTAACGTCAGAGAGCTGGAAATGTCTAAAAACGTTCACTTTCAACGAATACGAGCGTTTTTAGGCATTTTCGTACTTCTCCGAATAAAACTGTATTTTTCACGACAAAAAATATTTTATATCTCTGGAAATAAATTTATTCTGGTCAGAAAGCAGGAAAAGTCTAAAAACGACCACTTTCGACGAATACAAGCGTTTTTAGACATTTTCGTACTTCTCGGACTAAAACTGCATTTTTCACGACAAAAAATATTTTATATCTTTGAAAATAAATTTATTAACGTCAGAGAGCTGGAAATGTCTAAAAACGTTCACTTTCAACGAATACGATCGTTTTTAGGCATTTTCGTACTTCTCCGAATAAAACTGTATTTTTCACGACAAAAAATATTTTTTATCTCTGAAAATCAATTTATTCAGGTCAGAAAGCTGGAAACGTCTAAAAACGACCACTTTCGACGAATACAAGCGTTTTTAGACATTTTCGTACTTCTCGGACTAAAACTGCATTTTTCACGACAAAAAATATTTTATATCTTTGAAAATAAATTTATTAACGTCAGAGAGCTGGAAATGTCTAAAAACGTTCACTTTCAACGAATACGAGCGTTTTTAGGCATTTTCGTACTTCTCCGAATAAAACTGTATTTTTCACGACAAAAAATATTTTATATCTCTGGAAATAAATTTATTCTGGTCAGAAAGCTGGAAACGTCTAAAAACGACCACTTTCGACGAATACAAGCGTTTTTAGACATTTTCGTACTTCTCGGACTAAAACTGCATTTTTCACGACAAAAAATATTTTTTATCTCTGAAAATCAATTTATTCAGGTCAGAAAGCTGGAAACGTCTAAAAACGACCACTTTCGACGAATACAAGCGTTTTTAGACATTTTCGTACTTCTCGGACTAAAACTGCATTTTTCACGACAAAAAATATTTTATATGTTTGAAAATAAATTTATTAACGTCAGAGAGCTGGAAATGTCTAAAAACGTTCACTTTCAACGAATACGATCGTTTTTAGGCATTTTCGTACTTCTCCGAATAAAACTGTATTTTTCACGACAAAAAAAAATTTTATCTCTGAAAATCAATTTATTCAGGTCAGAAAGCTGGAAACGTCTAAAAACGACCACTTTCGACGAATACAAGCGTTTTTAGACATTTTCGTACTTCTCGGACTAAAACTGCATTTTTCACGACAAAAAATATTTTTTATCTCTGAAAATAAGATTATTAACGTCAGAGAGATATATTTGTTAACGTGCTCCGCCAGAGGCACTACACGATAAACACAGCGACACGAGGTTTTCCCAAGTGGTCACCCATCCAAGTACTAACCGCGCTCGACGTTGCTTAACTTCGGTGTTCGATGGGAACCGGTGCTTTCAACGCCGATATGGTATTAACGTCAGAGAGCTGGAAATGTCTAAAAACGTTCACTTTCAACGAATACGAGCGTTTTTAGGCATTTTCGTACTTCTCTGAATAAAACTGTATTTTTCACGACAAAAAATATTTTTTATCTCTGAAAATCAATTTATTCAGGTCAGAAAGCTGGAAACGTCTAAAAACGACCACTTTCGACGAATACAAGCGTTTTTAGACATTTTCGTACTTCTCGGACTAAAACTGCATTTTTCACGACAAAAAATATTTTATATCTTTGAAAATAAATTTATTAACGTCAGAGAGCTGGAAATGTCTAAAAACGTTCACTTTCAACGAATACGATCGTTTTTAGGCATTTTCGTACTTCTCCGAATAAAACTGTATTTTTCACGACAAAAAATATTTTTTATCTCTGAAAATCAATTTATTCAGGTCAGAAAGCTGGAAACGTCTAAAAACGACCACTTTCGACGAATACAAGCGTTTTTAGACATTTACGTACTTCTCGGACTAAAACTGCATTTTTCACGACAAAAAATATTTTTTATCTCTGAAAATAAGATTATTAACGTCAGAGAGCTGGAAATGTCTAAAAACGTTCACTTTCAACGAATACGAGCGTTTTTAGGCATTTTCGTACTTCTCTGAATAAAACTGTATTTTTCACGACAAAAAATATTTTTTATCTCTGAAAATCAATTTATTCAGGTCAGAAAGCTGGAAACGTCTAAAAACGACCACTTTCGACGAATACAAGCGTTTTTAGACATTTTCGTACTTCTCGGACTAAAACTGCATTTTTCACGACAAAAAATATTTTATATCTTTGAAAATAAATTTATTAACGTCAGAGAGCTGGAAATGTCTAAAAACGTTCACTTTCAACGAATACGATCGTTTTTAGGCATTTTCGTACTTCTCCGAATAAAACTGTATTTTTCACGACAAAAAATATTTCATATCTCTGGAAATAAATTTATTCTGGTCAGAAAGCTGGAAACGTCTAAAAACGACCACTTTCGACGAATACAAGCGTTTTTAGACATTTTCGTACTTCTCGGACTAAAACTGCATTTTTCACGACAAAAAATATTTTTTATCTCTGAAAATCAATTTATTCAGGTCAGAAAGCTGTAAACGTCTAAAAACGACCACTTTCGACGAATACAAGCGTTTTTAGACATTTTCGTACTTCTCGGACTAAAACTGCATTTTTCACGACAAAAAATATTTTATATCTTTGAAAATAAATTTATTAACGTCAGAGAGCTGGAAATGTCTAAAAACGTTCACTTTCAACGAATACGAGCGTTTTTAGGCATTTTCGTACTTGTCCGAATAAAACTGTATTTTTCACGACAAAAAATATTTTATATCTCTGGAAATAAATTTATCTTGGTCAGAAAGCTGGAAACGTCTAAAAACGACCACTTTCGACGAATACAAGCGTTTTTAGACATTTTCGTACTTCTCGGACTAAAACTGCATTTTTCACGACAAAAAATATTTTATATCTTTGAAAATAAATTTATTAACGTCAGAGAGCTGGAAATGTCTAAAAACGTTCACTTTCAACGAATACGATCGTTTTTAGGCATTTTCGTACTTCTCCGAATAAAACTGTATTTTTCACGACAAAAAATATTTTTTATCTCTGAAAATCAATTTATTCAGGTCAGAAAGCTGGAAACGTCTAAAAACGACCACTTTCGACGAATACAAGCGTTTTTAGACATTTTCGTACTTCTCGGACTAAAACTGCATTTTTCACGACAAAAAATATTTTTTATCTCTGAAAATAAAATTATTAACGTCAGAGAGCTGGAAATGTCTAAAAACGTTCACTTTCAACGAATACGAGCGTTTTTAGGCATTTTCGTACTTCTCTGAATAAAACTGTATTTTTCACGACAAAAAATATTTTTTATCTCTGAAAATAAATTTATTCAGGTCAGAAAGCTGGAAACGTCTAAAAACGACCACTTTCGACGAATACAAGCGTTTTTAGACATTTTCGTACTTCTCGGACTAAAACTGCATTTTTCACGACAAAAAATATTTTATATCTTTGAAAATAAATTTATTAACGCCAGAGAGCTGGAAATGTCTAAAAACGTTCACTTTCAACGAATACGAGCGTTTTTAGGCATTTTCGTACTTCGCCGAATAAAACTGTATTTTTCACGACAAAAAATATTTTATATCTCTGGAAATAAATTTATTCTGGTCAGAAAGCTGGAAACGTCTAAAAACGACCACTTTCGACGAATGCAAGCGTTTTTAGACATTTTCGTACTTCTCGGACTAAAACTGCATTTTTCACGACAAAAAATATTTTATATCTTTGAAAATAAATTTATTAACGTCAGAGCGCTGGAAATGTCTAAAAACGTTCACTTTCAACGAATACGAGCGTTTTTAGGCATTTTCGTACTTCTCCGAATAAAACTGTATTTTTCACGACAAAAAATATTTTATATCTCTGGAAATAAATTTATTCTGGTCAGAAAGCTGGAAACGTCTAAAAACGACCACTTTCGACGAATACAAGCGTTTTTAGACATTTTCGTACTTCTCGGACTAAAACTGCATTTTTCACGACAAAAAATATTTTTTATCTCTGAAAATAAAATTATTAACGTCAGAGAGCTGGAAATGTCTAAAAACGTTCACTTTCAACGAATACGAGCGTTTTTAGGCATTTTCGTACTTCTCTGAATAAAACTGTATTTTTCACGACAAAAAATATTTTTTATCTCTGAAAATCAATTTATTCAGGTCAGAAAGCTGGAAACGTCTAAAAACGACCACTTTCGACGAATACAAGCGTTTTTAGACATTTTCGTACTTCTCGGACTAAAACTGCATTTTTCACGACAAAAAATATTTTATATCTTTGAAAATAAATTTATTAACGTCAGAGAGCTGGAAATGTCTAAAAACGTTCACTTTCAACGAATACGAGCGTTTTTAGGCATTTTCGTACTTCACCGAATAAAACTGTATTTTTCACGACAAAAAATATTTTATATCTCTGGAAATAAATTTATCTTGGTCAGAAAGCTGGAAACGTCTAAAAACGACCACTTTCGACGAATACAAGCGTTTTTAGACATTTTCGTACTTCTCGGACTAAAACTGCATTTTTCACGACAAAAAATATTTTATATCTTTGAAAATAAATTTATTAACGTCAGAGAGCTGGAAATGTCTAAAAACGTTCACTTTCAACGAATACGATCGTTTTTAGGCATTTTCGTACTTCTCCGAATAAAACTGTATTTTTCACGACAAAAAATATTTTTTATCTCTGAAAATCAATTTATTCAGGTCAGAAAGCTGGAAACGTCTAAAAACGACCACTTTCGACGAATACAAGCGTTTTTAGACATTTTCGTACTTCTCGGACTAAAACTGCATTTTTCACGACAAAAAATATTTTTTATCTCTGAAAATAAAATTATTAACGTCAGAGAGCTGGAAATGTCTAAAAACGTTCACTTTCAACGAATACGAGCGTTTTTAGGCATTTTCGTACTTCTCTGAATAAAACTGTATTTTTCACGACAAAAAATATTTTTTATCTCTGAAAATAAATTTATTCAGGTCAGAAAGCTGGAAACGTCTAAAAACGACCACTTTCGACGAATACAAGCGTTTTTAGACATTTTCGTACTTCTCGGACTAAAACTGCATTTTTCACGACAAAAAATATTTTATATCTTTGAAAATAAATTTATTAACGTCAGAGAGCTGGAAATGTCTAAAAACGTTCACTTTCAACGAATACGAGCGTTTTTAGGCATTTTCGTACTTCACCGAATAAAACTGTATTTTTCACGACAAAAAATATTTTATATCTCTGGAAATAAATTTATTCTGGTCAGAAAGCAGGAAACGTCTAAAAACGCCCACTTTCGACGAATACAAGCGTTTTTAGACATTTTCGTACTTCTCGGACTAAAACTGCATTTTTCACGACAAAAGATATTTTATATCTTTGAAAATAAATTTATTAACGTCAGAGAGCTGGAAATGTCTAAAAACGTTCACTTTCAACGAATACGATCGTTTTTAGGCATTTTCGTACTTCTCCGAATAAAACTGTATTTTTCACGACAAAAAAAAATTTTTTATCTCTGAAAATCAATTTATTCAGGTCAGAAAGCTGGAAACGTCTAAAAACGACCACTTTCGACGAATACAAGCGTTTTTAGACATTTTCGTACTTCTCGGACTAAAACTGCATTTTTCACGACAAAAAATATTTTTTATCTCTGAAAATAAGATTATTAACGTCAGAGAGCTGGAAATGTCTAAAAACGTTCACTTTCAACGAATACGAGCGTTTTTAGGCATTTTCGTACTTCTCTGAATAAAACTGTATTTTTCACGACAAAAAATATTTTTTATCTCTGAAAATCAATTTATTCAGGTCAGAAAGCTGGAAACGTCTAAAAACGACCACTTTCGACGAATACAAGCGTTTTTAGACATTTTCGTACTTCTCGGACTAAAACTGCATTTTTCACGACAAAAAATATTTTATATCTTTGAAAATAAATTTATTAACGTCAGAGAGCTGGAAATGTCTAAAAACGTTCACTTTCAACGAATACGAGCGTTTTTAGGCATTTTCGTACTTCTCCGAATAAAACTGTATATTTCACGACAAAAAATATTTTATATCTCTGGAAATAAATTTATTCTGGTCAGAAAGCTGGAAACGTCTAAAAACGACCACTTTCGACGAATACAAGCGTTTTTAGACATTTTCGCACTTCTCGGACTAAAACTGCATTTTTCACGACAAAAAATATTTTATATCTTTGAAAATAAATTTATTAACGTCAGAGAGCTGGAAGTGTCTAAAAACGTTCACTTTCAACGAATACGATCGTTTTTAGGCATTTTCGTACTTCTCCGAATAAAACTGTATTTTTCACGACAAAAAATATTTTTTATCTCTGAAAATCAATTTATTCAGGTCAGAAAGCTGGAAACGTCTAAAAACGACCACTTTCGACGAATACAAGCGTTTTTAGACATTTTCGTACTTCTCGGACTAAAACTGCATTTTTCACGACAAAAAATATTTTTTATCTCTGAAAATAAAATTATTAACGTCAGAGAGCTGGAAATGTCTAAAAACGTTCACTTTCAACGAATACGAGCGTTTTTAGGCATTTTGGTACTTCTCTGAATAAAACTGTATTTTTCACTACAAAAAATATTTTTTATCTCTGAAAATCAATTTATTCAGGTCAGAAAGCTGGAAACGTCTAAAAACGACCACTTTCGACGAATACAAGCGTTTTTAGACATTTTCGTACTTCTCGGACTAAAACTGCATTTTTCACGACAAAAAATATTTTATATCTTTGAAAATAAATTTATTAACGTCAGAGAGCTGGAAATGTCTAAAAACGTTCACTTTCAACGAATACGAGCATTTTTAGGCATTTTCGTACTTCTCCGAATAAAACTGTATTTTTCACGACAAAAAATATTTTATATCTCTGGAAATAAATTTATTCTGGTCAGAAAGCTGGAAACGTCTAAAAACGACCACTTTCGACGAATACAGGCGTTTTTAGACATTTTCGTACTTCTCGGACTAAAACTGCATTTTTCACGACAAAAAATATTTTATATCGTTGAAAATAAATTTATTAACGTCAGAGAGCTGGAAATGTCTAAAAACGTTCACTTTCAACGAATACGATCGTTTTTAGGCATTTTCGTACTTCTCCGAATAAAACTGTATTTTTCACGACAAAAAATATTTTTTATCTCTGAAAATCAATTTATTCAGGTCAGAAAGCTGGAAACGTCTAAAAACGACCACTTTCGACGAATACAAGCGTTTTTAGACATTTTCGTACTTCTCGGACTAAAACTGCATTTTTCACGACAAAAAATATTTTTTATCTCTGAAAATAAAATTATTAACGTCAGAGAGCTGGAAATGTCTAAAAACGTTCACTTTCAACGAATACGAGCGTTTTTAGGCATTTTCGTACTTCTCTGAATAAAACTGTATTTTTCACGACAAAAAATATTTTTTATCTCTGAAAATCAATTTATTCAGGTCAGAAAGCTGGAAACGTCTAAAAACGACCACTTTCGACGAATACAAGCGTTTTTAGACATTTTCGTACTTCTCGGGCTAAAACTGCATTTTTCACGACAAAAAATATTTTTTATCTCTGAAAATAAAATTATTAACGTCAGAGAGCTGGAAATGTCTAAAAACGTTCACTTTCAACGAATACGAGCGTTTTTAGGCATTTTCGTACTTCTCCGAATAAAACTGTATTTTTCACGACAAAAAATATTTTATATCTCTGGAAATAAATTTATTCTGGTCAGAAAGCTGGAAACGTCTAAAAACGACCACTTTCGACGAATACAAGCGTTTTTAGACATTTTCGTACTTCTCGGACTAAAACTGCATTTTTCACGACAAAAAATATTTTATATCTTTGAAAATAAATTTATTAACGTCAGAGAGCTGGAAATGTCTAAAAACGTTCACTTTCAACGAATACGATCGTTTTTAGGCATTTTCGTACTTCTCCGAATAAAACTGTATTTTTCACGACAAAAAATATTTTTTATCTCTGAAAATCAATTTATTCAGGTCAGAAAGCTGGAAACGTCTAAAAACGACCACTTTCGACGAATACAAGCGTTTTTAGACATTTTCGTACTTCTCGGACTAAAACTGCATTTTTCACGACAAAAAATATTTTTTTCTCTGAAAATAAAATTATTAACGTCAGAGAGCTGGAAATGTCTAAAAACGTTCACTTTCAACGAATACGAGCGTTTTTAGGCATTTTCGTACTTCTCTGAATAAAACTGTATTTTTCACGACAAAAAATATTTTTTATCTCTGAAAATCAATTTATTCAGGTCAGAAAGCTGGAAACGTCTAAAAACGACCACTTTCGACGAATACAAGCGTTTTTAGACATTTTCGTACTTCTCGGGCTAAAACTGCATTTTTCACGACAAAAAATATTTTTTATCTCTGAAAATAAAATTATTAACGTCAGAGAGCTGGAAATGTCTAAAAACGTTCACTTTCAACGAATACGAGCGTTTTTAGGCATTTTCGTACTTCTCCGAATAAAACTGTATTTTTCACGACAAAAAATATTTTATATCTCTGGAAATAAATTTATTCTGGTCAGAAAGCTGGAAACGTCTAAAAACGACCACTTTCGACGAATACAAGCGTTTTTAGACATTTTCGTACTTCTCGGACTAAAACTGCATTTTTCACGACAAAAAATATTTTATATCTTTGAAAATAAATTTATTAACGTCAGAGAGCTGGAAATGTCTAAAAACGTTCACTTTCAACGAATACGAGCGTTTTTAGGCATTTTCGTACTTCTCCGAATAAAACTGTATTTTTCACGACAAAAAATATTTTATATCTCTGGAAATAAATTTATTCTGGTCAGAAAGCTGGAAACGTCTAAAAACGACCACTTTCGACAAATACAAGCGTTTTTAGACATTTTCGTACTTCTCGGACTAAAACTGCATTTTTCACGATAAAAAATATTTTATATCTTTGAAAATAAATTTATTAACGTCAGAGAGCTGGAAATGTCTAAAAACGTTCACTTTCAACGAATACGATCGTTTTTAGGCATTTTCGTACTTCTCTGAATAAAACTGTATTTTTCACGACAAAAAATATTTTTTATCTCTGAAAATCAATTTATTCAGGTCAGAAAGCTGGAAACGTCTAAAAACGACCACTTTCGACGAATACAAGCGTTTTTAGACATTTTCGTACTTCTCGGACTAAAACTGCATTTTTCACGACAAAAAATATTTTATATCGTTGAAAATAAATTTATTAACGTCAGAGAGCTGGAAATGTCTAAAAACGTTCACTTTCAACGAATACGAGCGTTTTTAGGCATTTTCGTACTTCTCCGAATAAAACTGTATTTTTCACGACAAAAAATATTTTATATCTCTGGAAATAAATTTATTCTGGTCAGAAAGCTGGAAACGTCTAAAAACGACCACTTTCGACGAATACAAGCGTTTTTAGACATCTTCGTACTTCTCGGACTAAAACTGCATTTTTCACGACAAAAAATATTTTATATCTTTGAAAATAAATTTATTAACGTCAGAGAGCTGGAAATGTCTAAAAACGTTCACTTTCAACGAATACGAGCGTTTTTAGGCATTTTCGTACTTCTCCGAATAAAACTGTATTTTTCACGACAAAAAATATTTTTGATCTCTGAAAATCAATTTATTCAGGTCAGAAAGCTGGAAACGTCTAAAAACGACCACTTTCGACGAATACAAGCGTTTTTAGACATTTTCGTACTTCTCGGGCTAAAACTGCATTTTTCACGACAAAAAATATTTTTTATCTCTGAAAATAAAATTATTAACGTCAGAGAGCTGGAAATGTCTAAAAACGTTCACTTTCAACGAATACGAGCGTTTTTAGGCATTTTCGTACTTCTCCGAATAAAACTGTATTTTTCACGACAAAAAATATTTTATATCTCTGGAAATAAATTTATTCTGGTCAGAAAGCTGGAAACGTCTAAAAACGACCACTTTCGACGAATACAAGCGTTTTTAGACATTTTCGTACTTCTCGGACTAAAACTGCATTTTTCACGACAAAAAATATTTTATATCTTTGAAAATAAATTTATTAACGTCAGAGAGCTGGAAATGTCTAAAAACGTTCACTTTCAACGAATACGATCGTTTTTAGGCATTTTCGTACTTCTCCGAATAAAACTGTATTTTTCACGACAAAAAATATTTTTTATCTCTGAAAATCAATTTATTCAGGTCAGAAAGCTGGAAACGTCTAAAAACGACCACTTTCGACGAATACAAGCGTTTTTAGACATTTTCGTACTTCTCGGACTAAAACTGCATTTTTCACGACAAAAAATATTTTTTATCTCTGAAAATAAAATTATTAACGTCAGAGAGCTGGAAATGTCTAAAAACGTTCACTTTCAACGAATACGAGCGTTTTTAGGCATTTTCGTACTTCTCTGAATAAAACTGTATTTTTCACGACAAAAAATATTTTTTATCTCTGAAAATCAATTTATTCAGGTCAGAAAGCTGGAAACGTCTAAAAACGACCACTTTCGACGAATACAAGCGTTTTTAGACATTTTCGTACTTCTCGGGCTAAAACTGCATTTTTCACGACAAAAAATATTTTTTATCTCTGAAAATAAAATTATTAACGTCAGAGAGCTGGAAATGTCTAAAAACGTTCACTTTCAACGAATACGAGCGTTTTTAGGCATTTTCGTACTTCTCCGAATAAAACTGTATTTTTCACGACAAAAAATATTTTATATCTCTGGAAATAAATTTATTCTGGTCAGAAAGCTGGAAACGTCTAAAAACGACCACTTTCGACGAATACAAGCGTTTTTAGACATTTTCGTACTTCTCGGACTAAAACTGCATTTTTCACGACAAAAAATATTTTATATCTTTGAAAATAAATTTATTAACGTCAGAGAGCTGGAAATGTCTAAAAACGTTCACTTTCAACGAATACGAGCATTTTTAGGCATTTTCGTACTTCTCCGAATAAAACTGTATTTTTCACGACAAAAAATATTTTATATCTCTGGAAATAAATTTATTCTGGTCAGAAAGCTGGAAACGTCTAAAAACGACCACTTTCGACAAATACAAGCGTTTTTAGACATTTTCGTACTTCTCGGACTAAAACTGCATTTTTCACGATAAAAAATATTTTATATCTTTGAAAATAAATTTATTAACGTCAGAGAGCTGGAAATGTCTAAAAACGTTCACTTTCAACGAATACGATCGTTTTTAGGCATTTTCGTACTTCTCTGAATAAAACTGTATTTTTCACGACAAAAAATATTTTTTATCTCTGAAAATCAATTTATTCAGGTCAGAAAGCTGGAAACGTCTAAAAACGACCACTTTCGACGAATACAAGCGTTTTTAGACATTTTCGTACTTCTCGGACTAAAACTGCATTTTTCACGACAAAAAATATTTTATATCGTTGAAAATAAATTTATTAACGTCAGAGAGCTGGAAATGTCTAAAAACGTTCACTTTCAACGAATACGAGCGTTTTTAGGCATTTTCGTACTTCTCCGAATAAAACTGTATTTTTCACGACAAAAAATATTTTATATCTCTGGAAATAAATTTATTCTGGTCAGAAAGCTGGAAACGTCTAAAAACGACCACTTTCGACGAATACAAGCGTTTTTAGACATTTTCGTACTTCTCGGACTAAAACTGCATTTTTCACGACAAAAAATATTTTATATCTTTGAAAATAAATTTATTAACGTCAGAGAGCTGGAAATGTCTAAAAACGTTCACTTTCAACGAATACGAGCGTTTTTAGGCATTTTCGTACTTCTCCGAATAAAACTGTATTTTTCACGACAAAAAATATTTTTGATCTCTGAAAATCAATTTATTCAGGTCAGAAAGCTGGAAACGTCTAAAAACGACCACTTTCGACGAATACAAGCGTTTTTAGACATTTTCGTACTTCTCGGGCTAAAACTGCATTTTTCACGACAAAAAATATTTTTTATCTCTGAAAATAAAATTATTAACGTCAGAGAGCTGGAAATGTCTAAAAACGTTCACTTTCAACGAATACGAGCGTTTTTAGGCATTTTCGTACTTCTCCGAATAAAACTGTATTTTTCACGACAAAAAATATTTTATATCTCTGGAAATAAATTTATTCTGGTCAGAAAGCTGGAAACGTCTAAAAACGACCACTTTCGACGAATACAAGCGTTTTTAGACATTTTCGTACTTCTCGGACTAAAACTGCATTTTTCACGACAAAAAATATTTTATATCTTTGAAAATAAATTTATTAACGTCAGAGAGCTGGAAATGTCTAAAAACGTTCACTTTCAACGAATACGAGCGTTTTTAGGCATTTTCGTACTTCTCCGAATAAAACTGTATTTTTCACGACAAAAAATATTTTATATCTCTGGAAATAAATTTATTCTGGTCAGAAAGCTGGAAACGTCTAAAAACGACCACTTTCGACGAATACAAGCGTTTTTAGACATTTTCGTACTTCTCGGACTAAAACTGCATTTTTCACGACAAAAAATATTTTATATCTTTGAAAATAAATTTATTAACGTCAGAGAGCTGGAAATGTCTAAAAACGTTCACTTTCAACGAATACGATCGTTTTTAGGCATTTTCGTACTTCTCCGAATAAAACTGTATTTTTCACGACAAAAAATATTTTTTATCTCTGAAAATCAATTTATTCAGGTCAGAAAGCTGGAAACGTCTAAAAACGACCACTTTCGACGAATACCAGCGTTTTTAGACATTTTCGTACTTCTCGGACTAAAACTGCATTTTTCACGACAAAAAATATTTTTTATCTAAGAAAATAAAATTATTAACGTCAAAGAGCTGGAAATGTCTAAAAACGTTCACTTTCAACGAATACGAGCGTTTTTAGGCATTTTCGTACTTCTCTGAATAAAACTGTATTTTTCACGACAAAAAATATTTTTTATCTCTGAAAATCAATTTATTCAGGTCAGAAAGCTGGAAACGTCTAAAAACGACCACTTTCGACGAATACAAGCGTTTTTAGACATTTTCGTACTTCTCGGACTAAAACTGCATTTTTCACGCCAAAAAATGTTTTATATCTTTGAAAATAAATTTATTAACGTCAGAGAGCTGGAAATGTCTAAAAACGTTCACTTTCAACGAATACGAGCGTTTTTAGGCATTTTCGTACTTCTCCGAATAAAACTGTATTTTTCACGACAAAAAATATTTTATATCTCTGGAAATAAATTTATTCTGGTCAGAAAGCTGGAAACGTCTAAAAACGACCACTTTCGACGAATACATGCGTTTTTAGACATTTTCGTACTTCTCGGACTAAAACTGCATTTTCACGACAAAAAATATTTTATATCTTTGAAAATAAATTTATTAACGTCAGAGAGCTGGAAATGTCTAAAAACGTTCACTTTCAACGAATACGAGCGTTTTTAGGCATTTTCGTACTTCTCCGAATAAAACTGTATTTTTCACGACAAAAAATATTTTATATCTCTGGAAATAAATTTATTCTGGTCAGAAAGCTGGAAACGTCTAAAAACGACCACTTTCGACGAATACAAGCGTTTTTAGACATTTTCGTACTTCTCGGACTAAAACTGCATTTTTCACGACAAAAAATATTTTATATCTTTGAAAATAAATTTATTAACGTCAGAGAGCTGGAAATGTCTAAAAACGTTCACTTTCAACGAATACGAGCGTTTTTAGGCATTTTCGTACTTCTCCGAATAAAACTGTATTTTTCACGACAAAAAATATTTTATATCTCTGGAAATAATTTTATTCTGGTCAGAAAGCTGGAAACGTCTAAAAACGACCACTTTCGACGAATACAAGCGTTTTTAGACATTTTCGTACTTCTCGGACTAAAACTGCATTTTTCACGACAAAAAATATTTTATATCTTTGAAAATAAATTTATTAACGTCAGAGAGCTGGAAATGTCTAAAAACGTTCACTTTCAACGAATACGATCGTTTTTAGGCATTTTCGTACTTCTCCGAATAAAACTGTATTTTTCACGACAAAAAATATTTTTTATCTCTGAAAATCAATTTATTCAGGTCAGAAAGCTGGAAACGTCTAAAAACGACCACTTTCGACGAATACCAGCGTTTTTAGACATTTTCGTACTTCTCGGACTAAAACTGCATTTTTCACGACAAAAAATATTTTTTATCTAAGAAAATAAAATTATTAACGTCAAAGAGCTGGAAATGTCTAAAAACGTCACTTTCAACGAATACGAGCGTTTTTAGGCATTTTCGTACTTCTCTGAATAAAACTGTATTTTTCACGACAAAAAATATTTTTTATCTCTGAAAATCAATTTATTCAGGTCAGAAAGCTGGAAACGTCTAAAAACGACCACTTTCGACGAATACAAGCGTTTTTAGACATTTTCGTACTTCTCGGACTAAAACTGCATTTTTCACGACAAAAAATATTTTATATCTTTGAAAATAAATTTATTAACGTCAGAGAGCTGGAAATGTCTAAAAACGTTCACTTTCAACGAATACGAGCGTTTTTAGGCATTTTCGTACTTCTCCGAATAAAACTGTATTTTTCACGACAAAAAATATTTTTGATCTCTGAAAATCAATTTATTCAGGTCAGAAAGCTGGAAACGTCTAAAAACGACCACTTTCGACGAATACAAGCGTTTTTAGACATTTTCGTACTTCTCGGGCTAAAACTGCATTTTTCACGACAAAAAATATTTTTTATCTCTGAAAATAAAATTATTAACGTCAGAGAGCTGGAAATGTCTAAAAACGTTCACTTTCAACGAATACGAGCGTTTTTAGGCATTTTCGTACTTCTCCGAATAAAACTGTATTTTTCACGACAAAAAATATTTTATATCTCTGGAAATAAATTTATTCTGGTCAGAAAGCTGGAAACGTCTAAAAACGACCACTTTCGACGAATACAAGCGTTTTTAGACATTTTCGTACTTCTCGGACTAAAACTGCATTTTTCACGACAAAAAATATTTTATATCGTTGAAAATAAATTTATTAACGTCAGAGAGCTGGAAATGTCTAAAAACGTTCACTTTCAACGAATACAAGCGTTTTTAGGCATTTTCGTACTTCTCCGAATAAAACTGTATTTTTCACGACAAAAAATGTTTTATATCTCTGGAAATAAATTTATTCTGGTCAGAAAGCTGGAAACGTCTAAAAACGACCACTTTCGACGAATACAAGCGTTTTTAGACATTTTCGTACTTCTCGGACTAAAACTGCATTTTTCACGACAAAAAATATTTTATATCTTTGAAAATAAATTTATTAACGTCAGAGAGCTGGAAATGTCTAAAAACGTTCACTTTCAACGAATACGAGCGTTTTTAGGCATTTTCGTACTTCTCCGAATAAAACTGTATTTTTCACGACAAAAAATATTTTTTATCTCTGAAAATCAATTTATTCAGGTCAGAAAGCTGGAAATGTCTAAAAACGACCACTTTCGACGAATACAAGCGTTTTTAGACATTTTCGTACTTCTCGGGCTAAAACTGCATTTTTCACGACAAAAAATATTTTTTATCTCTGAAAATAAAATTATTAACGTCAGAGAGCTGGAAATGTCTAAAAACGTTCACTTTCAACGAATACGAGCGTTTTTAGGCATTTTCGTACTTCTCCGAATAAAACTGTATTTTTCACGACAAAAAATATTTTATATCTCTGGAAATAAATTTATTCTGGTCAGAAAGCTGGAAACGTCTAAAAACGACCACTTTCGACGAATACAAGCGTTTTTAGACATTTTCGTACTTCTCGGACTAAAACTGCATTTTTCACGACAAAAAATATTTTATATCTTTGAAAATAAATTTATTAACGTCAGAGAGCTGGAAATGTCTAAAAACGTTCACTTTCAACGAATACGAGCGTTTTTAGGCATTTTCGTACTTCTCCGAATAAAACTGTATTTTTCACGACAAAAAATATTTTATATCTCTGGAAATAAATTTATTCTGGTCAGAAAGCTGGAAACGTCTAAAAACGACCACTTTCGACGAATACAAGCGTTTTTAGACATTTTCGTACTTCTCGGACTAAAACTGCATTTTTCACGACAAAAAATATTTTATATCTTTGAAAATAAATTTATTAACGTCAGAGAGCTGGAAATGTCTAAAAACGTTCACTTTCAACGAATACGATCGTTTTTAGGCATTTTCGTACTTCTCCGAATAAAACTGTATTTTTCACGACAAAAAATATTTTTTATCTCTGAAAATCAATTTATTCAGGTCAGAAAGCTGGAAACGTCTAAAAACGACCACTTTCGACGAATACCAGCGTTTTTAGACATTTTCGTACTTCTCGGACTAAAACTGCATTTTTCACGACAAAAAATATTTTTTATCTAAGAAAATAAAATTATTAACGTCAAAGAGCTGGAAATGTCTAAAAACGTTCACTTTCAACGAATACGAGCGTTTTTAGGCATTTTCGTACTTCTCTGAATAAAACTGTATTTTTCACGACAAAAAATATTTTTTATCTCTGAAAATCAATTTATTCAGGTCAGAAAGCTGGAAACGTCTAAAAACGACCACTTTCGACGAATACAAGCGTTTTTAGACATTTTCGTACTTCTCGGACTAAAACTGCATTTTTCACGCCAAAAAATGTTTTATATCTTTGAAAATAAATTTATTAACGTCAGAGAGCTGGAAATGTCTAAAAACGTTCACTTTCAACGAATACGAGCGTTTTTAGGCATTTTCGTACTTCTCCGAATAAAACTGTATTTTTCACGACAAAAAATATTTTATATCTCTGGAAATAAATTTATTCTGGTCAGAAAGCTGGAAACGTCTAAAAACGACCACTTTCGACGAATACATGCGTTTTTAGACATTTTCGTACTTCTCGGACTAAAACTGCATTTTTCACGACAAAAAATATTTTATATCTTTGAAAATAAATTTATTAACGTCAGAGAGCTGGAAATGTCTAAAAACGTTCACTTTCAACGAATACGAGCGTTTTTAGGCATTTTCGTACTTCTCCGAATAAAACTGTATTTTTCACGACAAAAAATATTTTATATCTCTGGAAATAAATTTATTCTGGTCAGAAAGCTGGAAACGTCTAAAAACGACCACTTTCGACGAATACATGCGTTTTTAGACATTTTCGTACTTCTCGGACTAAAACTGCATTTTTCACGACAAAAAATATTTTATATCTTTGAAAATAAATTTATTAACGTCAGAGAGCTGGAAATGTCTAAAAACGTTCACTTTCAACGAATACGAGCGTTTTTAGGCATTTTCGTACTTCTCCGAATAAAACTGTATTTTTCACGACAAAAAATATTTTATATCTCTGGAAATAAATTTATTCTGGTCAGAAAGCTGGAAACGTCTAAAAACGACCACTTTCGACGAATACATGCGTTTTTAGACATTTTCGTACTTCTCGGACTAAAACTGCATTTTTCACGACAAAAAATATTTTATATCTTTGAAAATAAATTTATTAACGTCAGAGAGCTGGAAATGTCTAAAAACGTTCACTTTCAACGAATACGAGCGTTTTTAGGCATTTTCGTACTTCTCCGAATAAAACTGTATTTTTCACGACAAAAAATGTTTTATATCTCTGGAAATAAATTTATTCTGGTCAGAAAGCTGGAAACGTCTAAAAACGACCACTTTCGACGAATACAAGCGTTTTTAGACATTTTCGTACTTCTCGGACTAAAACTGCATTTTTCACGACAAAAAATATTTTATATCTTTGAAAATAAATTTATTAACGTCAGAGAGCTGGAAATGTCTAAAAACGTTCACTTTCAACGAATACGAGCGTTTTTAGGCATTTTCGTACTTCTCCGAATAAAACTGTATTTTTCACGACAAAAAATATTTTTTATCTCTGAAAATCAATTTATTCAGGTCAGAAAGCTGGAAATGTCTAAAAACGACCACTTTCGACGAATACAAGCGTTTTTAGACATTTTCGTACTTCTCGGGCTAAAACTGCATTTTTCACGACAAAAAATATTTTTTATCTCTGAAAATAAAATTATTAACGTCAGAGAGCTGGAAATGTCTAAAAACGTTCACTTTCAACGAATACGAGCGTTTTTAGGCATTTTCGTACTTCTCCGAATAAAACTGTATTTTTCACGACAAAAAATATTTTATATCTCTGGAAATAAATTTATTCTGGTCAGAAAGCTGGAAACGTCTAAAAACGACCACTTTCGACGAATACAAGCGTTTTTAGACATTTTCGTACTTCTCGGACTAAAACTGCATTTTTCACGACAAAAAATATTTTATATCTTTGAAAATAAATTTATTAACGTCAGAGAGCTGGAAATGTCTAAAAACGTTCACTTTCAACGAATACGAGCGTTTTTAGGCATTTTCGTACTTCTCCGAATAAAACTGTATTTTTCACGACAAAAAATATTTTATATCTCTGGAAATAAATTTATTCTGGTCAGAAAGCTGGAAACGTCTAAAAACGACCACTTTCGACGAATACAAGCGTTTTTAGACATTTTCGTACTTCTCGGACTAAAACTGCATTTTTCACGACAAAAAATATTTTATATCTTTGAAAATAAATTTATTAACGTCAGAGAGCTGGAAATGTCTAAAAACGTTCACTTTCAACGAATACGATCGTTTTTAGGCATTTTCGTACTTCTCCGAATAAAACTGTATTTTTCACGACAAAAAATATTTTTTATCTCTGAAAATCAATTTATTCAGGTCAGAAAGCTGGAAACGTCTAAAAACGACCACTTTCGACGAATACCAGCGTTTTTAGACATTTTCGTACTTCTCGGACTAAAACTGCATTTTTCACGACAAAAAATATTTTTTATCTAAGAAAATAAAATTATTAACGTCAAAGAGCTGGAAATGTCTAAAAACGTTCACTTTCAACGAATACGAGCGTTTTTAGGCATTTTCGTACTTCTCTGAATAAAACTGTATTTTTCACGACAAAAAATATTTTTTATCTCTGAAAATCAATTTATTCAGGTCAGAAAGCTGGAAACGTCTAAAAACGACCACTTTCGACGAATACAAGCGTTTTTAGACATTTTCGTACTTCTCGGACTAAAACTGCATTTTTCACGCCAAAAAATGTTTTATATCTTTGAAAATAAATTTATTAACGTCAGAGAGCTGGAAATGTCTAAAAACGTTCACTTTCAACGAATACGAGCGTTTTTAGGCATTTTCGTACTTCTCCGAATAAAACTGTATTTTTCACGACAAAAAATATTTTATATCTCTGGAAATAAATTTATTCTGGTCAGAAAGCTGGAAACGTCTAAAAACGACCACTTTCGACGAATACATGCGTTTTTAGACATTTTCGTACTTCTCGGACTAAAACTGCATTTTTCACGACAAAAAATATTTTATATCTTTGAAAATAAATTTATTAACGTCAGAGAGCTGGAAATGTCTAAAAACGTTCACTTTCAACGAATACGAGCGTTTTTAGGCATTTTCGTACTTCTCCGAATAAAACTGTATTTTTCACGACAAAAAATATTTTATATCTCTGGAAATAAATTTATTCTGGTCAGAAAGCTGGAAACGTCTAAAAACGACCACTTTCGACGAATACATGCGTTTTTAGACATTTTCGTACTTCTCGGACTAAAACTGCATTTTTCACGACAAAAAATATTTTATATCTTTGAAAATAAATTTATTAACGTCAGAGAGCTGGAAATGTCTAAAAACGTTCACTTTCAACGAATACGAGCGTTTTTAGGCATTTTCGTACTTCTCCGAATAAAACTGTATTTTTCACGACAAAAAATATTTTATATCTCTGGAAATAAATTTATTCTGGTCAGAAAGCTGGAAACGTCTAAAAACGACCACTTTCGACGAATACAAGCGTTTTTAGACATTTTCGTACTTCTCGGACTAAAACTGCATTTTTCACGACAAAAAATATTTTATATCTTTGAAAATAAATTTATTAACGTCAGAGAGCTGGAAATGTCTAAAAACGTTCACTTTCAACGAATACGAGCGTTTTTAGGCATTTTCGTACTTCTCCGAATAAAACTGTATTTTTCACGACAAAAAATATTTTATATCTCTGGAAATAATTTTATTCTGGTCAGAAAGCTGGAAACGTCTAAAAACGACCACTTTCGACGAATACAAGCGTTTTTAGACATTTTCGTACTTCTCGGACTAAAACTGCATTTTTCACGACAAAAAATATTTTATATCTTTGAAAATAAATTTATTAACGTCAGAGAGCTGGAAATGTCTAAAAACGTTCACTTTCAACGAATACGATCGTTTTTAGGCATTTTCGTACTTCTCCGAATAAAACTGTATTTTTCACGACAAAAAATATTTTTTATCTCTGAAAATCAATTTATTCAGGTCAGAAAGCTGGAAACGTCTAAAAACGACCACTTTCGACGAATACCAGCGTTTTTAGACATTTTCGTACTTCTCGGACTAAAACTGCATTTTTCACGACAAAAAATATTTTTTATCTAAGAAAATAAAATTATTAACGTCAAAGAGCTGGAAATGTCTAAAAACGTTCACTTTCAACGAATACGAGCGTTTTTAGGCATTTTCGTACTTCTCTGAATAAAACTGTATTTTTCACGACAAAAAATATTTTTTATCTCTGAAAATCAATTTATTCAGGTCAGAAAGCTGGAAACGTCTAAAAACGACCACTTTCGACGAATACAAGCGTTTTTAGACATTTTCGTACTTCTCGGACTAAAACTGCATTTTTCACGCCAAAAAATGTTTTATATCTTTGAAAATAAATTTATTAACGTCAGAGAGCTGGAAATGTCTAAAAACGTTCACTTTCAACGAATACGAGCGTTTTTAGGCATTTTCGTACTTCTCCGAATAAAACTGTATTTTTCACGACAAAAAATATTTTATATCTCTGGAAATAAATTTATTCTGGTCAGAAAGCTGGAAACGTCTAAAAACGACCACTTTCGACGAATACAAGCGTTTTTAGACATTTTCGTACTTCTCGGACTAAAACTGCATTTTTCACGACAAAAAATATTTTATATCTTTGAAAATAAATTTATTAACGTCAGAGAGCTGGAAATGTCTAAAAACGTTCACTTTCAACGAATACGAGCGTTTTTAGGCATTTTCGTACTTCTCCGAATAAAACTGTATTTTTCACGACAAAAAATATTTTTTATCTCTGAAAATCAATTTATTCAGGTCAGAAAGCTGGAAATGTCTAAAAACGACCACTTTCGACGAATACAAGCGTTTTTAGACATTTTCGTACTTCTCGGGCTAAAACTGCATTTTTCACGACAAAAAATATTTTTTATCTCTGAAAATAAAATTATTAACGTCAGAGAGCTGGAAATGTCTAAAAACGTTCACTTTCAACGAATACGAGCGTTTTTAGGCATTTTCGTACTTCTCCGAATAAAACTGTATTTTTCACGACAAAAAATATTTTATATCTCTGGAAATAAATTTATTCTGGTCAGAAAGCTGGAAACGTCTAAAAACGACCACTTTCGACGAATACAAGCGTTTTTAGACATTTTCGTACTTCTCGGACTAAAACTGCATTTTTCACGACAAAAAATATTTTATATCTTTGAAAATAAATTTATTAACGTCAGAGAGCTGGAAATGTCTAAAAACGTTCACTTTCAACGAATACGAGCGTTTTTAGGCATTTTCGTACTTCTCCGAATAAAACTGTATTTTTCACGACAAAAAATATTTTATATCTCTGGAAATAATTTTATTCTGGTCAGAAAGCTGGAAACGTCTAAAAACGACCACTTTCGACGAATACAAGCGTTTTTAGACATTTTCGTACTTCTCGGACTAAAACTGCATTTTTCACGACAAAAAATATTTTATATCTTTGAAAATAAATTTATTAACGTCAGAGAGCTGGAAATGTCTAAAAACGTTCACTAACAACGAATACGATCGTTTTTAGGCATTTTCGTACTTCTCCGAATAAAACTGTATTTTTCACGACAAAAAATATTTTTTATCTCTGAAAATCAATTTATTCAGGTCAGAAAGCTGGAAACGTCTAAAAACGACCACTTTCGACGAATACCAGCGTTTTTAGACATTTTCGTACTTCTCGGACTAAAACTGCATTTTTCACGACAAAAAATATTTTTTATCTAAGAAAATAAAATTATTAACGTCAAAGAGCTGGAAATGTCTAAAAACGTTCACTTTCAACGAATACGAGCGTTTTTAGGCATTTTCGTACTTCTCTGAATAAAACTGTATTTTTCACGACAAAAAATATTTTTTATCTCTGAAAATCAATTTATTCAGGTCAGAAAGCTGGAAACGTCTAAAAACGACCACTTTCGACGAATACAAGCGTTTTTAGACATTTTCGTACTTCTCGGACTAAAACTGCATTTTTCACGACAAAAAATGTTTTATATCTTTGAAAATAAATTTATTAACGTCAGAGAGCTGGAAATGTCTAAAAACGTTCACTTTCAACGAATACGAGCGTTTTTAGGCATTTTCGTACTTCTCCGAATAAAACTGTATTTTTCACGACAAAAAATATTTTATATCTCTGGAAATAAATTTATTCTCGTCAGAAAGCTGGAAACGTCTAAAAACGACCACTTTTGACGAATACAAGCGTTTTTAGACATTTTCGTACTTCTCGGACTAAAACTGCATTTTTCACGACAAAAAATATTTTATATCTTTGAAAATAAATTTATTAACGTCAGAGAGCTGGAAATGTCTAAAAACGTTCACTTTCAACGAATATGATCGTTTTTAGGCATTTTCGTACTTCTCCGAATAAAACTGTATTTTTCACGTCAAAAAATATTTTTTATCTCTGAAAATCAATTTATTCAGGTCAGAAAGCTGGAAACGTCTAAAAACGACCACTTTCGACGAATACAAGCGTTTTTAGACATTTTCGTACTTCTCGGACTAAAACTGCATTTTTCACGACAAAAAATATTTTTTATCTCTGAAAATAAAATTATTAACGTCAGAGAGCTGGAAATGTCTAAAAACGTTCACTTTCAACGAATACGAGCGTTTTTAGGCATTTTCGTACTTCTCCGAATAAAATTGTATTTTTCACGACAAAAAATATTTTATATCTCTGGAAATAAATTTATTCTGGTCAGAAAGCTGGAAACGTCTAAAAACGACCACTTTCGACGAATACAAGCGTTTTTAGACATTTTCGTACTTCTCGGACTAAAACTGCATTTTTCACGACAACAAATATTTTATATCTTTGAAAATAAATTTATTAACGTCAGAGAGCTGGAAATGTCTAAAAACGTTCACTTTCAACGAATACGAGCGTTTTTAGGCATTTTCGTACTTCTCCGAATAAAACTGTATTTTTCACGACAAAAAATATTTTATATCTCTGGAAATAAATTTATTCTGGTCAGAAAGCTGGAAACGTCTAAAAACGACCACTTTCGACGAATACAAGCGTTTTTAGACATTTTCGTACTTCTCGGACTAAAACTGCATTTTTCACGACAAAAAATATTTTATATCTTTGAAAATAAATTTATTAACGTCAGAGAGCTAGAAATGTCTAAAAACGTTCAATTTCAACGAATACGATCATTTTTAGGCATTTTCGTACTTCTCCGAATAAAACTGTATTTTTCACGACAAAAAATATTTTTTTCTCTGAAAATCAATTTATTCAGGTCAGAAAGCTGGAAACGTCTAAAAACGACCACTTTCGACGAATACAAGCGTTTTTAGACATTTTCGTACTTCTCGGATTAAAACTGCATTTTTCACGTCAAAAAATATTTTTATCTCTGAAAATAAAATTATTAACGTCAGAGAGCTGGAAATGTCTAAAAACGTTCACTTTCAACGAATACGAGCGTTTTTAGGCATTTTCGTACTTCTCTGAATAAAATTGTATTTTTCACGACAAAAAATATTTTTTATCTCTGAAAATCAATTTATTCAGGTCAGAAAGCTGGAAACGTCTAAAAACGACCACTTTCGACGAATACAAGCGTTTTTAGACATTTTCGTACTTCTCGGACTAAAACTGCATTTTTCACGACAAAAAATATTTTATATCTTTGAAAATAAACTTATTAACGTCAGAGAGCTGGAAATGTCTAAAAACGTTCACTTTCAACGAATACGAGCGTTTTTAGGCATTTTCGTACTTCTCCGAATAAAACTGTATTTTTCACGACAAAAAATATTTTATATCTCTGGAAATAAATTTATTCTGGTCAGAAAGCTGGAAACGTCTAAAAACGACCACTTTCGACGAATACAAGCGTTTTTAGACATTTTCGTACTTCTCGGACTAAAACTGCATTTTTCACGACAAAAAATATTTTATATCTTTGAAAATAAATTTATTAACGTCAGAGAGCTGGAAATGTCTAAAAACGTTCACTTTCAACGAATACGAGCGTTTTTAGGCATTTTCGTACTTCTCCGAATAAAACTGTATTTTTCACGACAAAAAATATTTTATATCTCTGGAAATAAATTTATTCTGGTCAGAAAGCTGGAAACGTCTAAAAACGACCACTTTCGACGAATACAAGCGTTTTTAGACATTTTCGTACTTCTCGGACTAAAACTGCATTTTTCACGACAAAAAATATTTTTTATCTCTGAAAATAAAATTATTAACGTCAGAGAGCTGGAAATGTCTAAAAACGTTCACTTTCAACGAATACGAGCGTTTTTAGGCATTTTCGTACTTCTCTGAATAAAACTGTATTTTTCACGACAAAAAATATTTTTTATCTCTGAAAATCAATTTATTCAGGTCAGAAAGCTGGAAACGTCTAAAAACGACCACTTTCGACGAATACAAGCGTTTTTAGACATTTTCGTACTTCTCGGACTAAAACTGCATTTTTCACGACAAAAAATATTTTATATCTTTGAAAATAAATTTATTAACGTCAGAGAGCTGGAAATGTCTAAAAACGTTCACTTTCAACGAATACGATCGTTTTTAGGCATTTTCGTACTTCTCCGAATAAAACTGTATTTTTCACGACAAAAAATATTTTTTATCTCTGAAAATCAATTTATTCAGGTCAGAAAGCTGGAAACGTCTAAAAACGACCACTTTCGACGAATACAAGCGTTTTTAGACATTTTCATACTTCTCGGACTAAAACTGCATTTTTCACGACAAAAAATATTTTATATCTTTGAAAATAAATTTATTAACGTCAGAGAGCTGGAAATGTCTAAAAACGTTCACTTTCAACGAATACGAGCGTTTTTAGGCATTTTCGTACTTATCCGAATAAAACTGTATTTTTCACGACAAAAAATATTTTATATCTCGGGAAATAAATTTATTCTGGTCAGAAAGCTGGAAACGTCTAAAAACGACCACTTTCGACGAATACAAGCGTTTTTAGACATTTTCGTACTTCTCGGACTAAAACTGCATTTTTCACGACAAAAAATATTTTATATCTTTGAAAATAAATTTATTAACGTCAGAGAGCTGGAAATGTCTAAAAACGTTCACTTTCAACGAATACGAGCGTTTTTAGGCATTTTCGTACTTCTCCGAATAAAACTGTATTTTTCACGACAAAAAATATTTTATATGTCTGGAAATCAATTTATTCAGGTCAGAAAGCTGGAAACGTCTAAAAACGACCACTTTCGACGAATACAAGCGTTTTTAGACATTTTCGTACTTCTCATACTAAAACTGCATTTTTCACGACAAAAAATATTTTATATCTTTGAAAATAAACTTATTAACGTCAGAGAGCTGGAAATGTCTAAAAACGTTCACTTTCAACGAATACGAGCGTTTTTAGGCATTTTCGTACTTCTCCGAATAAAACTGTATTTTTCACGACAAAAATTCTTTTATATCTCTGGAAATAAATTTATTCTGGTCAGAAAGCTGGAAACGTCTAAAAACGACCACTTTCGACGAATACAAGCGTTTTTAGCCATTTTCGTACTTCTCGGACTAAAACTGCATTTTTCACGACAAAAAATATTTTATATCTTTGAAAATAAATTTATTAACGTCAGAGAGCTGGAAATGTCTAAAAACGTTCACTTTCAACGAATACGAGCGTTTTTAGGCATTTTCGTACTTCTCCGAATAAAACTGTATTTTTCACGACAAAAAATATTTTATATCTCTGGAAATAAATTTATTCTGGTCAGAAAGCTGGAAACGTCTAAAAACGACCACTTTCGACGAATACAAGCGTTTTTAGACATTTTCGTACTTCTCGGACTAAAACTGCATTTTTCACGACAAAAAATATTTTTTATCTCTGAAAATAAAATTATTAACGTCAGAGAGCTGGAAATGTCTAAAAACGTTCACTTTCAACGAATACGAGCGTTTTTAGGCATTTTCGTACTTCTCTGAATAAAACTGTATTTTTCACGACAAAAAATATTTTTTATCTCTGAAAATCAATTTATTCAGGTCAGAAAGCTGGAAACGTCTAAAAACGACCACTTTCGACGAATACAAGCGTTTTTAGACATTTTCGTACTTCTCGGACTAAAACTGCATTTTTCACGACAAAAAATATTTTATATCTTTGAAAATAAATTTATTAACGTCAGAGAGCTGGAAATGTCTAAAAACGTTCACTTTCAACGAATACGAGCGTTTTTAGGCATTTTCGTACTTCTCCGAATAAAACTGTATTTTTCACGACAAAAAATATTTTATATCTCTGGAAATAAATTTATTCTGGTCAGAAAGCTGGAAACGTCTAAAAACGACCACTTTCGACGAATACAAGCGTTTTTAGACATTTTCGTACTTCTCGGACTAAAACTGTATTTTTCACGACAAAAAATATTTTATATCTCTGGAAATAAATTTATTCTGGTCAGAAAGCTGGAAACGTCTAAAAACGACCACTTTCGACGAATACAAGCGTTTTTAGACATTTTCGTACTTCTCGGACTAAAACTGCATTTTTCACGACAAAAAATATTTTTTATCTCTGAAAATAAAATTATTAACGTCAGAGAGCTGGAAATGTCTAAAAACGTTCACTTTCAACGAATACGAGCGTTTTTAGGCATTTTCGTACTTCTCTGAATAAAACTGTATTTTTCACGACAAAAAATATTTTTTATCTCTGAAAATCAATTTATTCAGGTCAGAAAGCTGGAAACGTCTAAAAACGACCACTTTCGACGAATACAAGCGTTTTTAGACATTTTCGTACTTCTCGGACTAAAACTGCATTTTTCACGACAAAAAATATTTTATATCTTTGAAAATAAATTTATTAACGTCAGAGAGCTGGAAATGTCTAAAAACGTTCACTTTCAACGAATACGATCGTTTTTAGGCATTTTCGTACTTCTCCGAATAAAACTGTATTTTTCACGACAAAAAATATTTTTTATCTCTGAAAATCAATTTATTCAGGTCAGAAAGCTGGAAACGTCTAAAAACGACCACTTTCGACGAATACAAGCGTTTTTAGACATTTTCATACTTCTCGGACTAAAACTGCATTTTTCACGACAAAAAATATTTTATATCTTTGAAAATAAATTTATTAACGTCAGAGAGCTGGAAATGTCTAAAAACGTTCACTTTCAACGAATACGAGCGTTTTTAGGCATTTTCGTACTTATCCGAATAAAACTGTATTTTTCACGACAAAAAATATTTTATATCTCGGGAAATAAATTTATTCTGGTCAGAAAGCTGGAAACGTCTAAAAACGACCACTTTCGACGAATACAAGCGTTTTTAGACATTTTCGTACTTCTCGGACTAAAACTGCATTTTTCACGACAAAAAATATTTTATATCTTTGAAAATAAATTTATTAACGTCAGAGAGCTGGAAATGTCTAAAAACGTTCACTTTCAACGAATACGAGCGTTTTTAGGCATTTTCGTACTTCTCCGAATAAAACTGTATTTTTCACGACAAAAAATATTTTATATGTCTGGAAATCAATTTATTCAGGTCAGAAAGCTGGAAACGTCTAAAAACGACCACTTTCGACGAATACAAGCGTTTTTAGACATTTTCGTACTTCTCATACTAAAACTGCATTTTTCACGACAAAAAATATTTTATATCTTTGAAAATAAACTTATTAACGTCAGAGAGCTGGAAATGTCTAAAAACGTTCACTTTCAACGAATACGAGCGTTTTTAGGCATTTTCGTACTTCTCCGAATAAAACTGTATTTTTCACGACAAAAATTCTTTTATATCTCTGGAAATAAATTTATTCTGGTCAGAAAGCTGGAAACGTCTAAAAACGACCACTTTCGACGAATACAAGCGTTTTTAGCCATTTTCGTACTTCTCGGACTAAAACTGCATTTTTCACGACAAAAAATATTTTATATCTTTGAAAATAAATTTATTAACGTCAGAGAGCTGGAAATGTCTAAAAACGTTCACTTTCAACGAATACGAGCGTTTTTAGGCATTTTCGTACTTCTCCGAATAAAACTGTATTTTTCACGACAAAAAATATTTTATATCTCTGGAAATAAATTTATTCTGGTCAGAAAGCTGGAAACGTCTAAAAACGACCACTTTCGACGAATACAAGCGTTTTTAGACATTTTCGTACTTCTCGGACTAAAACTGCATTTTTCACGACAAAAAATATTTTTTATCTCTGAAAATAAAATTATTAACGTCAGAGAGCTGGAAATGTCTAAAAACGTTCACTTTCAACGAATACGAGCGTTTTTAGGCATTTTCGTACTTCTCTGAATAAAACTGTATTTTTCACGACAAAAAATATTTTTTATCTCTGAAAATCAATTTATTCAGGTCAGAAAGCTGGAAACGTCTAAAAACGACCACTTTCGACGAATACAAGCGTTTTTAGACATTTTCGTACTTCTCGGACTAAAACTGCATTTTTCACGACAAAAAATATTTTATATCTTTGAAAATAAATTTATTAACGTCAGAGAGCTGGAAATGTCTAAAAACGTTCACTTTCAACGAATACGAGCGTTTTTAGGCATTTTCTAACTTCTCCGAATAAAACTGTATTTTTCACGACAAAAAATATTTTATATCTCTGGAAATAAATTTATTCTGGTCAGAAAGCTGGAAACGTCTAAAAACGACCACTTTCGACGAATACAAGCGTTTTTAGACATTTTCGTACTTCTCGGACTAAAACTGCATTTTTCACGACAAAAATATTTTATATCTTTGAAAATAAATTTATTAACGTCAGAGAGCTGGAAATGTCTAAAAACGTTCACTTTCAACGAATACGATCGTTTTTAGGCATTTTCGTACTTCTCCGAATAAAACTGTATTTTTCACGACAAAAAATATTTTTTATCTCTGAAAATAAAATTATTAACGTCAGAGAGCTGGAAATGTCTAAAAACGTTCACTTTCAACGAATACGAGCGTTTTTAGGCATTTTCGTACTTCTCTGAATAAAACTGTATTTTTCACGACAAAAAATATTTTTTATCTCTGAAAATCAATTTATTCAGGTCAGAAAGCTGGAAACGTCTAAAAACGACCACTTTCGACGAATACAAGCGTTTTTAGACATTTTCGTACTTCTCGGACTAAAACTGCATTTTTCACGACAAAAAATATTTTATATCTTTGAAAATAAATTTATTAACGTCAGAGAGCTGGAAATGTCTAAAAACGTTCACTTTCAACGAATACGAGCGTTTTTAGGCATTTTCGTACTTCTCCGAATAAAACTGTATTTTTCACGACAAAAAATATTTTTTATCTCTGAAAATCAATTTATTCAGGTCAGAAAGCTGGAAACGTCTAAAAACGACCACTTTCGACGAATACAAGCGTCTTTAGACATTTTCGTACTTCTCGGACTAAAACTGCATTTTTCACGACAAAAAATATTTTTTATCTCTGAAAATAAAATTATTAACGTCAGAGAGCTGGAAATATCTAAAAACGTTCACTTTCAACGAATACGAGCGTTTTTAGGCATTTTCGTACTTCTCTGAATAAAACTGTATTTTTCACGACAAAAAATATTTTTTATCTCTGAAAATCAATTTATTCAGGTCAGAAAGCTGGAAACGTCTAAAAACGACCACTTTCGACGAATACAAGCGTTTTTAGACATTTTCGTACTTCTCGGACTAAAACTGCATTTTTCTCGACAAAAAATATTTTATATCTTTGAAAATAAATTTATTAACGTCAGAGAGCTGGAAATGTCTAAAAACGTTCACTTTCAACGAATACGAGCGTTTTTAGGCATTTTCGTACTTCTCCGAATAAAACTGTATTTTTCACGATAAAAAATATTTTATATCTCTGGAAATAAATTTATTCTGGTCAGAAAGCTGGAAACGTCTAAAAACGACCACTTTCGACGAATACAAGCGTTTTTAGACATTTTCGTACTTCTCGGACTAAAACTGCATTTTTCACGACAAAAAATATTTTATATCTTTGAAAATAAATTTATTAACGTCAGAGAGCTGGAAATGTCTAAAAACGTTCACTTTCAACGAATACGATCGTTTTTAGGCATTTTCGTACTTCTCCGAATAAAACTGTATTTTTCACGACAAAAAATATTTTTATCTCTGAAAATCAATTTATTCAGGTCAGAAAGCTGGAAACGTCTAAAAACGACCACTTTCGACGAATACAAGCGTTTTTAGACATTTTCGTACTTCTCGGACTAAAACTGCATTTTTCACGACAAAAAATATTTTATATCTTTGAAAATAAATTTATTAACGTCAGAGAGCTGGAAATGTCTAAAAACGTTCACTTTCAACGAATACGAGCGTTTTTAGGCATTTTCGTACTTCTCCGAATAAAACTGTATTTTTCACAACAAAAAATATTTTATATCTCTGGAAATAAATTTATTCTGGTCAGAAAGCTGGAAACGTCTAAAAACGACCACTTTCGACGAATACAAGCGTTTTTAGACATTTTCGTACTTCTCGGACTAAAACTGGATTTTTCACGACAAAAAATATTTTATATCTTTGAAAATAAATTTATTAACGTCAGAGAGCTGGAAATGTCTAAAAACGTTCACTTTCAACGAATACGAGCGTTTTTAGGCATTTTCGTACTTCTCCGAATAAAACTGTATTTTTCACGACAAAAAATATTTTATATCTCTGGAAATAATTTTATTCTGGTCAGAAAGCTGGAAACGTCTAAAAACGACCACTTTCGACGAATACAAGCGTTTTTAGACATTTTCGTACTTCTCGGACTAAAACTGCATTTTTCACGACAAAAAATATTTTATATCTTTGAAAATAAATTTATTAACGTCAGAGAGCTGGAAATGTCTAAAAACGTTCACTTTCAACGAATACGATCGTTTTTAGGCATTTTCGTACTTCTCCGAATAAAACTGTATTTTTCACGACAAAAAATATTTTTTATCTCTGAAAATCAATTTATTCAGGTCAGAAAGCTGGAAACGTCTAAAAACGACCACTTTCGACGAATACCAGCGTTTTTAGACATTTTCGTACTTCTCGGACTAAAACTGCATTTTTCACGACAAAAAATATTTTTTATCTAACAAAATAAAATTATTAACGTCAAAGAGCTGGAAATGTCTAAAAACGTTCACTTTCAACGAATACGAGCGTTTTTAGGCATTTTCGTACTTCTCTGAATAAAACTGTATTTTTCACGACAAAAAATATTTTTTATCTCTGAAAATCAATTTATTCAGGTCAGAAAGCTGGAAACGTCTAAAAACGACCACTTTCGACGAATACAAGCGTTTTTAGACATTTTCGTACTTCTCGGACTAAAACTGCATTTTTCACGACAAAAAATGTTTTATATCTTTGAAAATAAATTTATTAACGTCAGAGAGCTGAAAATGTCTAAAAACGTTCACTTTCAACGAATACGAGCGTTTTTAGGCATTTTCGTACTTCTCCGAATAAAACTGTATTTTTCACGACAAAAAATATTTTATATCTCTGGAAATAAATTTATTCTCGTCAGAAAGCTGGAAACGTCTAAAAACGACCACTTTTGACGAATACAAGCGTTTTTAGACATTTTCGTACTTCTCGGACTAAAACTGCATTTTTCACGACAAAAAATATTTTATATCTTTGAAAATAAATTTATTAACGTCAGAGAGCTGGAAATGTCTAAAAACGTTCACTTTCAACGAATACGATCGTTTTTAGGCATTTTCGTACTTCTCCGAATAAAACTGTATTTTTCACGTCAAAAAATATTTTTTATCTCTGAAAATCAATTTATTCAGGTCAGAAAGCTGGAAACGTCTAAAAACGACCACTTTCGACGAATACAAGCGTTTTTAGACATTTTCGTACTTCTCGGACTAAAACTGCATTTTTCACGACAAAAAATATTTTTTATCTCTGAAAATAAAATTATTAACGTCAGAGAGCTGGAAATGTCTAAAAACGTTCACTTTCAACGAATACGAGCGTTTTTAGGCATTTTCGGACTTCTCCGAATAAAACTGTATTTTTCACGACAAAAAATATTTTATATCTCTGGAAATAAATTTATTCTGGTCAGAAAGCTGGAAACGTCTAAAAACGACCACTTTCGACGAATACAAGCGTTTTTAGACATTTTCGTACTTCTCGGACTAAAACTGCATTTTTCACGACAAAAAATATTTTATATCTTTGAAAATAAACTTATTAACGTCAGAGAGCTGGAAATGTCTAAAAACGTTCACTTTCAACGAATACGAGCGTTTTTAGGCATTTTCGTACTTCTCCGAATAAAACTGTATTTTTCACGACAAAAAATATTTTATATCTCTGGAAATAAATTTATTCTGGTCAGAAAGCTGGAAACGTCTAAAAACGACCACTTTCGACGAATACAAGCGTTTTTAGACATTTTCGTACTTCTCGGACTAAAACTGCATTTTTCTCGACAAAAAATATTTTATATCTTTGAAAATAAATTTATTAACGTCAGAGAGCTGGAAATGTCTAAAAACGTTCACTTTCAACGAATACGAGCGTTTTTAGGCATTTTCGTACTTCTCCGAATAAAACTGTATTTTTCACGATAAAAAATATTTTATATCTCTGGAAATAAATTTATTCTGGTCAGAAAGCTGGAAACGTCTAAAAACGACCACTTTCGACGAATACAAGCGTTTTTAGACATTTTCGTACTTCTCGGACTAAAACTGCATTTTTCACGACAAAAAATATTTTATATCTTTGAAAATAAATTTATTAACGTCAGAGAGCTGGAAATGTCTAAAAACGTTCACTTTCAACGAATACGATCGTTTTTAGGCATTTTCGTACTTCTCCGAATAAAACTGTATTTTTCACGACAAAAAATATTTTTATCTCTGAAAATCAATTTATTCAGGTCAGAAAGCTGGAAACGTCTAAAAACGACCACTTTCGACGAATACAAGCGTTTTTAGACATTTTCGTACTTCTCGGACTAAAACTGCATTTTTCACGACAAAAAATATTTTATATCTTTGAAAATAAATTTATTAACGTCAGAGAGCTGGAAATGTCTAAAAACGTTCACTTTCAACGAATACGAGCGTTTTTAGGCATTTTCGTACTTCTCCGAATAAAACTGTATTTTTCACAACAAAAAATATTTTATATCTCTGGAAATAAATTTATTCTGGTCAGAAAGCTGGAAACGTCTAAAAACGACCACTTTCGACGAATACAAGCGTTTTTAGACATTTTCGTACTTCTCGGACTAAAACTGGATTTTTCACGACAAAAAATATTTTATATCTTTGAAAATAAATTTATTAACGTCAGAGAGCTGGAAATGTCTAAAAACGTTCACTTTCAACGAATACGAGCGTTTTTAGGCATTTTCGTACTTCTCCGAATAAAACTGTATTTTTCACGACAAAAAATATTTTATATCTCTGGAAATAATTTTATTCTGGTCAGAAAGCTGGAAACGTCTAAAAACGACCACTTTCGACGAATACAAGCGTTTTTAGACATTTTCGTACTTCTCGGACTAAAACTGCATTTTTCACGACAAAAAATATTTTATATCTTTGAAAATAAATTTATTAACGTCAGAGAGCTGGAAATGTCTAAAAACGTTCACTTTCAACGAATACGATCGTTTTTAGGCATTTTCGTACTTCTCCGAATAAAACTGTATTTTTCACGACAAAAAATATTTTTTATCTCTGAAAATCAATTTATTCAGGTCAGAAAGCTGGAAACGTCTAAAAACGACCACTTTCGACGAATACCAGCGTTTTTAGATATTTTCGTACTTCTCGGACTAAAACTGCATTTTTCACGACAAAAAATATTTTTTATCTAACAAAATAAAATTATTAACGTCAAAGAGCTGGAACTGTCTAAAAACGTTCACTTTCAACGAATACGAGCGTTTTTAGGCATTTTCGTACTTCTCTGAATAAAACTGTATTTTTCACGACAAAAAATATTTTGTATCTCTGAAAATCAATTTATTCAGGTCAGAAAGCTGGAAACGTCTAAAAACGACCACTTTCGACGAATACAAGCGTTTTTAGACATTTTCGTACTTCTCGGACTAAAACTGCATTTTTCACGACAAAAAATGTTTTATATCTTTGAAAATAAATTTATTAACGTCAGAGAGCTGGAAATGTCTAAAAACGTTCACTTTCAACGAATACGAGCGTTTTTAGGCATTTTCGTACTTCTCCGAATAAAACTGTATTTTTCACGACAAAAAATATTTTATATCTCTGGAAATAAATTTATTCTCGTCAGAAAGCTGGAAACGTCTAAAAACGACCACTTTTGATGAATACAAGCGTTTTTAGACATTTTCGTACTTCTCGGACTAAAACTGCATTTTTCACGACAAAAAATATTTTATATCTTTGAAAATAAATTTATTAACGTCAGAGAGCTGGAAATGTCTAAAAACGTTCACTTTCAACGAATACGATCGTTTTTAGGCATTTTCGTACTTCTCCGAATAAAACTGTATTTTTCACGTCAAAAAATATTTTTTATCTCTGAAAATCAATTTATTCAGGTCAGAAAGCTGGAAACGTCTAAAAACGACCACTTTCGACGAATACAAGCGTTTTTAGACATTTTCGTACTTCTCGGACTAAAACTGCATTTTTCACGACAAAAAATATTTTTTATCTCTGAAAATAAAATTATTAACGTCAGAGAGCTGGAAATGTCTAAAAACGTTCACTTTCAACGAATACGAGCGTTTTTAGGCATTTTCGGACTTCTCCGAATAAAACTGTATTTTTCACGACAAAAAATATTTTATATCTCTGGAAATAAATTTATTCTGGTCAGAAAGCTGGAAACGTCTAAAAACGACCACTTTCGACGAATACAAGCGTTTTTAGACATTTTCGTACTTCTCGGACTAAAACTGCATTTTTCACGACAAAAAATATTTTATATCTTTGAAAATAAACTTATTAACGTCAGAGAGCTGGAAATGTCTAAAAACGTTCACTTTCAACGAATACGAGCGTTTTTAGGCATTTTCGTACTTCTCCGAATAAAACTGTATTTTTCACGACAAAAAATATTTTATATCTCTGGAAATAAATTTATTCTGGTCAGAAAGCTGGAAACGTCTAAAAACGACCACTTTCGACGAATACAAGCGTTTTTAGACATTTTCGTACTTCTCGGACTAAAACTGCATTTTTCACGACAAAAAATATTTTATATCTTTGAAAATAAATTTATTAACGTCAGAGAGCTGGAAATGTCTAAAAACGTTCACTTTCAACGAATACGAGCGTTTTTAGGCATTTTCGTACTTCTCCGAATAAAACTGTATTTTTCACGACAAAAAATATTTTATATCTCTGGAAATAAATTTATTCTGGTCAGAAAGCTGGAAACGTCTAAAAACGACCACTTTCGACGAATACAAGCGTTTTTAGACATTTTCGTACTTCTCGGACTAAAACTGCATTTTTCACGACAAAAAATATTTTTTATCTCTGAAAATAAAATTATTAACGTCAGAGAGCTGGAAATGTCTAAAAACGTTCACTTTCAACGAATACGAGCGTTTTTAGGCATTTTCGTACTTCTCCGAATAAAACTGTATTTTTCACAGCAAAAAATATTTTATATCTCTGGAAATAAATTTATTCTGGTCAGAAAGCTGGAAACGTCTAAAAACGACCACTTTCGACGAATACAAGCGTTTTTAGACATTTTCGTACTTCTCGGACTAAAACTGCATTTTTCACGACAAAAAATATTTTATATCTTTGAAAATAAATTTATTAACGTCAGAGAGCTGGAAATGTCTAAAAACGTTCACTTTCAACGAATACGAGCGTTTTTAGGCATTTTCGTACTTCTCCGAATAAAACTGTATTTTTTACGACAAAAAATATTTTATATCTCTGGAAATAATTTTATTCTGGTCAGAAAGCTGGAAACGTCTAAAAACGACCACTTTCGACGAATACAAGCGTTTTTAGACATTTTCGTACTTCTCGGACTAAAACTGCATTTTTCACGACAAAAAATATTTTATATCTTTGAAAATGAATTTATTAACGTCAGAGAGCTGGAAATGTCTAAAAACGTTCACTTTCAACGAATACGATCGTTTTTAGGCATTTTCGTACTTCTCCGAATAAAACTGTATTTTTCACGACAAAAAATATTTTTTATCTCTGAAAATCAATTTATTCAGGTCAGAAAGCTGGAAACGTCTAAAAACGACCACTTTCGACGAATACCAGCGTTTTTAGACATTTTCGTACTTCTCGGACTAAAACTGCATTTTTCACGACAAAAAATATTTTTTATCTAACAAAATAAAATTATTAACGTCAAAGAGCTGGAAATGTCTAAAAACGTTCACTTTCAATGAATACGAGCGTTTTTAGGCATTTTCGTACTTCTCTGAATAAAACTGTATTTTTCACGACAAAAAATATTTTTTATCTCTGAAAATCAATTTATTCAGGTCAGAAAGCTGGAAACGTCTAAAAACGACCACTTTCGACGAATACAAGCGTTTTTAGACATTTTCGTACTTCTCGGACTAAAACTGCATTTTTCACGACAAAAAATATTTTATATCTTTGAAAATAAATTTATTAACGTCAGAGAGCTGGAAATGTCTAAAAACGTTCACTTTCAACGAATACGATCGTTTTTAGGCATTTTCGTACTTCTCCGAATAAAACTGTATTTTTCACGACAAAAAATATTTTTTATCTCTGAAAATCAATTTATTCAGGTCAGAAAGCTGGAAACGTCTAAAAACGACCACTTTCGACGAATACAAGCGTTTTTAGACATTTTCGTACTTCTCGGACTAAAACTGCATTTTTCACGACAAAAAATATTTTTTATCTCTGAAAATAAAATTATTAACGTCAGAGAGCTGGAAATGTCTAAAAACGTTCACTTTCAACGAATACGAGCGTTTTTAGGCATTTTCGTACTTCTCCGAATAAAACTGTATTTTTCACGACAAAAAATATTTTATATCTCTGGAAATAAATTTATTCTGGTCAGAAAGCTGGAAACGTCTAAAAACGACCACTTTCGACGAATACAAGCGTTTTTAGACATTTTCGTACTTCTCGGACTAAAACTGCATTTTTCACGACAAAAAATATTTTATATCTTTGAAAATAAATTTATTAACGTCAGAGAGCTGGAAATGTCTAAAAACGTTCACTTTCAACGAATACGAGCGTTTTTAGGCATTTTCGTACTTCTCCGAATAAAACTGTATTTTTCACGACAAAAAATATTTTATATGTCTGGAAATCAATTTATTCAGGTCAGAAAGCTGGAAACGTCTAAAAACGACCACTTTCGACGAATACAAGCGTTTTTAGACATTTTCGTACTTCTCATACTAAAACTGCATTTTTCACTACAAAAAATATTTTATATCTTTGAAAATAAACTTATTAACGTCAGAGAGCTGGAAATGTCTAAAAACGTTCAATTTCAACGAATACGATCATTTTTAGGCATTTTCGTACTTCTCCGAATAAAACTGTATTTTTCACGACAAAAAATATTTTATATCTCTGGAAATAAATTTATTCTGGTCAGAAAGCTGGAAACGTCTAAAAACGACCACTTTCGACGAATACAAGCGTTTTTAGCCATTTTCGTACTTCTCGGACTAAAACTGCATTTTTCACGACAAAAAATATTTTATATCTTTGAAAATAAATTTATTAACGTCAGAGAGCTGGAAATGTCTAAAAACGTTCACTTTCAACGAAAACGAGCGTTTTTAGGCATTTTCGTACTTCTCCGAATAAAACTGTATTTTTCACGACAAAAAATATTTTATATCTCTGGAAATAAATTTATTCTGGTCAGAAAGCTGGAAACGTCTAAAAACGACCACTTTCGACGAATACAAGCGTTTTTAGACATTTTCGTACTTCTCGGACTAAAACTGCATTTTTCACGACAAAAAATATTTTTTATCTCTGAAAATAAAATTATTAACGTCAGAGAGCTGGAAATGTCTAAAAACGTTCACTTTCAACGAATACGAGCCTTTTTAGGCATTTTCGTACTTCTCTGAATAAAACTGTATTTTTCACGACAAAAAATATTTTTTATCTCTGAAAATCAATTTATTCAGGTCAGAAAGCTGGAAACGTCTAAAAACGACCACTTTCGACGAATACAAGCGTTTTTAGACATTTTCGTACTTCTCGGACTAAAACTGCATTTTTCACGACAAAAAATATTTTATATCTTTGAAAATAAATTTATTAACGTCAGAGAGCTGGAAATGTCTAAAAACGTTCACTTTCAACGAATACGAGCGTTTTTAGGCATTTTCGTACTTCTCCGAATAAAACTGTATTTTTCACGACAAAAAATATTTTATATCTCTGGAAATAAATTTATTCTGGTCAGAAAGCTGGAAACGTCTAAAAACAACCACTTTCGACGAATACAAGCGTTTTTAGACATTTTCGTACTTCTCGGACTAAAACTGCATTTTTCACGACAAAAAATATTTTATATCTTTGAAAATAAATTTATTAACGTCAGAGAGCTGGAAATGTCTAAAAACGTTCACTTTCAACGAATACGATCGTTTTTAGGCATTTTCGTACTTCTCCGAATAAAACTGTATTTTTCACGACAAAAAATATTTTTTATCTCTGAAAATAAAATTATTAACGTCAGAGAGCTGGAAATGTCTAAAAACATTCACTTTCAACGAATACGAGCGTTTTTAGGCATTTTCGTACTTCTCCGAATAAAACTGTATTTTTCACGACAAAAAATATTTTATATCTATGGAAATAAATTTATTCTGGTCAGAAAGCTGGAAACGTCTAAAAACGACCACTTTCGACAAATACAAGCGTTTTTAGACATTTTCGTACTTCTCGGACTAAAACTGCATTTTTCACGACAAAAAATATTTTATATCTTTGAAAATAAATTTATTAACGTCAGAGAGCTGGAACTGTCTAAAAACGTTCACTTTCAACGAATACGAGCGTTTTTAGGCATTTTCGTACTTCTCTGAATAAAACTGTATTTTTCACGACAAAAAATATTTTTTATCTCTGAAAATCAATTTATTCAGGTCAGAAAGCTGGAAACGTCTAAAAACGACCACTTTCGACGAATACAAGCGTTTTTAGACATTTTCGTACTTCTCGGACTAAAACTGCATTTTTCACGACAAAAAATATTTTTTATCTCTGAAAATAAAATTATTAACGTCAGAGAGCTGGAAATGTCTAAAAACGTTCACTTTCAACGAATACGAGCGGTTTTAGGCATTTTCGTACTTCTCTGAATAAAACTGTATTTTTCACGACAAAAAATATTTTTTATCTCTGAAAATCAATTTATTCAGGTCAGAAAGCTGGAAACGTCTAAAAACGACCACTTTCGACGAATACAAGCGTTTTTAGACATTTTCGTACTTCTCGGACTAAAACTGCATTTTTCACGACAAAAAATGTTTTATATCTTTGAAAATAAATTTATTAACGTCAGAGAGCTGGAAATGTCTAAAAACGTTCACTTTCAACGAATACGAGCGTTTTTAGGCATTTTCGTACTTCTCCGAATAAAACTGTATTTTTCACGACAAAAAATATTTTATATCTCTGGAAATAAATTTATTCTCGTCAGAAAGCTGGAAACGTCTAAAAACGACCACTTTTGACGAATACAAGCGTTTTTAGACATTTTCGTACTTCTCGGACTAAAACTGCATTTTTCACGACAAAAAATATTTTATATCTTTGAAAATAAATTTATTAACGTCAGAGAGCTGGAAATGTCTAAAAACGTTCACTTTCAACGAATACGATCGTTTTTAGGCATTTTCGTACTTCTCCGAATAAAACTGTATTTTTCACGTCAAAAAATATTTTTTATCTCTGAAAATCAATTTATTCAGGTCAGAAAGCTGGAAACGTCTAAAAACGACCACTTTCGACGAATACAAGCGTTTTTAGACATTTTCGTACTTCTCGGACTAAAACTGCATTTTTCACGACAAAAAATATTTTTTATCTCTGAAAATAAAATTATTAACGTCAGAGAGCTGGAAATGTCTAAAAACGTTCACTTTCAACGAATACGAGCGTTTTTAGGCATTTTCGTACTTCTCCGAATAAAACTGTATTTTTCACGACAAAAAATATTTTATATCTCTGGAAATAAATTTATTCTGGTCAGAAAGCTGGAAACGTCTAAAAACGACCACTTTCGACGAATACAAGCGTTTTTAGACATTTTCGTACTTCTCGGACTAAAACTGCATTTTTCACGACAAAAAATATTTTATATCTTTGAAAATAAACTTATTAACGTCAGAGAGCTGGAAATGTCTAAAAACGTTCACTTTCAACGAATACGAGCGTTTTTAGGCATTTTCGTACTTCTCCGAATAAAACTGTATTTTTCACGACAAAAAATATTTTATATCTCTGGAAATAAATTTATTCTGGTCAGAAAGCTGGAAACGTCTAAAAACGACCACTTTCGACGAATACAAGCGTTTTTAGACATTTTCGTACTTCTCGGACTAAAACTGCATTTTTCACGACAAAAAATATTTTATATCTTTGAAAATAAATTTATTAACGTCAGAGAGCTGGAAATGTCTAAAAACGTTCACTTTCAACGAATACGAGCGTTTTTAGGCATTTTCGTACTTCTCCGAATAAAACTGTATTTTTCACGACAAAAAATATTTTATATCTCTGGAAATAAATTTATTCTGGTCAGAAAGCTGGAAACGTCTAAAAACGACCACTTTCGACGAATACAAGCGTTTTTAGACAATTTCGTACTTCTCGGACTAAAACTGCATTTTTCACGACAAAAAATATTTTATATCTTTGAAAATAAATTTATTAACGTCAGAGAGCTGGAAATGTCTAAAAACGTTCACTTTCAACGAATACGAGCGTTTTTAGGCATTTTCGTACTTCTCCGAATAAAACTGTATTTTTCACAGCAAAAAATATTTTATATCTCTGGAAATAAATTTATTCTGGTCAGAAAGCTGGAAACGTCTAAAAACGACCACTTTCGACGAATACAAGCGTTTTTAGACATTTTCGTACTTCTCGGACTAAAAATGCATTTTTCACGACAAAAAATATTTTATATCTTTGAAAATAAATTTATTAACGTCAGAGAGCTGGAAATGTCTAAAAACGTTCACTTTCAACGAATACGAGCGTTTTTAGGCATTTTCGTACTTCTCCGAATAAAACTGTATTTTTCACGACAAAAAATATTTTATATCTCTGGAAATAATTTTATTCTGGTCAGAAAGCTGGAAACGTCTAAAAACGACCACTTTCGACGAATACAAGCGTTTTTAGACATTTTCGTACTTCTCGGACTAAAACTGCATTTTTCACGACAAAAAATATTTTATATCTTTGAAAATAAATTTATTAACGTCAGAGAGCTGGAAATGTCTAAAAACGTTCACTTTCAACGAATACGATCGTTTTTAGGCATTTTCGTACTTCTCCGAATAAAACTGTATTTTTCACGACAAAAAATATTTTTTATCTCTGAAAATCAATTTATTCAGGTCAGAAAGCTGGAAACGTCTAAAAACGACCACTTTCGACGAATACCAGCGTTTTTAGACATTTTCGTACTTCTCGGACTAAAACTGCATTTTTCACGACAAAAAATATTTTTTATCTAACAAAATAAAATTATTAACGTCAAAGAGCTGGAAATGTCTAAAAACGTTCACTTTCAACGAATACGAGCGTTTTTAGGCATTTTCGTACTTCTCTGAATAAAACTGTATTTTTCACGACAAAAAATATTTTTTATCTCTGAAAATCAATTTATTCAGGTCAGAAAGCTGGAAACGTCTAAAAACGACCACTTTCGACGAATACAAGCGTTTTTAGACATTTTCGTACTTCTCGGACTAAAACTGCATTTTTCACGACAAAAAATATTTTATATCTTTGAAAATAAATTTATTAACGTCAGAGAGCTGGAAATGTCTAAAAACGTTCACTTTCAACGAATACGATCGTTTTTAGGCATTTTCGTACTTCTCCGAATAAAACTGTATTTTTCACGACAAAAAATATTTTTTATCTCTGAAAATCAATTTATTCAGGTCAGAAAGCTGGAAACGTCTAAAAACGACCACTTTCGACGAATACAAGCGTTTTTAGACATTTTCGTACTTCTCGGACTAAAACTGCATTTTTCACGACAAAAAATATTTTTTATCTCTGAAAATAAATTTATTAACGTCAGAGAGCTGGAAATGTCTAAAAACGTTCACTTTCAACGAATACGAGCGTTTTTAGGCATTTTCGTACTTCTCCGAATAAAACTGTATTTTTCACGACAAAAAATATTTTATATCTCTGGAAATAAATTTATTCTGGTCAGAAAGCTGGAAACGTCTAAAAACGACCACTTTCGACGAATACAAGCGTTTTTAGACATTTTCGTACTTCTCGGACTAAAACTGCATTTTTCACGACAAAAAATATTTTATATCTTTGAAAATAAATTTATTAACGTCAGAGAGCTGGAAATGTCTAAAAACGTTCACTTTCAACGAATACGATCGTTTTTAGGCATTTTCGTACTTCTCCGAATAAAACTGTATTTTTCACGACAAAAAATATTTTTTATCTCTGAAAATCAATTTATTCAGGTCAGAAAGCTGGAAACGTCTAAAAACGACCACTTTCGACGAATACAAGCGTTTTTAGACATTTTCGTACTTCTCGGACTAAAACTGCATTTTCACGACAAAAAATATTTTTTATCTCTGAAAATAAAATTATTAACGTCAGAGAGCTGGAAATGTCTAAAAACGTTCACTTTCAACGAATACGAGCGTTTTTAGGCATTTTCGTACTTCTCTGAATAAAACTGTATTTTTCACGACAAAAAATATTTTTTATCTCTGAAAATCAATTTATTCAGGTCAGAAAGCTGGAAAAGTCTAAAAACGACCACTTTCGACGAATACAAGCGTTTTTAGACATTTTCGTACTTCTCGGACTAAAATTGCACTTTTCACGACAAAAAATATTTTATATCTTTGAAAATAAATTTATTAACGTCAGAGAGCTGGAAATGTCTAAAAACGTTCACTTTCAACGAATACGAGCGTTTTTAGGCATTTTCGTACTTCTCCGAATAAAACTGTATTTTTCACGACAAAAAATATTTTATATCTCTGGAAAATAAATTTATTCTGGTCAGAAAGCTGGAAACGTCTAAAAACGACCACTTTCGACGAATACAAGCGTTTTTAGACATTTTCGTACTTCTCGGACTAAAACTGCATTTTTCACGACAAAAAATATTTTATATCTTTGAAAATAAAATTATTAACGTCAGAGAGCTGGAAATGTCTAAAAACGTTCACTTTCAACGAATACGATCGTTTTTAGACATTTTCGTACTTCTCGGACTAAAACTGCATTTTTCACGACAAAAAATATTTTATATCTTTGAAAATAAATTTATTAACGTCAGAGAGCTGGAAATGTCTAAAAACGTTCACTTTCAACGAATACGAGCGTTTTTAGGCATTTTCGTACTTCTCTGAATAAAACTGTATTTTTCACGACAAAAAATATTTTTTATCTCTGAAAATCAATTTATTCAGGTCAGAAAGCTGGAAACGTCTAAAAACGACCACTTTCGACGAATACAAGCGTTTTTAGACATTTTCGTACTTCTCGGACTAAAACTGCATTTTTCACGACAAAAAATATTTTTTATCTCTGAAAATAAAATTATTAACGTCAGAGAGCTGGAAATGTCTAAAAACGTTCACTTTCAACGAATACGAGCGGTTTTAGGCATTTTCGTACTTCTCTGAATAAAACTGTATTTTTCACGACAAAAAATATTTTTTATCTCTGAAAATCAATTTATTCAGGTCAGAAAGCTGGAAACGTCTAAAAACGACCACTTTCGACGAATACAAGCGTTTTTAGACATTTTCGTACTTCTCGGACTAAAACTGCATTTTTCACGACAAAAAATATTTTATATCTTTGAAAATAAATTTATTAACGTCAGAGAGCTGGAAATGTCTAAAAACGTTCACTTTCAACGAATACGAGCGTTTTTAGGCATTTTCGTACTTCTCCGAATAAAACTGTATTTTTCACGACAAAAAATATTTTATATCTCTGGAAATAAATTTATTCTGGTCAGAAAGCTGGAAACGTCTAAAAACGACCACTTTCGACGAATACAAGCGTTTTTAGACATTTTCGTACTTCTCGGACTAAAACTGCATTTTTCACGACAAAAAATATTTTATATCTTTGAAAATAAATTTATTAACGTCAGAGAGCTGGAAATGTCTAAAAACGTTCACTTTCAACGAATACGATCGTTTTTAGGCATTTTCGTACTTCTCCGAATAAAACTGTATTTTTCACGACAAAAAATATTTTTTATCTCTGAAAATCAATTTATTCAGGTCAGAAAGCTGGAAACGTCTAAAAACGACCACTTTCGACGAATACAAGCGTTTTTAGACATTTTCGTACTTCTCGGACTAAAACTGCATTTTCACGACAAAAAATATTTTTTATCTCTGAAAATAAAATTATTAACGTCAGAGAGCTGGAAATGTCTAAAAACGTTCACTTTCAACGAATACGAGCGTTTTTAGGCATTTTCGTACTTCTCTGAATAAAACTGTATTTTTCACGACAAAAAATATTTTTTATCTCTGAAAATCAATTTATTCAGGTCAGAAAGCTGGAAAAGTCTAAAAACGACCACTTTCGACGAATACAAGCGTTTTTAGACATTTTCGTACTTCTCGGACTAAAATTGCACTTTTCACGACAAAAAATATTTTATATCTTTGAAAATAAATTTATTAACGTCAGAGAGCTGGAAATGTCTAAAAACGTTCACTTTCAACGAATACGAGCGTTTTTAGGCATTTTCGTACTTCTCCGAATAAAACTGTATTTTTCACGACAAAAAATATTTTATATCTCTGGAAAATAAATTTATTCTGGTCAGAAAGCTGGAAACGTCTAAAAACGACCACTTTCGACGAATACAAGCGTTTTTAGACATTTTCGTACTTCTCGGACTAAAACTGCATTTTTCACGACAAAAAATATTTTATATCTTTGAGAATAAATTGATTAACGTCAGAGAGCTGGAAATGTCTAAAAACGTTCACTTTCAACGAATACGAGCGTTTTTAGGCATTTTCGTACTTCTCCGAATAAAACTGTATTTTTCACGACAAAAAATATTTTATATGTCTGGAAATAAATTTATTCTGGTCAGAAAGCTGGAAACGTCTAAAAACGACCACTTTCGACGAATACAAGCGTTTTTAGACAATTTCGTACTTCTCGGACTAAAACTGCATTTTTCACGACAAAAAATATTTTATATCTTTGAAAATAAATTTATTAACGTCAGAGAGCTGGAAATGTCTAAAAACGTTCACTTTCAACGAATACGAGCGTTTTTAGGCATTTTCGTACTTCTCTGAATAAAACTGTATTTTTCACGACAAAAAATATTTTTTATCTCTGAAAATCAATTTATTCAGGTCAGAAAGCTGGAAACGTCTAAAAACGACCACTTTCGACGAATACAAGCGTTTTTAGACATTTTCGTACTTCTCGGACTAAAACTGCATTTTTCACGACAAAAAATATTTTATATCTTTGAAAATAAATTTATTAACGTCAGAGAGCTGGAAATGTCTAAAAACATTCACTTTCAACGAATACGAGCGTTTTTAGGCATTTTCGTACTTCTCCGAATAAAACTGTATTTTTCACGACAAAAAATATTTTATATGTCTGGAAATAAATTTATTCTGGTCAGAAAGCTGGAAACGTCTAAAAACGACCACTTTCGACGAATACAAGCGTTTTTAGACATTTTCGTACTTCTCGGACTAAAACTGCATTTTTCACGACAAAAAATATTTTATATCTTTGAAAATAAATTTATTAACGTCAGAGAGCTGGAAATGTCTAAAAACGTTCACTTTCAACGAATACGATCGTTTTTAGGCATTTTCGTACTTGTCCGAATAAAACTGTATTTTTCACGACAAAAAATATTTTTTATCTCTGAAAATAAAATTATTAACGTCAGAGAGCTGGAAATGTCTAAAAACGTTCACTTTCAACGAATACGAGAGTTTTTAGGCATTTTCGTACTTCTCTGAATAAAACTGTATTTTTCACGACAAAAAATATTTTTTATCTCTGAAAATCAATTTATTCAGGTCAGAAAGCTGGAAACGTCTAAAAACGACCACTTTCGACGAATACAAGCGTTTTTAGACATTTTCGTACTTCTCGGACTAAAACTGCATTTTTCACGACAAAAAATATTTTATATCTTTGAAAATAAATTTATTAACGTCAGAGAGCTGGAAATGTCTAAAAACGTTCACTTTCAACGAATACGATCGTTTTTAGGCATTTTCGTACTTCTCCGAATAAAACTGTATTTTTCACGACAAAAAATATTTTTTATCTCTGAAAATCAATTTATTCAGGTCAGAAAGCTGAAAACGTCTAAAAACGTTCACTTTCAACGAATACGAGCGTTTTTAGGCATTTTCGTACTTCTCCGAATAAAACTGTATTTTTCACGACAAAAAATATTTTATATGTCTGGAAATAAATTTATTCTGGTCAGAAAGCTGGAAACGTCTAAAAACGACCACTTTCGACGAATACAAGCGTTTTTAGACATTTTCGTACTTCTCATACTAAAACTGCATTTTTCACGACAAAAAATATTTTATATCTTTGAAAATAAACTTATTAACGTCAGAGAGCTGGAAATGTCTAAAAACGTTCACTTTCAACGAATACGAGCGTTTTTAGGCATTTTCGTACTTCTCCGAATAAAACTGTATTTTTCACGACAAAAAATATTTTATATCTCTGGAAATAAATTTATTCTGGTCAGAAAGCTGGAAACGTCTAAAAACGACCACTTTCGACGAATACAAGCGTTTTTAGACATTTTCGTACTTCTCGGACTAAAACTGCATTTCTCACGACAAAAAATATTTTATATCTCTGAAAATAAAATTATTAACGTCAGAGAGCTGGAAATGTCTAAAAACGTTCACTTTCAACGAATACGAGCGTTTTTAGGCATTTTCGTACTTCTCTGAATAAAACTGTATTTTTCACGACAAAAAATATTTTTTATCTCTGAAAATCAATTTATTCAGGTCAGAAAGCTGGAAACGTCTAAAAACGACCACTTTCGACGAATACAAGCGTTTTTAGACATTTTCGTACTTCTCGGACTAAAGCTGCATTTTTCACGACAAAAAATATTTTATATCTTTGAAAATAAATTTACTAACGTCAGAGAGCTGGAAATGTCTAAAAACATTCACTTTCAACGAATACGAGCGTTTTTAGGCATTTTCGTACTTCTCCGAATAAAACTGTATTTTTCACGACAAAAAATATTTTATATCTCTGGAAATAAATTTATTCTGGTCAGAAAGCTGGAAACGTCTAAAAACGACCACTTTCGACGAATACAAGCGTTTTTAGACATTTTCGTACTTCTCGGACTAAAACTGCATTTTTCACGACAAAAAATATTTTATATCTTTGAAAATAAATTTATTAACGTCAGAGAGCTGGAAATGTCTAAAAACGTTCACTTTCAACGAATACGATCGTTTTTAGGCATTTTCGTACTTCTCCGAATAAAACTGTATTTTTCACGACAAAAAATATTTTTTATCTCTGAAAATCAATTTATTCAGGTCAGAAAGCTGGAAACGTCTAAAAACGACCACTTTCGACGAATACAAGCGTTTTTAGACATTTTCGTACTTCTCGGACTAAAACTGCATTTTCACGACAAAAAATATTTTTTATCTCTGAAAATAAAATTATTAACGTCAGAGAGCTGGAAATGTCTAAAAACGTTCACTTTCAACGAATACGAGCGTTTTTAGGCATTTTCGTACTTCTCTGAATAAAACTGTATTTTTCACGACAAAAAATATTTTTTATCTCTGAAAATCAATTTATTCAGGTCAGAAAGCTGGAAAAGTCTAAAAACGACCACTTTCGACGAATACAAGCGTTTTTAGACATTTTCGTACTTCTCGGACTAAAATTGCACTTTTCACGACAAAAAATATTTTATATCTTTGAAAATAAATTTATTAACGTCAGAGAGCTGGAAATGTCTAAAAACGTTCACTTTCAACGAATACGAGCGTTTTTAGGCATTTTCGTACTTCTCCGAATAAAACTGTATTTTTCACGACAAAAAATATTTTATATCTCTGGAAAATAAATTTATTCTGGTCAGAAAGCTGGAAACGTCTAAAAACGACCACTTTCGACGAATACAAGCGTTTTTAGACATTTTCGTACTTCTCGGACTAAAACTGCATTTTTCACGACAAAAAATATTTTATATCTTTGAGAATAAATTGATTAACGTCAGAGAGCTGGAAATGTCTAAAAACGTTCACTTTCAACGAATACGAGCGTTTTTAGGCATTTTCGTACTTCTCCGAATAAAACTGTATTTTTCACGACAAAAAATATTTTATATGTCTGGAAATAAATTTATTCTGGTCAGAAAGCTGGAAACGTCTAAAAACGACCACTTTCGACGAATACAAGCGTTTTTAGACAATTTCGTACTTCTCGGACTAAAACTGCATTTTTCACGACAAAAAATATTTTATATCTTTGAAAATAAATTTATTAACGTCAGAGAGCTGGAAATGTCTAAAAACGTTCACTTTCAACGAATACGAGCGTTTTTAGGCATTTTCGTACTTCTCTGAATAAAACTGTATTTTTCACGACAAAAAATATTTTTTATCTCTGAAAATCAATTTATTCAGGTCAGAAAGCTGGAAACGTCTAAAAACGACCACTTTCGACGAATACAAGCGTTTTTAGACATTTTCGTACTTCTCGGACTAAAACTGCATTTTTCACGACAAAAAATATTTTATATCTTTGAAAATAAATTTATTAACGTCAGAGAGCTGGAAATGTCTAAAAACATTCACTTTCAACGAATACGAGCGTTTTTAGGCATTTTCGTACTTCTCCGAATAAAACTGTATTTTTCACGACAAAAAATATTTTATATGTCTGGAAATAAATTTATTCTGGTCAGAAAGCTGGAAACGTCTAAAAACGACCACTTTCGACGAATACAAGCGTTTTTAGACATTTTCGTACTTCTCGGACTAAAACTGCATTTTTCACGACAAAAAATATTTTATATCTTTGAAAATAAATTTATTAACGTCAGAGAGCTGGAAATGTCTAAAAACGTTCACTTTCAACGAATACGATCGTTTTTAGGCATTTTCGTACTTGTCCGAATAAAACTGTATTTTTCACGACAAAAAATATTTTTTATCTCTGAAAATAAAATTATTAACGTCAGAGAGCTGGAAATGTCTAAAAACGTTCACTTTCAACGAATACGAGAGTTTTTAGGCATTTTCGTACTTCTCTGAATAAAACTGTATTTTTCACGACAAAAAATATTTTTTATCTCTGAAAATCAATTTATTCAGGTCAGAAAGCTGGAAACGTCTAAAAACGACCACTTTCGACGAATACAAGCGTTTTTAGACATTTTCGTACTTCTCGGACTAAAACTGCATTTTTCACGACAAAAAATATTTTATATCTTTGAAAATAAATTTATTAACGTCAGAGAGCTGGAAATGTCTAAAAACGTTCACTTTCAACGAATACGATCGTTTTTAGGCATTTTCGTACTTCTCCGAATAAAACTGTATTTTTCACGACAAAAAATATTTTTTATCTCTGAAAATCAATTTATTCAGGTCAGAAAGCTGGAAACGTCTAAAAACGTTCACTTTCAACGAATACGAGCGTTTTTAGGCATTTTCGTACTTCTCCGAATAAAACTGTATTTTTCACGACAAAAAATATTTTATATGTCTGGAAATAAATTTATTCTGGTCAGAAAGCTGGAAACGTCTAAAAACGACCACTTTCGACGAATACAAGCGTTTTTAGACATTTTCGTACTTCTCATACTAAAACTGCATTTTTCACGACAAAAAATATTTTATATCTTTGAAAATAAACTTATTAACGTCAGAGAGCTGGAAATGTCTAAAAACGTTCACTTTCAACGAATACGAGCGTTTTTAGGCATTTTCGTACTTCTCCGAATAAAACTGTATTTTTCACGACAAAAAATATTTTATATCTCTGGAAATAAATTTATTCTGGTCAGAAAGCTGGAAACGTCTAAAAACGACCACTTTCGACGAATACAAGCGTTTTTAGACATTTTCGTACTTCTCGGACTAAAACTGCATTTCTCACGACAAAAAATATTTTATATCTCTGAAAATAAAATTATTAACGTCAGAGAGCTGGAAATGTCTAAAAACGTTCACTTTCAACGAATACGAGCGTTTTTAGGCATTTTCGTACTTCTCTGAATAAAACTGTATTTTTCACGACAAAAAATATTTTTTATCTCTGAAAATCAATTTATTCAGGTCAGAAAGCTGGAAACGTCTAAAAACGACCACTTTCGACGAATACAAGCGTTTTTAGACATTTTCGTACTTCTCGGACTAAAGCTGCATTTTTCACGACAAAAAATATTTTATATCTTTGAAAATAAATTTATTAACGTCAGAGAGCTGGAAATGTCTAAAAACATTCACTTTCAACGAATACGAGCGTTTTTAGGCATTTTCGTACTTCTCCGAATAAAACTGTATTTTTCACGACAAAAAATATTTTATATCTCTGGAAATAAATTTATTCTGGTCAGAAAGCTGGAAACGTCTAAAAACGACCACTTTCGACGAATACAAGCGTTTTTAGACATTTTCGTACTTCTCGGACTAAAACTGCATTTTTCACGACAAAAAATATTTTATATCTTTGAAAATAAATTTATTAACGTCAGAGAGCTGGAAATGTCTAAAAACGTTCACTTTCAACGAATACGATCGTTTTTAGGCATTTTCGTACTTCTCCGAATAAAACTGTATTTTTCACGACAAAAAATATTTTTTATCTCTGAAAATCAATTTATTCAGGTCAGAAAGCTGGAAACGTCTAAAAACGACCACTTTCGACGAATACAAGCGTTTTTAGGCATTTTCGTACTTCTCCGAATAAAACTGTATTTTTCACGACAAAACATATTTTATATCTCTGGAAATAAATTTATTCTGGTCAGAAAGCTGGAAACGTCTAAAAACGACCACTTTCGACGAATACAAGCGTTTTTAGACATTTTCGTACTTCTCGGACTAAAACTGCATTTTTCACGACAAAAAATATTTTATATCTTTGAAAATAAATTTATTAACGTCAGAGAGCTGGAAATGTCTAAAAACGTTCACTTTCAACGAATACGATCGTTTTTAGGCATTTTCGTACTTGTCCGAATAAAACTGTATTTTTCACGACAAAAAATATTTTTTATCTCTGAAAATCAATTTATTCAGGTCAGAAAGCTGGAAACGTCTAAACACGACCACTTTCGACGAATACAAGCGTTTTTAGACATTTTCGTACTTCTCGGACTAAAACTGCATTTTTCACGACAAAAAATATTTTTTATCTCTGAAAATAAAATTATTAACGTCAGAGAGCTGGAAATGTCTAAAAACGTTCACTTTCAACGAATACGAGCGTTTTTAGGCATTTTCGTACTTCTCTGAATAAAACTGTATTTTTCACGACAAAAAATATTTTTTATCTCTGAAAATCAATTTATTCAGGTCAGAAAGCTGGAAACGTCTAAAAACGACCACTTTCGACGAATACAAGCGTTTTTAGACATTTTCGTACTTCTCGGACTAAAATTGCATTTTTCACGACAAAAAATATTTTATATCTTTCAAAATAAATTTATTAACGTCAGAGAGCTGGAAATGTCTAAAAACGTTCACTTTCAACGAATACGAGCGTTTTTAGGCATTTTCGTACTTCTCCGAATAAAACTGTATTTTTCACGACAAAAAATATTTTATATCTCTGGAAATAAATTTATTCTGGTCAGAAAGCTGGAAACGTCTAAAAACGACCACTTTCGACGAATACAAGCGTTTTTAGACATTTTCGTACTTCTCGGACTAAAACTGCATTTTTCACGACAAAAAATATTTTATATCTTTGAAAATAAATTTATTAACGTCAGAGAGCTGGAAATGTCTAAAAACGTTCACTTTCAACGAATACGATCGTTTTTAGGCATTTTCGTACTTGTCCGAATAAAACTGTATTTTTCACGACAAAAAATATTTTTTATCTCTGAAAATAAAATTATTAACGTCAGAGAGCTGGAAATGTCTAAAAACGTTCACTTCCAACGAATACGAGAGTTTTTAGGCATTTTCGTACTTCTCTGAATAAAACTGTATTTTTCACGACAAAAAATATTTTTTATCTCTGAAAATCAATTTATTCAGGTCAGAAAGCTGGAAACGTCTAAAAACGACCACTTTCGACGAATACAAGCGTTTTTAGACATTTTCGTACTTCTCGGACTAAAACTGCATTTTTCACGACAAAAAATATTTTATATCTTTGAAAATAAATTTATTAACGTCAGAGAGCTGGAAATGTCTAAAAACGTTCACTTTCAACGAATACGATCGTTTTTAGGCATTTTCGTACTTCTCCGAATAAAACTGTATTTTTCACGACAAAAAATATTTTTTATCTCTGAAAATCAATTTATTCAGGTCAGAAAGCTGGAAACGTCTAAAAACGTTCACTTTCAACGAATACGAGCGTTTTTAGGCATTTTCGTACTTCTCCGAATAAAACTGTATTTTTCACGACAAAAAATATTTTATATGTCTGGAAATAAATTTATTCTGGTCAGAAAGCTGGAAACGTCTAAAAACGACCACTTTCGACGAATACAAGCGTTTTTAGACATTTTCGTACTTCTCATACTAAAACTGCATTTTTCACGACAAAAAATATTTTATATCTTTGAAAATAAACTTATTAACGTCAGAGAGCTGGAAATGTCTAAAAACGTTCACTTTCAACGAATACGAGCGTTTTTAGGCATTTTCGTACTTCTCCGAATAAAACTGTATTTTTCACGACAAAAAATATTTTATATCTCTGGAAATAAATTTATTCTGGTCAGAAAGCTGGAAACGTCTAAAAACGACCACTTTCGACGAATACAAGCGTTTTTAGACATTTTCGTACTTCTCGGACTAAAACTGCATTTCTCACGACAAAAAATATTTTATATCTCTGAAAATAAAATTATTAACGTCAGAGAGCTGGAAATGTCTAAAAACGTTCACTTTCAACGAATACGAGCGTTTTTAGGCATTTTCGTACTTCTCTGAATAAAACTGTATTTTTCACGACAAAAAATATTTTTTATCTCTGAAAATCAATTTATTCAGGTCAGAAAGCTGGAAACGTCTAAAAACGACCACTTTCGACGAATACAAGCGTTTTTAGACATTTTCGTACTTCTCGGACTAAAGCTGCATTTTTCACGACAAAAAATATTTTATATCTTTGAAAATAAATTTATTAACGTCAGAGAGCTGGAAATGTCTAAAAACATTCACTTTCAACGAATACGAGCGTTTTTAGGCATTTTCGTACTTCTCCGAATAAAACTGTATTTTTCACGACAAAAAATATTTTATATCTCTGGAAATAAATTTATTCTGGTCAGAAAGCTGGAAACGTCTAAAAACGACCACTTTCGACGAATACAAGCGTTTTTAGACATTTTCGTACTTCTCGGACTAAAACTGCATTTTTCACGACAAAAAATATTTTATATCTTTGAAAATAAATTTATTAACGTCAGAGAGCTGGAAATGTCTAAAAACGTTCACTTTCAACGAATACGATCGTTTTTAGGCATTTTCGTACTTCTCCGAATAAAACTGTATTTTTCACGACAAAAAATATTTTTTATCTCTGAAAATCAATTTATTCAGGTCAGAAAGCTGGAAACGTCTAAAAACGACCACTTTCGACGAATACAAGCGTTTTTAGGCATTTTCGTACTTCTCCGAATAAAACTGTATTTTTCACGACAAAACATATTTTATATCTCTGGAAATAAATTTATTCTGGTCAGAAAGCTGGAAACGTCTAAAAACGACCACTTTCGACGAATACAAGCGTTTTTAGACATTTTCGTACTTCTCGGACTAAAACTGCATTTTTCACGACAAAAAATATTTTATATCTTTGAAAATAAATTTATTAACGTCAGAGAGCTGGAAATGTCTAAAAACGTTCACTTTCAACGAATACGATCGTTTTTAGGCATTTTCGTACTTGTCCGAATAAAACTGTATTTTTCACGACAAAAAATATTTTTTATCTCTGAAAATCAATTTATTCAGGTCAGAAAGCTGGAAACGTCTAAACACGACCACTTTCGACGAATACAAGCGTTTTTAGACATTTTCGTACTTCTCGGACTAAAACTGCATTTTTCACGACAAAAAATATTTTTTATCTCTGAAAATAAAATTATTAACGTCAGAGAGCTGGAAATGTCTAAAAACGTTCACTTTCAACGAATACGAGCGTTTTTAGGCATTTTCGTACTTCTCTGAATAAAACTGTATTTTTCACGACAAAAAATATTTTTTATCTCTGAAAATCAATTTATTCAGGTCAGAAAGCTGGAAACGTCTAAAAACGACCACTTTCGACGAATACAAGCGTTTTTAGACATTTTCGTACTTCTCGGACTAAAATTGCATTTTTCACGACAAAAAATATTTTATATCTTTGAAAATAAATTTATTAACGTCAGAGAGCTGGAAATGTCTAAAAACGTTCACTTTCAACGAATACGAGCGTTTTTAGGCATTTTCGTACTTCTCCGAATAAAACTGTATTTTTCACGACAAAAAATATTTTATATGTCTGGAAATAAATTTATTCTGGTCAGAAAGCTGGAAACGTCTAAAAACGACCACTTTCGACGAATACAAGCGTTTTTAGACATTTTCGTACTTCTCGGACTAAAGCTGCATTTTTCACGACAAAAAATATTTTATATCTTTGAAAATAAATTTATTAACGTCAGAGAGCTGGAAATGTCTAAAAACGTTCACTTTCAACGAATACGATCGTTTTTAGGCATTTTCGTACTTCTCCGAATAAAACTGTATTTTTCACGACAAAAAATATTTTTTATCTCTGAAAATCAATTTATTCAGGTCAGAAAGCTGGAAACGTCTAAAAACGACAACTTTCGACGAATACAAGCGTTTTTAGACATTTTCGTACTTCTCGGACTAAAACTGCATTTTTCACGACAAAAAATATTTTTTATCTCTGAAAATAAAATTATTAACGTCAGAGAGCTGGAAATGTCTAAAAACGTTCACTTTCAACGAATACGAGCGTTTTTAGGCATTTTCGTACTTCTCTGAATAAAACTGTATTTTTCACGACAAAAAATATTTTTTATCTCTGAAAATCAATTTATTCAGGTCAGAAAGCTGGAAACGTCTAAAAACGACCACTTTCGACGAATACAAGCGTTTTTAGACATTTTCGTACTTCTCGGACTAAAACTGCATTTTTCACGACAAAAAATATTTTATATCTTTGAAAATAAATTTATTAACGTCAGAGAGCTGGAAATGTCTAAAAACGTTCACTTTCAACGAATACGATCGTTTTTAGGCATTTTCGTACTTCTCCGAATAAAACTGTATTTTTCACGACAAAAAATATTTTTTATCTCTGAAAATCAATTTATTCAGGTCAGAAAGCTGGAAACGTCTAAAAACGACCACTTTCGACGAATACAAGCGTTTTTAGGCATTTTCGTACTTCTCCGAATAAAACTGTATTTTTCACGACAAAACATATTTTATATCTCTGGAAATAAATTTATTCTGGTCAGAAAGCTGGAAACGTCTAAAAACGACCACTTTCGACGAATACAAGCGTTTTTGGACATTTTCGTACTTCTCGGACTAAAACTGCATTTTTCACGACAAAAAATATTTTATATCTTTGAAAATAAATTTATTAACGTCAGAGAGCTGGAAATGTCTAAAAACGTTCACTTTCAACGAATACGATCGTTTTTAGGCATTTTCGTACTTGTCCGAATAAAACTGTATTTTTCACGACAAAAAATATTTTTTATCTCTGAAAATCAATTTATTCAGGTCAGAAAGCTGGAAACGTCTAAACACGACCACTTTCGACGAATACAAGCGTTTTTAGACATTTTCGTACTTCTCGGACTAAAACTGCATTTTTCACGACAAAAAATATTTTTTATCTCTGAAAATAAAATTATTAACGTCAGAGAGCTGGAAATGTCTAAAAACGTTCACTTTCAACGAATACGAGCGTTTTTAGGCATTTTCGTACTTCTCTGAATAAAACTGTATTTTTCACGACAAAAAATATTTTTTATCTCTGAAAATCAATTTATTCAGGTCAGAAAGCTGGAAACGTCTAAAAACGACCACTTTCGACGAATACAAGCGTTTTTAGACATTTTCGTACTTCTCGGACTAAAATTGCATTTTTCACGACAAAAAATATTTTATATCTTTCAAAATAAATTTATTAACGTCAGAGAGCTGGAAATGTCTAAAAACGTTCACTTTCAACGAATACGAGCGTTTTTAGGCATTTTCGTACTTCTCCGAATAAAACTGTATTTTTCACGACAAAAAATATTTTATATCTCTGGAAATAAATTTATTCTGGTCAGAAAGCTGGAAACGTCTAAAAACGACCACTTTCGACGAATACAAGCGTTTTTAGACATTTTCGTACTTCTCGGACTAAAACTGCATTTTTCACGACAAAAAATATTTTATATCTTTGAAAATAAATTTATTAACGTCAGAGAGCTGGAAATGTCTAAAAACGTTCACTTTCAACGAATACGAGCGTTTTTAGGCATTTTCGTACTTCTCCGAATAAAACTGTATTTTTCACGACAAAAAATATTTTATATGTCTGGAAATAAATTTATTCTGGTCAGAAAGCTGGAAACGTCTAAAAACGACCACTTTCGACGAATACAAGCGTTTTTAGACATTTTCGTACTTCTCGGACTAAAGCTGCATTTTTCACGACAAAAAATATTTTATATCTTTGAAAATAAATTTATTAACGTCAGAGAGCTGGAAATGTCTAAAAACGTTCACTTTCAACGAATACGATCGTTTTTAGGCATTTTCGTACTTCTCCGAATAAAACTGTATTTTTCACGACAAAAAATATTTTTTATCTCTGAAAATCAATTTATTCAGGTCAGAAAGCTGGAAACGTCTAAAAACGACAACTTTCGACGAATACAAGCGTTTTTAGACATTTTCGTACTTCTCGGACTAAAACTGCATTTTTCACGACAAAAAATATTTTTTATCTCTGAAAATAAAATTATTAACGTCAGAGAGCTGGAAATGTCTAAAAACGTTCACTTTCAACGAATACGAGCGTTTTTAGACATTTTCGTACTTCTCTGAATAAAACTGTATTTTTCACGACAAAAAATATTTTTTATCTCTGAAAATCAATTTATTCAGGTCAGAAAGCTGGAAACGTCTAAAAACGACCACTTTCGACGAATACAAGCGTTTTTAGACATTTTCGTACTTCTCGGACTAAAACTGCATTTTTCACGACAAAAAATATTTTATATCTTTGAAAATAAATTTATTAACGTCAGAGAGCTGGAAATGTCTAAAAACGTTCACTTTCAACGAATACGATCGTTTTTAGGCATTTTCGTACTTCTCCGAATAAAACTGTATTTTTCACGACAAAAAATATTTTTTATCTCTGAAAATCAATTTATTCAGGTCAGAAAGCTGGAAACGTCTAAAAACGACCACTTTCGACGAATACAAGCGTTTTTAGACATTTTCGTACTTCTCGGACTAAAACTGCATTTTTCACGACAAAAAATATTTTTTATCTCTGAAAATAAAATTATTAACGTCAGAGAGCTGGAAATGTCTAAAAACGTTCACTTTCAACGAATACGGGCGTTTTTAGGCATTTTCGTACTTCTCTGAATAAAACTGTATTTTTCACGACAAAAAATATTTTTTATCTCTGAAAATCAATTTATTCAGGTCAGAAAGCTGGAAACGTCTAAAAACGACCACTTTCGACGAATACAAGCGTTTTTAGACATTTTCGTACTTCTCGGACTAAAACTGCATTTTTCACGACAAAAAATATTTTATATCTTTGAAAATAAATTTATTAACGTCAGAGAGCTGGAAATGTCTAAAAACGTTCACTTTCAACGAATACGAGCGTTTTTAGGCATTTTCGTACTTCTCCGAATAAAACTGTATTTTTCACGACAAAAAATATTTTTTATCTCTGAAAATCAATTTATTCAGGTCAGAAAGCTGGAAACGTCTAAAAACGTTCACTTTCAACGAATACGAGCGTTTTTAGGCATTTTCGTACTTCTCCGAATAAAACTGCATTTTTCACGACAAAAAATATTTTATATCTTTGAAAATAAATTTATTAACGTCAGAGAGCTGGAAATGTCTAAAAACGTTCACTTTCAACGAATACGAGCGTTTTTAGGCATTTTCGTACTTCTCTGAATAAAACTGTATTTTTCACGACAAAAAATATTTTTTATCTCTGAAAATCAATTTATTCAGGTCAGAAAGCTGGAAACGTCTAAAAACGACCACTTTCGACGAATACAAGCGTTTTTAGACATTTTCGTACTTCTCGGACTAAAACTGCATTTTTCACGACAAAAAATATTTTATATCTTTGAAAATAAATTTATTAACGTCAGAGAGCTGGAAATGTCTAAAAACGTTCACTTTCAACGAATACGAGCGTTTTTAGGCATTTTCGTACTTCTCTGAATAAAACTGTATTTTTCACGACAAAAAATATTTTTTATCTCTGAAAATCAATTTATTCAGGTCAGAAAGCTGGAAACGTCTAAAAACGACCACTTTCGACGAATACAAGCGTTTTTAGACATTTTCGTACTTCTCGGACTAAAACTGCATTTTTCACGACAAAAAATATTTTATATCTTTGAAAATAAATTTATTAACGTCAGAGAGCTGGAAATGTCTAAAAACGTTCACTTTCAACGAATACGATCGTTTTTAGGCATTTTCGTACTTCTCCGAATAAAACTGTATTTTTCACGACAAAAAATATTTTTTATCTCTGAAAATCAATTTATTCAGGTCAGAAAGCTGGAAACGTCTAAAAACGACCACTTTCGACGAATACAAGCGTTTTTAGACATTTTCGTACTTCTCGGACTAAAACTGCATTTTTCACGACAAAAAATATTTTATATCTTTGAAAATAAATTTATTAACGTCAGAGAGCTGGAAATGTCTAAAAACGTTCACTTTCAACGAATACGATCGTTTTTAGGCATTTTCGTACTTCTCCGAATAAAACTGTATTTTTCACGACAAAAAATATTTTTTATCTCTGAAAATCAATTTATTCAGGTCAGAAAGCTGGAAACGTCTAAAAACGACCACTTTCGACGAATACAAGCGTTTTTAGACATTTTCGTACTTCTCGGACTAAAACTGCATTTTTCACGACAAAAAATATTTTATATCTTTGAAAATAAATTTATTAACGTCAAAGAGCTGGAAATATCTAAAAACGTTCACTTTCAACGAATACGAGCGTTTTTAGGCATTTTCGTACTTCTCCGAATAAAACTGTATTTTTCACGACAAAAAATATTTTATATGTCTGGAAATAAATTTATTCTGGTCAGAAAGCTGGAAACGTCTAAAAACGACCACTTTCGACGAATACAAGCGTTTTTAGACATTTTCGTACTTCTCGGACTAAAACTGCATTTTTCACGACAAAAAATATTTTATATCTTTGAAAATAAATTTATTAACGTCAGAGAGCTGGAAATGTCTAAAAACGTTCACTTTCAACGAATACGATCGTTTTTAGGCATTTTCGTACTTCTCCGAATAAAACTGTATTTTTCACGACAAAAAATATTTTTTATCTCTGAAAATAAAATTATTAACGTCAGAGAGCTGGAAATGTCTAAAAACGTTCACTTTCAACGAATACGAGCGTTTTTAGGCATTTTCGTATTTCTCTGAATAAAACTGTATTTTTCACGACAAAAAATATTTTTTATCTCTGAAAATCAATTTATTCAGGTCAGAAAGCTGGAAACGTCTAAAAACGACCACTTTCGACGAATACAAGCGTTTTTAGACATTTTCGTACTTCTCGGACTAAAACTGCATTTTTCACGACAAAAAATATTTTATATCTTTGAAAATAAATTTATTAACGTCAGAGAGCTGGAAATGTCTAAAAACATTCACTTTCAACGAATACGAGCGTTTTTGGGCATTTTCGTACTTCTCCGAATAAAACTGTATTTTTCACGACAAAAAATATTTTATATGTCTGGAAATAAATTTATTCTGGTCAGAAAGCTGGAAACGTCTAAAAACGACCACTTTCGACGAATACAAGCGTTTTTAGACATTTTCGTACTTCTCGGACTAAAACTGCATTTTTCACGACAAAAAATATTTTATATCTTTGAAAATAAATTTATTAACGTCAGAGAGCTGGAAATGTCTAAAAACGTTCACTTTCAACGAATACGATCGTTTTTAGGCATTTTCGTACTTCTCCGAATAAAACTGTATTTTTCACGACAAAAAATATTTTTTATCTCTGAAAATAAAATTATTAACGTCAGAGAGCTGGAAATGTCTAAAAACGTTCACTTTCAACGAATACGAGAGTTTTTAGGCATTTTCGTACTTCTCTGAATAAAACTGTATTTTTCACGACAAAAAATATTTTTTATCTCTGAAAATCAATTTATTCAGGTCAGAAAGCTGGAAACGTCTAAAAACGACCACTTTCGACGAATACAAGCGTTTTTAGACATTTTCGTACTTCTCGGACTAAAACTGCATTTTTCACGACAAAAAATATTTTATATCTTTGAAAATAAATTTATTAACGTCAGAGAGCTGGAAATGTCTAAAAACATTCACTTTCAACGAATACGAGCGTTTTTCGGCATTTTCGTACTTCTCCGAATAAAACTGTATTTTTCACGACAAAAAATATTTTATATCTCTGGAAATAAATTTATTCTGGTCAGAAGCTGGAAACGTCTAAAAACGACCACTTTCGACGAATACAAGCGTTTTTAGACATTTTCGTACTTCTCGGACTAAAACTGCATTTTTCACGACAAAAAATATTTTATATCTTTGAAAATAAATTTATTAACGTCAGAGAGCTGGAAATGTCTAAAAACGTTCACTTTCAACGAATACGATCGTTTTTAGGCATTTTCGTACTTCTCCGAATAAAACTGTATTTTTCACGACAAAAAATATTTTTTATCTCTGAAAATCAATTTATTCAGGTCAGAAAGCTGGAAACGTCTAAAAACGTTCACTTTCAACGAATACGAGCGTTTTTAGGCATTTTCGTACTTCTCCGAATAAAACTGTATTTTTCACGACAAAAAATATTTTATATGTCTGGAAATAAATTTATTCTGGTCAGAAAGCTGGAAACGTCTAAAAACGACCACTTTCGACGAATACAAGCGTTTTTAGACATTTTCGTACTTCTCATACTAAAACTGCATTTTTCACGACAAAAAATATTTTATATCTTTGAAAATAAACTTATTAACGTCAGAGAGCTGGAAATGTCTAAAAACGTTCACTTTCAACGAATACGAGCGTTTTTAGGCATTTTCGTACTTCTCCGAATAAAACTGTATTTTTCACGACAAAAAATATTTTATATCTCTGGAAATAAATTTATTCTGGTCAGAAAGCTGGAAACGTCTAAAAACGACCACTTTCGACGAATACAAGCGTTTTTAGACATTTTCGTACTTCTCGGACTAAAACTGCATTTCTCACGACAAAAAATATTTTATATCTTTGAAAATAAATTTATTAACGTCAGAGAGCTGGAAATGTCTAAAAACGTTCACTTTCAACGAATACGATCGTTTTTAGGCATTTTCGTACTTCTCCGAATAAAACTGTATTTTTCACGACAAAAAATATTTTTTATCTCTGAAAATAAAATTATTAACGTCAGAGAGCTGGAAATGTCTAAAAACGTTCACTTTCAACGAATACGAGCGTTTTTAGGCATTTTCGTACTTCTCTGAATAAAACTGTATTTTTCACGACAAAAAATATTTTTTATCTTTGAAAATCAATTTATTCAGGTCAGAAAGCTGGAAACGTCTAAAAACGACCACTTTCGACGAATACAAGCGTTTTTAGACATTTTCGTACTTCTCGGACTAAAACTGCATTTTTCACGACAAAAAATATTTTATATCTTTGAAAATAAATTTATTAACGTCAGAGAGCTGGAAATGTCTAAAAACATTCACTTTCAACGAATACGAGCGTTTTTAGGCATTTTCGTACTTCTCCGAATAAAACTGTATTTTTCACGACAAAAAATATTTTATATCTCTGGAAATAAATTTATTCTGGTCAGAAAGCTGGAAACGTCTAAAAACGACCACTTTCGACGAATACAAGCGTTTTTAGACATTTTCGTACTTCTCGGACTAAAACTGCATTTTTCACGACAAAAAATATTTTATATCTTTGAAAATAAATTTATTAACGTCAGAGAGCTGGGAATGTCTAAAAACGTTCACTTTCAACGAATACGATCGTTTTTAGGCATTTTCGTACTTCTCCTAATAAAACTGTATTTTTCACGACAAAAAATCTTTTTTATCTCTGAAAATCAATTTATTCAGGTCAGAAAGCTGGAAACGTCTAAAAACGACCACTTTCGACGAATACAAGCGTTTTTAGGCATTTTCGTACTTCTCCGAATAAAACTGTATTTTTCACGACAAAACATATTTTATATCTCTGGAAATAAATTTATTCTGGTCAGAAAGCTGGAAACGTCTAAAAACGACCACTTTCGACGAATACAAGCGTTTTTAGACATTTTCGTACTTCTCGGACTAAAACTGCATTTTTCACGACAAAAAATATTTTATATCTTTGAAAATAAATTTATTAACGTCAGAGAGCTGGAAATGTCTAAAAACGTTCACTTTCAACGAATACGATCGTTTTTAGGCATTTTCGTACTTGTCCGAATAAAACTGTATTTTTCACGACAAAAAATATTTTTTATGTCTGAAAATCAATTTATTCAGGTCAGAAAGCTGGAAACGTCTAAACACGACCACTTTCGACGAATACAAGCGTTTTTAGACATTTTCGTACTTCTCGGACTAAAACTGCATTTTTCACGACAAAAAATATTTTTTATCTCTGAAAATAAAATTATTAACGTCAGAGAGCTGGAAATGTCTAAAAACGTTCACTTTCAACGAATACGAGCGTTTTTAGGCATTTTCGTACTTCTCTAAAAAAAACTGTATTTTTCACGACAAAAAATATTTTTTATCTCTGAAAATCAATTTATTCAGGTCAGAAAGCTGGAAACGTCTAAAAACGACCACTTTCGACGAATACAAGCGTTTTTAGACATTTTCGTACTTCTCGGACTAAAATTGCATTTTTCACGACAAAAAATATTTTATATCTTTGAAAATAAATTTATTAACGTCAGAGAGCTGGAAATGTCTAAAAACGTTCACTTTCAACGAATACGAGCGTTTTTAGGCATTTTCGTACTTCTCCGAATAAAACTGTATTTTTCACGACAAAAAATATTTTTTATCTCTGAAAATCAATTTATTCAGGTCAGAAAGGTGGAAACGTCTAAACACGACCACTTTCGACGAATACAAGCGTTTTTAGACATTTTCGTACTTCTCGGACTAAAACTGCATTTTTCACGACAAAAAATATTTTATATCTCTGAAAATAAAATTATTAACGTCAGAGAGCTGAAAATGTCTAAAAACGTTCACTTTCAACGAATACGAGCGTTTTTAGGCATTTTCGTACTTGTCCGAATAAAACTGTATTTTTCACGACAAAAAATATTTTTTATCTCTGAAAATCAATTTATTCAGGTCAGAAAGCTGGAAACGTCTAAACACGACCACTTTCGACGAATACAAGCGTTTTTAGACATTTTCGTACTTCTCGGACTAAAACTGCATTTTTCACGACAAAAAATATTTTATATCTTTGAAAATAAATTTATTAACGTCAGAGAGCTGGAAATGTCTAAAAACGTTCACTTTCAACGAATACGAGCGTTTTTAGGCATTTTCGTACTTCTCCGAATAAAACTGTATTTTTCACGACAAAAAATATTTTATATGTCTGGAAATAAATTTATTCTGGTCAGAAAGCTGGAAACGTCTAAAAACGACCACTTTCGACGAATACAAGCGTTTTTAGACATTTTCGTACTTCTCGGACTAAAGCTGCATTTTTCACGACAAAAAATATTTTATATCTTTGAAAATAAATTTATTAACGTCAGAGAGCTGGAAATGTCTAAAAACGTTCACTTTCAACGAATACGATCGTTTTTAGGCATTTTCGTACTTCTCCGAATAAAACTGTATTTTTCACGACAAAAAATATTTTTTATCTCTGAAAATCAATTTATTCAGGTCAGAAAGCTGGAAACGTCTAAAAACGACAACTTTCGACGAATACAAGCGTTTTTAGACATTTTCGTACTTCTCGGACTAAAACTGCATTTTTCACGACAAAAAATATTTTTTATCTCTGAAAATAAAATTATTAACGTCAGAGAGCTGGAAATGTCTAAAAACGTTCACTTTCAACGAATACGAGCGTTTTTAGGCATTTTCGTACTTCTCTGAATAAAACTGTATTTCTCACGACAAAAAATATTTTTTATCTCTGAAAATCAATTTATTCAGGTCAGAAAGCTGGAAACGTCTAAAAACGACCACTTTCGACGAATACAAGCGTTTTTAGACATTTTCGTACTTCTCGGACTAAAACTGCATTTTTCACGACAAAAAATATTTTATATCTTTGAAAATAAATTTATTAACGTCAGAGAGCTGGAAATGTCTAAAAACGTTCACTTTCAACGAATACGATCGTTTTTAGGCATTTTCGTACTTCTCCGAATAAAACTGTATTTTTCACGACAAAAAATATTTTTTATCTCTGAAAATCAATTTATTCAGGTCAGAAAGCTGGAAACGTCTAAAAACGACCACTTTCGACGAATACAAGCGTTTTTAGACATTTTCGTACTTCTCGGATTAAAACTGCATTTTTCACGACAAAAAATATTTTTTATCTCTGAAAATAAAATTATTAACGTCAGAGAGCTGGAAATGTCTAAAAACGTTCACTTTCAACGAATACGAGCGTTTTTAGGCATTTTCGTACTTCTCTGAATAAAACTGTATTTTTCACGACAAAAAAATATTTTTTATCTCTGAAAATCAATTTATTCAGGTCAGAAAGCTGGAAACGTCTAAAAACGACCACTTTCGACGAATACAAGCGTTTTTAGACATTTTCGTACTTCTCGGACTAAAACTGCATTTTTCACGACAAAAAATATTTTATATCTTTGAAAATAAATTTATTAACGTCAGAGAGCTGGAAATGTCTTAAAACGTTCACTTTCAACGAATACGAGCGTTTTTAGGCATTTTCGTACTTCTCCGAATAAAACTGTATTTTTCACGACAAAAAATATTTTATAACTCTGGAAATAAATTTATTCTGGTCAGAAAGCTGGAAACGTCTAAAAACGACCACTTTCGACGAATACAAGCGTTTTTAGACATTTTCGTACTTCTCGGACTAAAACTGCATTTTTCACGACAAAAAATATTTTATATCTTTGAAAATAAATTTATTAACGTCAAAGAGCTGGAAATGTCTAAAAACGTTCACTTTCAACGAATACGAGCGTTTTTAGGCATTTTCGTACTTCTCCGAATAAAACTGTATTTTTCACGACAAAAAATATTTTATATGTCTGGAAATAAATTTATTCTGGTCAGAAAGCTGGAAACGTCTAAAAACGACCACTTTCGACGAATACAAGCGTTTTTAGACATTTTCGTACTTCTCGGACTAAAACTGCATTTTTCACGACAAAAAATATTTTATATCTTTGAAAATAAATTTATTAACGTCAGAGAGCTGGAAATGTCTAAAAACGTTCACTTTCAACGAATACGATCGTTTTTAGGCATTTTCGTACTTCTCCGAATAAAACTGTATTTTTCACGACAAAAAATATTTTTTATCTCTGAAAATAAAATTATTAACGTCAGAGAGCTGGAAATGTCTAAAAACGTTCACTTTCAACGAATACGAGCGTTTTTAGGCATTTTCGTATTTCTCTGAATAAAACTGTATTTTTCACGACAAAAAATATTTTTTATCTCTGAAAATCAATTTATTCAGGTCAGAAAGCTGGAAACGTCTAAAAACGACCACTTTCGACGAATACAAGCGTTTTTAGACATTTTCGTACTTCTCGGACTAAAACTGCATTTTTCACGACAAAAAATATTTTATATCTCTGGAAATAAATTTATTCTGGTCAGAAAGCTGGAAACGTCTAAAAACGACCACTTTCGACGAATACAAGCGTTTTTAGACATTTTCGTACTGCTCGGACTAAAACTGCATTTTTCACGACAAAAAATATTTTATATCTCTGGAAATAAATTTATTCTGGTCAGAAAGCTGGAAACGTCTAAAAACGACCACTTTCGACGAATACAAGCGTTTTTAGACATTTTCGTACTTCTCGGACTAAAACTGCATTTTTCACGACAAAAAATATTTTATATCTTTGAAAATAAATTTATTAACGTCAGAGAGCTGGAAATGTCTAAAAACGTTCACTTTCAACGAATACGAGCGTTTTTAGGCATTTTCGTACTTCTCCGAATAAAACTGTATTTTTCACGACAAAAAATATTTTATATCTCTGGAAATAAATTTATTCTGGTCAGAAAGCTGGAAACGTCTAAAAACGACCACTTTCGACGAATACAAGCGTTTTTAGACATTTTCGTACTTCTCGGACTAAAACTGCATTTTTCACGACAAAAAATATTTTATATCTTTGAAAATAAATTTATTAACGTCAGAGAGCTGGAAATGTCTAAAAACGTTCACTTTCAACGAATACGAGCGTTTTTAGGCATTTTCGTACTTCTCCGAATAAAACTGTATTTTTCACGACAAAAAATATTTTATATGTCTGGAAATAAATTTATTCTGGTCAGAAAGCTGGAAACGTCTAAAAACGACCACTTTCGACGAATACAAGCGTTTTTAGACATTTTCGTACTTCTCGGACTAAAACTGCATTTTTCACGACAAAAAATATTTTATATCTTTGAAAATAAATTTATTAACGTCAGAGAGCTGGAAATGTCTAAAAACGTTCACTTTCAACGAATACGAGCGTTTTTAGGCATTTTCGTACTTCTCCGAATAAAACTGTATTTTTCACGACAAAAAATATTTTATATCTCTGGAAATAAATTTATTCTGGTCAGAAAGCTGGAAACGTCTAAAAACGACCACTTTCGACGAATACAAGCGTTTTTAGACATTTTCGTACTTCTCGGACTAAAACTGCATTTTTCACGACAAAAAATATTTTATATCTTTGAAAATAAATTTATTAACGTCAGAGAGCTGGAAATGTCTAAAAACGTTCACTTTCAACGAATACGAGCGGTTTTAGGCATTTTCGTACTTTTCTGAATAAAACTGTATTTTTCACGACAAAAAATATTTTTTATCTCTGAAAATCAATTTATTCAGGTCAGAAAGCTGGAAACGTCTAAAAACGACCACTTTCGACGAATACAAGCGTTTTTAGACATTTTCGTACTTCTCGGACTAAAACTGCATTTTTCACGACAAAAAATTATTTATATCTTTGAAAATAAATTTATTACCGTCAGAGAGCTGGAAATGTCTAAAAACGTGCACTTTCAACGAATACGATCGTTTTTAGGCATTTTCGTACTTCTCCGAATAAAACTGTATTTTTCACGACAAAAAATATTTTTTATCTCTGAAAATCAATTTATTCAGGTCAGAAAGCTGGAAACGTCTAAAAACGACCACTTTCGACGAATACAAGCGTTTTTAGACATTTTCGTACTTCTCGGACTAAAACTGCATTTTTCACGACAAAAAATATTTTTTATCTCTGAAAATAAAATTATTAACGTCAGAGAGCTGGAAATGTCTAAAAACGTTCACTTTCAACGAATACGAGCGTTTTTAGGCATTTTCGTACTTCTCTGAATAAAACTGTATTTTTCACGACAAAAAATATTTTTTATCTCTGAAAATCAATTTATTCAGGTCAGAAAGCTGGAAACGTCTAAAAATGACCACTTTCGACGAATACAAGCGTTTTTAGACATTTTCGTACTTCTCGGACTAAAACTGCATTTTTCACGACAAAAAATATTTTATATCTTTGAAAATAAATTTATTAACGTCAGAGAGCTGGAAATGTCTAAAAACGTTCACTTTCAACGAATACGATCGTTTTTAGGCATTTTCGTACTTCTCCGAATAAAACTGTATTTTTCACGACAAAAAATATTTTTTATTTCTGAAAATCAATTTATTCAGGTCAGAAAGCTGGAAACGTCTAAAACTGACCACTTTCGACGAATACAAGCGTTTTTAGACATTTTCGTACTTCTCGGACTAAAATTGCATTTTTCACGACAAACAATATTTTATATCTTTGAAAATAAATTTATTAACGTCAGAGAGCTGGAAATGTCTAAAAACGTTCACTTTCAACGAATACGAGCGATTTTAGGCATTTTCGTACTTCTCCGAATAAAACTGTATTTTTCACGACAAAAAATATTTTATATCTCTGGAAATAAATTTATTCTGGTCAGAAAGCTGGAAACGTCTAAAAACGACCACTTTCGACGAATACAAGCGTTTTTAGACATTTTCGTACTTCTCGGACTAAAACTGCATTTTTCACGACAAAAAATATTTTATATCTTTGAAAATAAATTTATTAACGTCAGAGAGCTGGAAATGTCTAAAAACGTTCACTTTCAACGAATACGAGCGTTTTTAGGCATTTTCGTACTTCTCCGAATAAAACTGTATTTTTCACGACAAAAAATATTTTATATCTCTGGAAATAAATTTATTCTGGTCAGAAAGCTGGAAACCTCTAAAAACGACCACTTTCGACGAATACAAGCGTTTTTAGACATTTTCGTACTTCTCGGACTAAAACTGCATTTTTCACGACAAAAAATATTTTATATCTTTGAAAATAAATTTATTAACGTCAGAGAGCTGGAAATGTCTAAAAACGTTCACTTTCAACGAATACGATCGTTTTTAGGCATTTTCGTACTTCTCCGAATAAAACTGTATTTTTCACGACAAAAAATATTTTTTATCTCTGAAAATCAATTTATTCAGGTCAGAAAGCTGGAAACGTCTAAAAACGACCACTTTCGACGAATACAAGCGTTTTTAGACATTTTCGTACTTCTCGGACTAAAACTGCATTTTTCACGACAAAAAATATTTTTTATCTCTGAAAATAAAATTATTAACGTCAGAGAGCTGGAAATGTCTAAAAACGTTCACTTTCAACGAATACGAGCGTTGTTAGGCATTTTCGTACTTCTCTGAATAAAACTGTATTTTTCACGACAAAAAATATTTTTTATCTCTGAAAATCAATTTATTCAGGTCAGAAAGCTGGAAACGTCTAAAAACGACCACTTTCGACGAATACAAGCGTTTTTAGACATTTTCGTACTTCTCGGACTAAAACTACATTTTTCACGACAAAAAATATTTTATATCTTTGAAAATAAAATTATTAACGTCAGAGAGCTGGAAATGTCTAAAAACGTTCACTTTCAACGAATACGAGCGTTTTTAGGCATTTTCGTACTTCTCCGAATAAAACTGTATTTTTCACGACAAAAAATATTTTATATCTCTGGAAATAAATTTATTCTGGTCAGAAAGCTGGAAACGTCTAAAAACGACCACTTTCGACGAATAAAAGCGTTTTTAGACATTTTCGTACTTCTCGGACTAAAACTGCATTTTTCACGACAAAAAATATTTTATATCTTTGAAAATAAATTTATTAACGTCAGAGAGCTGGAAATGTCTAAAAACGTTCACTTTCAACGAATACGATCGTTTTTAGGCATTTTCGTACTTCTCCGAATAAAACTGTATTTTTCACGACAAAAAATATTTTTTATCTCTGAAAATCAATTTATTCAGGTCAGAAAGCTGGAAACGTCTAAAAACGACCACTATCGACGAATACAAGCGTTTTTAGACATTTTCGTACTTGTCGGACTAAAACTGCATTTTTCACGACAAAAAATATTTTATATCTTTGAAAATAAATTTATTAACGTCAGAGAGCTGGAAATGTCTAAAAACGTTCACTTTCAACGAATACGATCGTTTTTAGGCATTTTCGTACTTCTCCGAATAAAACTGTATTTTTCACGACAAAAAATATTTTTTATCTCTGAAAATCAATTTATTCAGGTCAGAAAGCTGGAAACGTCTAAAAACGACAACTTTCGACGAATACAAGCGTTTTTAGACATTTTCGTACTTCTCGGACTAAAACTGCATTTTTCACGACAAAAAATATTTTTTATCTCTGAAAATAAAATTATTAACGTCAGAGAGCTGGAAATGTCTAAAAACGTTCACTTTCAACGAATACGAGCGTTTTTAGGCATTTTCGTACTTCTCTGAATAAAACTGTATTTTTCACGACAAAAAATATTTTTTATCTCTGAAAATCAATTTATTCAGGTCAGAAAGCTGGAAACGTCTAAAAACGACCACTTTCGACGAATACAAGCGTTTTTAGACATTTTCGTACTTCTCGGACTAAAACTGCATTTTTCACGACAAAAAATATTTTATATCTTTGAAAATAAATTTATTAACGTCAGAGAGCTGGAAATGTCTAAAAACGTTCACTTTCAACGAATACGATCGTTTTTAGGCATTTTCGTACTTCTCCGAATAAAACTGTATTTTTCACGACAAAAAATATTTTTTATCTCTGAAAATCAATTTATTCAGGTCAGAAAGCTGGAAACGTCTAAAAACGACCACTTTCGACGAATACAAGCGTTTTTAGACATTTTCGTACTTCTCGGACTAAAACTGCATTTTTCACGACAAAAAATATTTTTTATCTCTGAAAATAAAATTATTAACGTCAGAGAGCTGGAAATGTCTAAAAACGTTCACTTTCAACGAATACGAGCGTTTTTAGGCATTTTCGTACTTCTCTGAATAAAACTGTATTTTTCACGACAAAAAATATTTTTTATCTCTGAAAATCAATTTATTCAGGTCAGAAAGCTGGAAACGTCTAAAAACGACCACTTTCGACGAATACAAGCGTTTTTAGACATTTTCGTACTTCTCGGACTAAAACTGCATTTTTCACGACAAAAAATATTTTATATCTTTGAAAATAAATTTATTAACGTCAGAGAGCTGGAAATGTCTAAAAACGTTCACTTTCAACGAATACGAGCGTTTTTAGGCATTTTCGTACTTCTCCGAATAAAACTGTATTTTTCACGACAAAAAATATTTTATATCTCTGGAAATAAATTTATTCTGGTCAGAAAGCTGGAAACGTCTAAAAACGACCACTTTCGACGAATACAAGCGTTTTTAGACATTTTCGTACTTCTCGGACTAAAACTGCATTTTTCACGACAAAAAATATTTTATATCTTTGAAAATAAATTTATTAACGTCAGAGAGCTGGAAATGTCTAAAAACGTTCACTTTCAACGAATACGAGCGTTTTTAGGCATTTTCGTACTTCTCCGAATAAAACTGTATTTTTCACGACAAAAAATATTTTATATGTCTGGAAATAAATTTATTCTGGTCAGAAAGCTGGAAACGTCTAAAAACGACCACTATCGTCGAATACAAGCGTTTTTAGACATTTTCGTACTTCTCGGACTAAAACTGCATTTTTCACGACAAAAAATATTTTATATCTTTGAAAATAAATTTATTAACGTCAGAGAGCTGGAAATGTCTAAAAACGTTCACTTTCAACGAATACGATCGTTTTTAGGCATTTTCGTACTTCTCCGAATAAAACTGCATTTTTCACGACAAAAAATATTTTTTATCTCTGAAAATAAAATTATTAACGTCAGAGAGCTGGAAATGTCTAAAAACGTTCACTTTCAACGAATACGAGCGTTTTTAGGCATTTTCGTATTTCTCTGAATAAAACTGTATTTTTCACGACAAAAAATATTTTATATCTCTGGAAATAAATTTATTCTGGTCAGAAAGCTGGAAACGTCTAAAAACGACCACTTTCGACGAATACAAGCGTTTTTAGACATTTTCGTACTTCTCGGACTAAAACTGCATTTTTCACGACAAAAAATATTTTATATCTTTGAAAATAAATTTATTAACGTCAGAGAGCTGGAAATGTCTAAAAACATTCACCTTCAACGAATACGAGCGTTTTTAGGCATTTTCGTACTTCTCCGAATAAAACTGTATTTTTCACGACAAAAAATATTTTATATGTCTGGAAATAAATTTATTCTGGTCAGAAAGCTGGAAACGTCTAAAAACGACCACTATCGACGAATACAAGCGTTTTTAGACATTTTCGTACTTCTCGGACTAAAACTGCATTTTTCACGACAAAAAATATTTTATATCTTTGAAAATAAATTTATTAACGTCAGAGAGCTGGAAATGTCTAAAAACGTTCACTTTCAACGAATACGATCGTTTTTAGGCATTTTCGTACTTCTCCGAATAAAACTGTATTTTTCACGACAAAAAATATTTTTTATCTCTGAAAATAAAATTATTAACGTCAGAGAGCTGGAAATGTCTAAAAACGTTCACTTTCAACGAATACGAGCGTTTTTAGGCATTTTCGTATTTCTCTGAATAAAACTGTATTTTTCACGACAAAAAATATTTTTTATCTCTGAAAATCAATTTATTCAGGTCAGAAAGCTGGAAACGTCTAAAAACGACCACTTTCGACGAATACAAGCGTTTTTAGACATTTTCGTACTTCTCGGACTAAAACTGCATTTTTCACGACAAAAAATATTTTATATCCTTGAAAATAAATTTATTAACGTCAGAGAGCTGGAAATGTCTAAAAACATTCACCTTCAACGAATACGAGCGTTTTTGGGCATTTTCGTACTTCTCCGAATAAAACTGTATTTTTCACGACAAAAAATATTTTATATCTCTGGAAATAAATTTATTCTGGTCAGAAAGCTGGAAACGTCTAAAAACGACCACTTTCGACGAATACAAGCGTTTTTAGACATTTTCGTACTTCTCGGACTAAAACTGCATTTTTCACGACAAAAAATATTTTATATCTTTGAAAATAAATTTATTAACGTCAGAGAGCTGGAAATGTCTTAAAACGTTCACTTTCAACGAATACGAGCGTTTTTAGGCATTTTCGTACTTCTCCGAATAAAACTGTATTTTTCACGACAAAAAATATTTTATATCTCTGGAAATAAATTTATTCTGGTCAGAAAGCTGGAAACGTCTAAAAACGACCACTTTCGACGAATACAAGCGTTTTTAGACATTTTCGTACTTCTCGGACTAAAACTGCATTTTTCACGACAAAAAATATTTTATATCTCTGGAAATAAATTTATTCTGGTCAGAAAGCTGGAAACGTCTAAAAACGACCACTTTCGACGAATACAAGCGTTTTTAGACATTTTCGTACTTCTCGGACTAAAACTGCATTTTTCACGACAAAAAATATTTTATATCTCTGGAAATAAATTTATTCTGGTCAGAAAGCTGGAAACGTCTAAAAACGACCACTTTCGACGAATACAAGCGTTTTTAGACATTTTCGTACTTCTCGGACTAAAACTGCATTTTTCACGACAAAAAATATTTTATATCTTTGAAAATAAATTTATTAACGTCAGAGAGCTGGAAATGTCTAAAAACGTTCACTTTCAACGAATACGAGCGTTTTTAGGCATTTTCGTACTTCTCCGAATAAAACTGTATTTTTCACGACAAAAAATATTTTATATCTCTGGAAATAAATTTATTCTGGTCAGAAAGCTGGAAACGTCTAAAAACGACCACTTTCGACGAATACAAGCGTTTTTAGACATTTTCGTACTTCTCGGACTAAAACTGCATTTTTCACGACAAAAAATATTTTATATCTTTGAAAATAAATTTATTAACGTCAGAGAGCTGGAAATGTCTAAAAACGTTCACTTTCAACGAATACGAGCGTTTTTAGGCATTTTCGTACTTCTCCGAATAAAACTGTATTTTTCACGACAAAAAATATTTTATATGTCTGGAAATAAATTTATTCTGGTCAGAAAGCTGGAAACGTCTAAAAACGACCACTTTCGACGAATACAAACCTTTTTTGACATTTTCGTACTTCTCGGACTAAAACTGCATTTTTCACGACAAAAAATATTTTATATCTTTGAAAATAAATTTATTAACGTCAGAGAGCTGGAAATGTCTAAAAACGTTCACTTTCAACGAATACGAGCGTTTTTAGGCATTTTCGTACTTCTCCGAATAAAACTGTATTTTTCACGACAAAAAATATTTTATATGTCTGGAAATAAATTTATTCTGGTCAGAAAGCTGAAAACGTCTAAAAACGACCACTTTCGACGAATACAAGCGTTTTTAGACATTTTCGTACTTCTCGGACTAAAACTGCATTTTTCACGACAAAAAATATTTTTTATCTCTGAAAATAAAATTATTAACGTCAGAGAGCTGGAAATGTCTAAAAACGTTCACTTTCAACGAATACGAGCGGTTTTAGGCATTTTCGTACTTTTCTGAATAAAACTGTATTTTTCACGACAAAAAACAATTTTTATCTCTGAAAATCAATTTATTCAGGTCAGAAAGCTGGAAACGTCTAAAAACGACCACTTTCGACGAATACAAGCGTTTTTAGACATTTTCGTACTTCTCGGACTAAAACTGCATTTTTCACGACAAAAAATATTTTATATCTTTGAAAATAAATTTATTAACGTCAGAGAGCTGGAAATGTCTAAAAACGTGCACTTTCAACGAATACGATCGTTTTTAGGCATTTTCGTACTTCTCCGAATAAAACTGTATTTTTCACGACAAAAAATATTTTTTATGTCTGAAAATCAATTTATTCAGGTCAGAAAGCTGGAAACGTCTAAAAACGACCACTTTCGACGAATACAAGCGTTTTTAGACATTTTCGTACTTCTCGGACTAAAACTGCATTTTTCACGACAAAAAATATTTTTTATCTCTGAAAATAAAATTATTAACGTCAGAGAGCTGGAAATGTCTAAAAACGTTCACTTTCAACGAATACGAGCGTTTTTAGGCATTTTCGTACTTCTCTGAATAAAACTGTATTTTTCACGACAAAAAATATTTTTTATCTCTGAAAATCAATTTATTCAGGTCAGAAAGCTGGAAACGTCTAAAAATGACCACTTTCGACGAATACAAGCGTTTTTAGACATTTTCGTACTTCTCGGACTAAAACTGCATTTTTCACGACAAAAAATATTTTATATCTTTGAAAATAAATTTATTAACGTCAGAGAGCTGGAAATGTCTAAAAACGTTCACTTTCAACGAATACGATCGTTTTTAGGCATTTTCGTACTTCTCCGAATAAAACTGTATTTTTCACGACAAAAAATATTTTTTATCTCTGAAAATCAATTTATTCAGGTCAGAAAGCTGGAAACGTCTAAAACTGACCACTTTCGACGAATACAAGCGTTTTTAGACATTTTCGTACTTCTCGGACTAAAATTGCATTTTTCACGACAAACAATATTTTATATCTTTGAAAATAAATTTATTAACGTCAGAGAGCTGGAAATGTCTAAAAACGTTCACTTTCAACGAATACGAGCGTTTTTAGGCATTTTCGTACTTCTCCGAATAAAACTGTATTTTTCACGACAAAAAATATTTTATATCTCTGGAAATAAATTTATTCTGGTCAGAAAGCTGGAAACGTCTAAAAACGACCACTTTCGACGAATACAAGCGTTTTTAGACATTTTCGTACTTCTCGGACTAAAACTGCATTTTTCACGACAAAAAATATTTTATATCTTTGAAAATAAATTTATTAACGTCAGAGAGCTGGAAATGTCTAAAAACGTTCACTTTCAACGAATACGAGCGTTTTTAGGCATTTTCGTACTTCTCCGAATAAAACTGTATTTTTCACGACAAAAAATATTTTATATCTCTGGAAATAAATTTATTCTGGTCAGAAAGCTGGAAACCTCTAAAAACGACCACTTTCGACGTATACAAGCGTTTTTAGACATTTTCGTACTTCTCGGACTAAAACTGCATTTTTCACGACAAAAAATATTTTTTATCTCTGAAAATAAAATTATTAACGTCAGAGAGCTGGAAATGTCTAAAAACGTTCACTTTCAACGAATACGAGCGTTTTTAGGCATTTTCGTACTTCTCTGAATAAAACTGTATTTTTCACGACAAAAAATATTTTATATCTCTGGAAATAAATTTATTCTGGTCAGAAAGCTGGAAACGTCTAAAAACGACCACTTTCGACGAATACAAGCGTTTTTAGACATTTTCGTACTTCTCGGACTAAAACTGCATTTTTCACGACAAAAAATATTTTATATCTTTGAAAATAAATTTATTAACGTCAGAGAGCTGGAAATGTCTAAAAACGTTCACTTTCAACGAATACGATCGTTTTTAGGCATTTTCGTACTTCTCCGAATAAAACTGTATTTTTCACGACAAAAAATATTTTTTATCTCTGAAAATCAATTTATTCAGGTCAGAAAGCTGGAAACGTCTAAAAACGACCACTTTCGACGAATACAAGCGTTTTTAGACATTTTCGTACTTCTCGGACTAAAACTGCATTTTTCACGACAAAAAATATTTTATATCTTTGAAAATAAATTTATTAACGTCAGAGAGCTAGAAATGTCTAAAAACGTTCACTTTCAACGAATACGAGCGTTTTTAGGCATTTTCGTACTTCTCCGAATAAAACTGTGTTTTTCACGACAAAAAATATTTTATATCTCTGGAAATAAATTTATTCTGGTAAGAAAGCTGGAAACGTCTAAAAACGACCACTTTCGACGAATACAAGCGTTTTTAGACATTTTCGTACTTCTCGGACTAAAACTGCATTTTTCACGACAAAAAATATTTTTTATCTCTGAAAATAAAATTATTAACGTCAGAGAGCTGGAAATGTCAAAAAACGTTCACTTTCAACGAATACGAGCGGTTTTAGGCATTTTCGTACTTCTCCGAATAAAACTGTATTTTTCACGACAAAAAATATTTTATATCTCTGGAAATCAATTTATTCAGGTCAGAAAGCTGGAAACGTCTAAAAACGACCACTTTCGACGAATACAAGCGTTTTTAGACATTTTCGTACTTCTCGGACTAAAACTGCATTTCTCACGACAAAAAATATTTTATATCTTTGAAAATAAATTTATTAACGTCAGAGAGCTGGAAATGTCTAAAAACGTTCACTTTCAACGAATACGAGCGTTTTTAGGCATTTTCGTACTTCTCCGAATAAAACTGCATTTTTCACGACAAAAAATATTTTATATCTCTGGAAATAAATTTATTCTGGTCAGAAAGCTGGAAACGTCTAAAAACGACCACTTTCGACGAATACAAGCGTTTTTAGACATTTTCGTACTTCTCGGACTAAAACTGCATTTCTCACGACAAAAAATATTTTATATCTTTGAAAATAAATTTATTAACGTCAGAGAGCTGGAAATGTCTAAAAACGTTCACTTTCAACGAATACGAGCGTTTTTAGGCATTTTCGTACTTCTCCGAATAAAACTGCATTTTTCACGACAAAAAATATTTTATATCTCTGGAAATAAATTTATTCTGGTCAGAAAGCTGGAAACGTCTAAAAACGACCACTTTCGACGAATACAAGCGTTTTTAGACATTTTCGTACTTCTCGGACTAAAACTGCATTTCTCACGACAAAAAATATTTTATATCTTTGAAAATAAATTTATTAACGTCAGAGAGCTGGAAACGTCTAAAAACGACCACTTTCGACGAATACAAGCGTTTTTAGACATTTTCGTACTTCTCGGACTAAAACTGCATTTTTCACGACAAAAAATATTTTTTATCTCTGAAAATAAAATTATTAACGTCAGAGAGCTGGAAATGTCTAAAAACGTTCACTTTCAACGAATACGAGCGTTTTTAGGCATTTTCGTACTTCTCTGAATAAAACTGTATTTTTCACGACAAAAAATATTTTTTATCTCTGAAAATCAATTTATTCAGGTCAGAAAGCTGGAAACGTCTAAAAACGACCACTTTCGACGAATACAAGCGTTTTTAGACATTTTCGTACTTCTCGGACTAAAACTGCATTTTTCACGACAAAAAATATTTTATATCTTTGAAAATAATTTTATTAACGTCAGAGAGCTGGAAATGTCTAAAAACGTTCACTTTCAACGAATACGAGCGTTTTTAGGCATTTTCGTACTTCTCCGAATAAAACTGTATTTTTCACGACAAAAAATATTTTATATCTCTGGAAATAAATTTATTCTGGTCAGAAAGCTGGAAACGTCTTAAAACGACCACTTTCGACGAATACAAGCGTTTTTAGACATTTTCGTACTTCTCGGACTAAAACTGCATTTTTCACGACAAAAAATATTTTTTATCTCTGAAAATAAAATTATTAACGTCAGAGAGCTGGAAATGTCAAAAAACGTTCACTTTCAACGAATACGAGCGGTTTTAGGCATTTTCGTACTTCTCTGAATAAAACTGTATTTTTCACGACAAAAAATATTTTTTATCTCTGAAAATCAATTTATTCAGGTCAGAAAGCTGGAAACGTCTAAAAACGACCACTTTCGACGAATACAAGCGTTTTTAGACATTTTCGTACTTCTCGGACTAAAACTGCATTTTTCACGACAAAAAATATTTTATATCTTTGAAAATAAATTTATTAACGTCAGAGAGCTAGAAATGCCTAAAAACGTTCACTTTCAACGAATACGAGCGTTTTTAGGCATTTTCGTACTTCTCCGAATAAAACTGTATTTTTCACGACAAAAAATATTTTATATCTCTGGAAATAAATTTATTCTGGTCAGAAAGCTGGAAACGTCTAAAAACGACCACTTTCGATGAATACAAGCGTTTTTAGACATTTTCGTACTTCTCGGACTAAAACTGCATTTTTCACGACAAAAAATATTTTATATCTTTGAAAATAATTTTATTAACGTCAGAGAGCTGGAAATGTCTAAAAACGTTCACTTTCAACGAATACGAGCGTTTTTAGGCATTTTCGTACTTCTCCGAATAAAACTGTATTTTTCACGACAAAAAATATTTTATATCTCTGGAAATAAATTTATTCTGGTCAGAAAGCTGGAAACGTCTTAAAACGACCACTTTCGACGAATACAAGCGTTTTTAGACATTTTCGTACTTCTCGGACTAAAACTGCATTTTTCACGACAAAAAATATTTTTTATCTCTGAAAATAAAATTATTAACGTCAGAGAGCTGGAAATGTCAAAAAACGTTCACTTTCAACGAATACGAGCGGTTTTAGGCATTTTCGTACTTCTCTGAATAAAACTGTATTTTTCACGACAAAAAATATTTTTTATCTCTGAAAATCAATTTATTCAGGTCAGAAAGCTGGAAACGTCTAAAAACGACCACTTTCGACGAATACAAGCGTTTTTAGACATTTTCGTACTTCTCGGACTAAAACTGCATTTTTCACGACAAAAAATATTTTATATCTTTGAAAATAAATTTATTAACGTCAGAGAGCTAGAAATGCCTAAAAACGTTCACTTTCAACGAATACGAGCGTTTTTAGGCATTTTCGTACTTCTCCGAATAAAACTGTATTTTTCACGACAAAAAATATTTTATATCTCTGGAAATAAATTTATTCTGGTCAGAAAGCTGGAAACGTCTAAAAACGACCACTTTCGATGAATACAAGCGTTTTTAGACATTTTCGTACTTCTCGGACTAAAACTGCATTTTTCACGACAAAAAATATTTTATATCTTTGAAAATAAATTTATTAACGTCAGAGAGCTGGAAATGTCTAAAAACGTGCACTTTCAACGAATACGATCGTTTTTAGGCATTTTCGTACTTCTCCGAATAAAACTGTATTTTTCACGACAAAAAATATTTTTTATCTCTGAAAATCAATTTATTCAGGTCAGAAAGCTGGAAACGTCTAAAAACGACCACTTTCGACGAATACAAGCGTTTTTAGACATTTTCGTACTTCTCGGACTAAAACTGCATTTTTCACGACAAAAAATATTTTTTATCTCTGAAAATAAAATTATTAACGTCAGAGAGCTGGAAATGTCTAAAAACGTTCACTTTCAACGAATACGAGCGTTTTTAGGCATTTTCGTACTTCTCCGAATAAAACTGTATTTTTCACGACAAAAAATATTTTATATCTCTGGAAATAAATTTATTCTGGTCAGAAAGCTGGAAACGTCTAAAAACGACCACTTTCGACGAATACAAGCGTTTTTAGACATTTTCGTACTTCTCGGACTAAAACTGCATTTCTCACGACAAAAAATATTTTATATCTTTGAAAATAAATTTATTAACGTCAGAGAGCTGGAAATTTCTAAAAACGTTCACTTTCAACGAATACGAGCGTTTTTAGGCATTTTCGTACTTCTTCGAATAAAACTGTATTTTTCACGACAAAAAATATTTTATATCTCTGGAAATAAATTTATTCTGGTCAGAAAGCTGGAAACGTCTAAAAACGACCACTTTCGACGAATACAAGCGTTTTTAGACATTTTCGTACTTCTCGGACTAAAACTGCATTTTTCACGACAAAAAATATTTTATATCTTTGAAAATAAATTTATTAACGTCAGAGAGCTGGAAATGTCTAAAAACGTTCACTTTCAACGAATACGATCGCTTTTAGGCATTTTCGTACTTCTCCGAATAAAACTGTATTTTTCACGACAAAAAATATTTTTTATCTCTGAAAATCAATTTATTCAAGTTAGAAAGCTGGAAACGTCTAAAAACGACCACTTTCGACGAATACAAGCGTTTTTAGACATTTTCGTACTTCTCGGACTAAAACTGCATTTTTCACGACAAAAAATATTTGTTATCTCTGAAAATAAAATTATTAACGTCAGAGAGCTGGAAATGTCTAAAAACGTTCACTTTCAACGAATACGAGCGTTTTTAGGCATTTTCGTACTTCTCTGAATAAAACTGTATTTTTCACGACAAAAAATATTTTTTATCTCTGAAAATCAATTTATTCAGGTCAGAAAGCTGGAAACGTCTAAAAACGGCCACTTTCGACGAATACAAGAGTTTTTAGACATTTTCGTACTTCTCGGACTAAAACTGCATTTTTCACGACAAAAAATATTTTATATCTTTGAAAATAAATTTATTAACGTCAGAGAGCTGGAAATGTCTAAAAACGTTCACTTTCAACGAATACGAGCGTTTTTAGGCATTTTCGTACTTCTCCGAATAAAACTGTATTTTTCACGACAAAAAATATATTATATCTCTGGAAATAAATTTATTCTGGTCAGAAAGCTGGAAACGTCTAAAAACGACCACTTTCGACGAATACAAGCGTTTTTAGACATTTTCGTACTTCTCGGACTAAAACTGCATTTTTCGCGACAAAAAATATTTTATATCTTTGAAAATAAATTTATTAACGTCAGAGAGCTGGAAATGTCTAAAAACGTTCACTTTCAACGAATACGAGCGTTTTTAGGCATTTTCGTACTTCTCCGAATAAAACTGTATTTTTCACGACAAAAAATATTTTATATCTCTGGAAATAAATTTATTCTGGTCAGAAAGCTGGAAACGTCTAAAAACGACCACTTTCGACGAATACAAGCGTTTTTAGACATTTTCGTACTTCTCGGACTAAAACTGCATTTTTCACGACAAAAAATATTTTATATCTTTGAAAATAAATTTATTAACGTCAGAGAGCTGGAAATGTCTAAAAACGTTCACTTTCAACGAATACGATCGTTTTTAGGCATTTTCGTACTTCTCGGACTAAAACTGCATTTTTCACGACAAAAAATATTTTATATCTTTGAAAATAAATTTATTAACGTCAGAGAGCTGGAAATGTCTAAAAACGTTCACTTTCAACGAATACGAGCGTTTTTAGGCATTTTCGTACTTCTCTGAATAAAACTGTATTTTTCACGACAAAAAATATTTTTTATCTATGAAAATCAATTTATTAACGTCAGAGAGCTGGAAATGTCTAAAAACGTTCACTTTCAACGAATACGATCGTTTTTATGCATTTTCGTACTTCTCCGAATAAAACTGTATTTTTCACGACAAAAAATATTTTTTATCTCTGAAAATCAATTTATTCAGGTCAGAAAGCTGAAAACGTCTAAAAACGACCACTTTCGACGAATACAAGCGTTTTTAGACATTTTCGTACTTCTCGGACTAAAACTGCATTTTTCACGACAAAAAATATTTTTTATCTCTGAAAATAAAATTATTAACGTCAGAGAGCTGGAAATGTCTAAAAACGTTCACTTTCAACGAATACGAGCGTTTTTAGGCATTTTCGTACTTCTCTGAATAAAACTTTATTTTTCACGACAAAAAATATTTTTTATCTCTGAAAATCAATTTATTCAGGTCAGAAAGCTGGAAACGTCTAAAAACGACCACTTTCGACGAATACAAGCGTTTTTAGACATTTTCGTACTTCTCGGACTAAAACTGCATTTTTCACGACAAAAAATATTTTATATCTTTGAAAATAAATTTATTAACGTCAGAGAGCTGGAAATGTCTAAAAACGTTCACTTTCAACGAATACGAGCGTTTTTAGGCATTTTCGTACTTCTCCGAATAAAACTGCATTTTTCACGACAAAAAATATTTTATATCTCTGGAAATAAATTTATTCAGGTCAGAACGCTGGAAACGTCTAAAAACGACCACTTTCGACGAATACAAGCGTTTTTAGACATTTTCGTACTTCTCGGACTAAAACTGCATTTTTCACGACAAAAAATATTTTATACCTTTGAAAATAAATTTATTAACGTCAGAGAGCTGGAAATGTCTAAAAACGTTCACTTTCAACGAATACGAGCGTTTTTAGGCATTTTCGTACTTCTCGGACTAAAACTGCATTTTTCACGACAAAAAATATTTTATATCTTTGAAAATAAATTTATTAACGTCAGAGAGCTGGAAATGTCTAAAAACGTTCACTTTCAACGAATACGAGCGTTTTTAGGCATTTTCGTACTTCTCTGAAAAAAACTGTATTTTTCACGACAAAAAATATTTTTTATCTCTGAAAATCAATTTATTAACGTCAGAGAGCTGGAAATGTCTAAAAACGTTCACTTTCAACGAATACGATCGTTTTTATGCATTTTCGTACTTCTCCGAATAAAACTGTATTTTTCACGACAAAAAATATTTTTTATCTCTGAAAATCAATTTATTCAGGTCAGAAAGCTGGAAACGTCTAAAAACGACCACTTTCGACGAATACAAGCGTTTTTAGACATTTTCGTACTTCTCGGACTAAAACTGCATTTTTCACGACAAAAAATATTTTTTATCTCTGAAAATAAAATTATTAACGTCAGAGAGCTGGAAATGTCTAAAAACGTTCACTTTCAACGAATACGAGCGTTTTTAGGCATTTTCGTACTTCTCTGAATAAAACTGTATTTTTCACGACAAAAAATATTTTTTATCTCTGAAAATCAATTTATTCAGGTCAGAAAGCTGGAAACGTCTAAAAACGACCACTTTCGACGAATACAAGCGTTTTTAGACATTTTCGTACTTCTCGGACTAAAACTGCATTTTTCACGACAAAAAATATTTTATATCTTTGAAAATAAATTTATTAACGTCAGAGAGCTGGAAATGTCTAAAAACGTTCACTTTCAACGAATACGAGCGTTTTTAGGCATTTTCGTACTTCTCCGAATAAAACTGTATTTTTCACGACAAAAAATATTTTATATCTCTGGAAATAAATTTATTCTGGTCAGAAAGCTGGAAACGTCTAAAAACGACCACTTTCGACGAATACAAGCGTTTTTAGACATTTTCGTACTTCTCGGACTAAAACTGCATTTTTCACGACAAAAAATATTTTATATCTTTGAAAATAAATTTATTAACGTCAGAGAGCTGGAAATGTCTAAAAACGTTCACTTTCATCGAATACGAGCGTTTTTAGGCATTTTCGTACTTCTCCGAATAAAACTGTATTTTTCACGACAAAAAATATTTTATACCTCAGGAAATAAATTTATTCTGGTCAGAAAGCTGGACACGTCTAAAAACGACCACTTTCGACGAAAACAAGCGTTTTTAGACATTTTCGTACTTCTCGGACTAAAACTGCATTTTTCACGACAAAAAATATTTTATATCTTTGAAAATAAATTTATTAACGTCAGAGAGCTGGAAATGTCTAAAAACGTTCACTTTCAACGAATACGATCGTTTTTAGGCATTTTCGTACTTCTCCGAATAAAACTGTATTTTTCACGACAAAAAATATTTTTTATCTCTGAAAATCAATTTATTCAGGGCAGAAAGCTGGAAACGTCTAAAAACGACCACTTTCGACGAATACAAGCGTTTTTAGACATTTTCGTACTTCTCGGACTAAAACTGCATTTTTCACGACAAAAAATATTTTTTATCTCTGAAAATAAAATTATTAACGTCGGAGAGCTGGAAATGTCTAAAAACGTTCACTTTCAACGAATACGAGCGTTTTTAGGCATTTTCGTACTTCTCCGAATAAAACTGTATTTTTCACGACAAAAAATATTTTATATCTCTGGAAATAAATTTATTCTGGTCAGAAAGCTGGAAACGTCTAAAAACGACCACTTTCGACGAATACAAGCGTTTTTAGACATTTTCGTACTTCTCGGACTAAAACTGCATTTTTCACGACAAAAAATATTTTATATCTTTGAAAATAAATTTATTAACGTCAGAGAGCTGGAAATGTCTAAAAACGTTCACTTTCAACGAATACGAGCGTTTTTAGGCATTTTCGTACTTCTCCGAATAAAACTGTATTTTTCACGACAAAAAATATTTTATATCTCTGGAAATAAATTTATTCTGGTCAGAAAGCTGGAAACCTCTAAAAACGACCACTTTCGACGAATACAAGCGTTTTTAGACATTTTCGTACTTCTCGGACTAAAACTGCATTTTTCACGACAAAAAATATTTTTTATCTCTGAAAATAAAATTATTAACGTCAGAGAGCTGGAAATGTCTAAAAACGTTCACTTTCAACGAATACGAGCGTTTTGAGGCATTTTCGTACTTCTCTGAATAAAACTGTATTTTTCACGACAAAAAATATTTTTTATCTCTGAAAATCAATTTATTCAGGTCAGAAAGCTGGAAACGTCTAAAAACGACCACTTTCGACGAATACAAGCGTTTTTAGACATTTTCGTACTTCTCGGACTAAAACTACATTTTTCACGACAAAAAATATTTTATATCTTTGAAAATAAAATTATTAACGTCAGAGAGCTGGAAATGTCTAAAAACGTTCACTTTCAACGAATACGAGCGTTTTTAGGCATTTTCGTACTTCTCCGAATAAAACTGTATTTTTCACGACAAAAAATATTTTATATCTCTGGAAATAAATTTATTCTGGTCAGAAAGCTGGAAACGTCTAAAAACGACCACTTTCGACGAATACAAGCGTTTTTAGACATTTTCGTACTTCTCGGACTAAAACTGCATTTTTCACGACAAAAAATATTTTATCTTTGAAAATAAATTTATTCTGGTCAGAAAGCTGGAAACGTCTAAAAACGTCCACTTTCGACGAATACAAGCGTTTTTAGACATTTTCGTACTTCTCGGACTAAAACTGCATTTTTCACGACAAAAAATATTTTATATCTCTGAAAATAAATTTATTAACGTCAGAGAGCTGGAAATGTCTAAAAACGTTCACTTTCAACGAATACGATCGTTTTTAGGCATTTCGTACTTCTCCGAATAAAACTGTATTTTTCACGACAAAAAATATTTTTTATCTCTGAAAATCAATTTATTCAGGTCAGAAAGCTGGAAACGTCTAAAAACGACCACTTTCGACGAATACAAGCGTTTTTAGACATTTTCGTACTTCTCGGACTAAAACTGCATTTTTCACGACAAAAAATATTTTTTATCTCTGAAAATAAAATTATTAACGTCAGAGAGCTGGAAATGTCTAAAAACGTTCACTTTCAACGAATACGAGCGTTTTTAGGCATTTTCGTACTTCTCTGAATAAAACTGTATTTTTCACGACAAAAAATATTTTTTATCTCTGAAAATCAATTTATTCAGGTCAGAAAGCTGGAAACGTCTAAAAACGACCACTTTCGACGAATACAAGCGTTTTTAGACATTTTCGTACTTCTCGGACTAAAACTGCATTTTTCACGACAAAAAATATTTTATATCTTTGAAAATAAATTTATTAACGTCAGAGAGCTGGAAATGTCTAAAAACGTTCACTTTCAACGAATACGAGCGTTTTTAGACATTTTCGTACTTCTCCGAATAAAACTGTATTTTTCACGACAAAAAATATTTTATATCTCTGGAAATAAATTTATTCTGGTCAGAAAGCTGGAAACGTCTAAAAACGACCACTTTCGACGAATACAAGCGTTTTTAGACATTTTCGTACTGCTCAGACTAAAACTGCATTTTTCACGACAAAAAATATTTTATATCTTTGAAAATAAATTTATTAACGTCAGAGAGCTGGAAATGTCTAAAAACGACCACTTTCGACGAATACAAGCGTTTTTAGACATTTTCGTACTTCTCGGACTAAAACTGCATTTTTCACGACAAAAAATATTTTATATCTTTGAAAATAAATTTATTAACGTCAGAGAGCTGGAAATGTCTAAAAACGTTCACTTTCAACGAATACGAGCGTTTTTAGGCATTTTCGTACTTCTCCGAATAAAACTGTATTTTTCACGACAAAAAATATTTTATATCTCTGGAAATAAATTTATTCTGGTCAGAAAGCTGGAAACGTCTAAAAACGACCACTTTCGACGAATACAAGCGTTTTTAGACATTTTCGTACTTCTCGGACTAAAACTGCATTTTTCACGACAAAAAATATTTTATATCTTTGAAAATAAATTTATTAACGTCAGAGAGCTGGAAATGTCTAAAAACGTTCACTTTCAACGAATACGAGCGTTTTTAGGCATTTTCGTACTTCTCCGAATAAAACTGTATTTTTCACGACAAAAAATATTTTATATCTCTGGAAATAAATTTATTCTGGTCAGAAAGCAGGAAACGTCTAAAAACGACCACTTTCGACGAATACGAGCGTTTTTAGACATTTTCGTACTTCTCGGACTAAAACTGCATTTTTCACGACAAAAAATATTTTATATCTTTGAAAATAAATTTATTAACGTCAGAGAGCTGGAAATGTCTAAAAACGTTCATTTTCAACGAATACGAGCGTTTTTAGGCATTTTCGTACTTCTCCGAATAAAACTGTATTTTTCACGACAAAAAATATTTTATATCTCTGGAAATAAATTTATTCTGGTCAGAAAGCTGGAAACGTCTAAAAACGACCACTTTCGACGAATACAAGCGTTTTTAGACATTTTCGTACTTCTCGGACTAAAACTGCATTTTTCACGACAAAAAATATTTTTATCTCTGAAAATAAAATTATTAACGTCAGAGAGCTGGAAATGTCTAAAAACGTTCACTTTCAACGAATACGAGCGTTTTTAGGCATTTTCGTACTTCTCTAAATAAAACTGTATTTTTCACGACAAAAAATATTTTTTATCTCTGAAAATCAATTTATTCAGGTCAGAAAGCTGGAAACGACTAAAAACGACCACTTTCGACGAATACAAGCGTTTTTAGACATTTTCGTACTTCTCGGACTAAAACTGCATTTTTCACGACAAAAAATATTTTATATCTTTGAAAATAAATTTATTAACGTCAGAGAGCTGGAAATGTCTAAAAACGTTCACTTTCAACGAATACGAGCGTTTTTAGGCATTTTCGTACTTCTCCGAATAAAACTGTATTTTTCACGACAAAAAATATTTTATATCTCTGGAAATAAATTTATTCTGGTCAGAAAGCTGGAAACGTCTAAAAACGACCACTTTCGACGAATACAAGCGTTTTTAGACATTTTCGTACTTCTCGGACTAAAACTGCATTTTTCACGACAAAAAATATTTTATATCTTTGAAAATAAATTTATTCTGGTCAGAAAGCTGGAAACGTCTAAAAACGTCCACTTTCGACGAATACAAGCGTTTTTAGACATTTTCGTACTTCTCGGACTAAAACTGCATTTTTCACGACAAAAAATATTTTATATCTCTGAAAATAAATTTATTAACGTCAGAGAGCTGGAAATGTCTAAAAACGTTCACTTTCAACGAATACGATCGTTTTTAGGCATTTCGTACTTCTCCGAATAAAACTGTATTTTTCACGACAAAAAATATTTTTTATCTCTGAAAATCAATTTGTTCAGGTCAGAAAGCTGGAAACGTCTAAAAACGACCACTTTCGACGAATACAAGCGTTTTTAGACATTTTCGTACTTCTCGGACTAAAACTGCATTTTTCACGACAAAAAATATTTTTTATCTCTGAAAATAAAATTATTAACGTCAGAGAGCTGGAAATGTCTAAAAACGTTCACTTTCAACGAATACGAGCGTTTTTAGACATTTTCGTACTTCTCCGAATAAAACTGTATTTTTCACGACAAAAAATATTTTATATCTCTGGAAATAAATTTATTCTGGTCAGAAAGCTGGAAACGTCTAAAAACGACCACTTTCGACGAATACAAGCGTTTTTAGACATTTTCGTACTGCTCAGACTAAAACTGCATTTTTCACGACAAAAAATATTTTATATCTTTGAAAATAAATTTATTAACGTCAGAGAGCTGGAAATATCTAAAAACGACCACTTTCGACGAATACAAGCGTTTTTAGACATTTTCGTACTTCTCGGACTAAAACTGCATTTTTCACGACAAAAAATATTTTATATCTTTGAAAATAAATTTATTAACGTCAGAGAGCTGGAAATGTCTAAAAACGTTCACTTTCAACGAATACGAGCGTTTTTAGGCATTTTCGTACTTCTCCGAATAAAACTGTATTTTTCACGACAAAAAATATTTTATATCTCTGGAAATAAATTTATTCTGGTCAGAAAGCTGGAAACGTCTAAAAACGACCACTTTCGACGAATACGAGCGTTTTTAGACATTTTCGTACTTCTCGGACTAAAACTGCATTTTTCACGACAAAAAATATTTTATATCTTTGAAAATAAATTTATTAACGTCAGAGAGCTGGAAATGTCTAAAAACGTTCACTTTCAACGAATACGAGCGTTTTTAGGCATTTTCGTACTTCTCTGAATAAAACTGTATTTTTCACGACAAAAAATATTTTTTATCTCTGAAAATCAATTTATTCAGGTCAGAAAGCTGGAAACGTCTAAAAACGACCACTTTCGACGAATACAAGCGTTTTTAGACATTTTCGTACTTCTCGGACTAAAACTGCATTTTTCACGACAAAAAATATTTTTTATCTCTGAAAATAAAATTATTAACGTCAGAGAGCTGGAAATGTCTAAAAACGTTCACTTTCAACGAATACGAGCGTTTTTAGGCATTTTCGTACTTCTCTGAATAAAACTGTATTTTTCACGACAAAAAATATTTTTTATCTCTGAAAATCAATTTATTCAGGTCAGAAAGCTGGAAACGTCTAAAACGACCACTTTCGACGAATACAAGCGTTTTTAGACATTTTCGTACTTCTCGGACTAAAACTGCATTTTTCACGACAAAAAATATTTTATATCTTTGAAAATAAATTTATTAACGTCAGAGAGCTGGAAATGTCTAAAAACGTTCACTTTCAACGAATACGAGCGTTTTTAGGCATTTTCGTACTTCTCCGAATAAAACTGTATTTTTCACGACAAAAAATATTTTATATCTCTGGAAATAAATTTATTCTGGTCAGAAAGCTGGAAACGTCTAAAAACGACCACTTTCGACGAATACAAGCGTTTTTAGACATTTTCGTACTTCTCGGACTAAAACTGCATTTTTCACGACAAAAAATATTTTATATCTTTGAAAATAAATTTATTAACGTCAGAGAGCTGGAAATGTCTAAAAACGTTCACTTTCAACGAATACGAGCGTTTTTAGGCATTTTCGTACTTCTCCGAATAAAACTGTATTTTTCACGACAAAAAATATTTTATATCTCAGGAAATAAATTTATTCTGGTCAGAAAGCTGGACACGTCTAAAAACGACCACTTTCGACGAAAACAAGCGTTTTTAGACATTTTCGTACTTCTCGGACTAAAACTGCATTTTTCACGACAAAAAATATTTTATATCTTTGAAAATAAATTTATTAACGTCAGAGAGCTGGAAATGTCTAAAAACGTTCACTTTCAACGAATACGATCGTTTTTAGGCATTTTCGTACTTCTCCGAATAAAACTGTATTTTTCACGACAAAAAATATTTTTTATCTCTGAAAATCAATTTATTCAGGGCAGAAAGCTGGAAACGTCTAAAAACGACCACTTTCGACGAATACAAGCGTTTTTAGACATTTTCGTACTTCTCGGACTAAAACTGCATTTTTCACGACAAAAAATATTTTATATCTTTGAAAATAAATTTATTAACGTCAGAGAGCTGGAAATGTCTAAAAACGTTCACTTTCAACGAATACGAGCGTTTTTAGGCATTTTCGTACTTCTCCGAATAAAACTGTATTTTTCACGACAAAAAATATTTTATATCTCTGGAAATAAATTTATTCTGGTCAGAAAGCTGGAAACGTCTAAAAACGACCACTTTCGACGAATACAAGCGTTTTTAGACATTTTCGTACTTCTCGGACTAAAACTGCATTTTTCACGACAAAAAATATTTTATATCTTTGAAAATAAATTTATTAACGTCAGAGAGCTGGAAATGTCTAAAAACGTTCACTTTCATCGAATACGAGCGTTTTTAGGCATTTTCGTACTTCTCCGAATAAAACTGTATTTTTCACGACAAAAAATATTTTATATCTCAGGAAATAAATTTATTCTGGTCAGAAAGCTGGACACGTCTAAAAACGACCACTTTCGACGAAAACAAGCGTTTTTAGACATTTTCGTACTTCTCGGACTAAAACTGCATTTTTCACGACAAAAAATATTTTATATCTTTGAAAATAAATTTATTAACGTCAGAGAGCTGGAAATGTCTAAAAACGTTCACTTTCAACGAATACGATCGTTTTTAGGCATTTTCGTACTTCTCCGAATAAAACTGTATTTTTCACGACAAAAAATATTTTTTATCTCTGAAAATCAATTTATTCAGGGCAGAAAGCTGGAAACGTCTAAAAACGACCACTTTCGACGAATACAAGCGTTTTTAGACATTTTCGTACTTCTCGGACTAAAACTGCATTTTTCACGACAAAAAATATTTTTTATCTCTGAAAATAAAATTATTAACGTCAGAGAGCTGGAAATGTCTAAAAACGTTCACTTTCAACGAATACGAGCGTTTTTAGGCATTTTCGTACCTCTCCGAATAAAACTGTATTTTTCACGACAAAAAATATTTTATATCTCTGGAAATAAATTTATTCTGGTCAGAAAGCTGGAAACGTCTAAAAACGACCACTTTCGACGAATACAAGCGTTTTTAGACATTTTCGTACTTCTCGGACTAAAACTGCATTTTTCACGACAAAAAATATTTTATATCTTTGAAAATAAATTTATTAACGTCAGAGAGCTGGAAATGTCTAAAAACGTTCACTTTCAACGAATACGAGCGTTTTTAGGCATTTTCGTACTTCTCCGAATAAAACTGTATTTTTCACGACAAAAAATATTTTATATCTCTGGAAATAAATTTATTCTGGTCAGAAAGCTGGAAACGTCTAAAAACGACCACTTTCGACGAATACGAGCGTTTTTAGACATTTTCGTACTTCTCGGACTAAAACTGCATTTTTCACGACAAAAAATATTTTATATCTTTGAAAATAAATTTATTAACGTCAGAGAGCTGGAAATGTCTAAAAACGTTCACTTTCAACGAATACGAGCGTTTTTAGGCATTTTCGTACTTCTCTGAATAAAACTGTATTTTTCACGACAAAAAATATTTTTTATCTCTGAAAATCAATTTATTCAGGTCAGAAAGCTGGAAACGTCTAAAAACGACCACTTTCGACGAATACAAGCGTTTTTAGACATTTTCGTACTTCTCGGACTAAAACTGCATTTTTCACGACAAAAAATATTTTTTATCTCTGAAAATAAAATTATTAACGTCAGAGAGCTGGAAATGTCTAAAAACGTTCACTTTCAACGAATACGAGCGTTTTTAGGCATTTTCGTACTTCTCTGAATAAAACTGTATTTTTCACGACAAAAAATATTTTTTATCTCTGAAAATCAATTTATTCAGGTCAGAAAGCTGGAAACGTCTAAAACGACCACTTTCGACGAATACAAGCGTTTTTAGACATTTTCGTACTTCTCGGACTAAAACTGCATTTTTCACGACAAAAAATATTTTATATCTTTGAAAATAAATTTATTAACGTCAGAGAGCTGGAAATGTCTAAAAACGTTCACTTTCAACGAATACGAGCGTTTTTAGGCATTTTCGTACTTCTCCGAATAAAACTGTATTTTTCACGACAAAAAATATTTTATATCTCTGGAAATAAATTTATTCTGGTCAGAAAGCTGGAAACGTCTAAAAACGACCACTTTCGACGAATACAAGCGTTTTTAGACATTTTCGTACTTCTCGGACTAAAACTGCATTTTTCACGACAAAAAATATTTTATATCTTTGAAAATAAATTTATTAACGTCAGAGAGCTGGAAATGTCTAAAAACGTTCACTTTCAACGAATACGAGCGTTTTTAGGCATTTTCGTACTTCTCCGAATAAAACTGTATTTTTCACGACAAAAAATATTTTATATCTCAGGAAATAAATTTATTCTGGTCAGAAAGCTGGACACGTCTAAAAACGACCACTTTCGACGAAAACAAGCGTTTTTAGACATTTTCGTACTTCTCGGACTAAAACTGCATTTTTCACGACAAAAAATATTTTATATCTTTGAAAATAAATTTATTAACGTCAGAGAGCTGGAAATGTCTAAAAACGTTCACTTTCAACGAATACGATCGTTTTTAGGCATTTTCGTACTTCTCCGAATAAAACTGTATTTTTCACGACAAAAAATATTTTTTATCTCTGAAAATCAATTTATTCAGGGCAGAAAGCTGGAAACGTCTAAAAACGACCACTTTCGACGAATACAAGCGTTTTTAGACATTTTCGTACTTCTCGGACTAAAACTGCATTTTTCACGACAAAAAATATTTTATATCTTTGAAAATAAATTTATTAACGTCAGAGAGCTGGAAATGTCTAAAAACGTTCACTTTCAACGAATACGAGCGTTTTTAGGCATTTTCGTACTTCTCCGAATAAAACTGTATTTTTCACGACAAAAAATATTTTATATCTCTGGAAATAAATTTATTCTGGTCAGAAAGCTGGAAACGTCTAAAAACGACCACTTTCGACGAATACAAGCGTTTTTAGACATTTTCGTACTTCTCGGACTAAAACTGCATTTTTCACGACAAAAAATATTTTATATCTTTGAAAATAAATTTATTAACGTCAGAGAGCTGGAAATGTCTAAAAACGTTCACTTTCATCGAATACGAGCGTTTTTAGGCATTTTCGTACTTCTCCGAATAAAACTGTATTTTTCACGACAAAAAATATTTTATATCTCAGGAAATAAATTTATTCTGGTCAGAAAGCTGGACACGTCTAAAAACGACCACTTTCGACGAAAACAAGCGTTTTTAGACATTTTCGTACTTCTCGGACTAAAACTGCATTTTTCACGACAAAAAATATTTTATATCTTTGAAAATAAATTTATTAACGTCAGAGAGCTGGAAATGTCTAAAAACGTTCACTTTCAACGAATACGATCGTTTTTAGGCATTTTCGTACTTCTCCGAATAAAACTGTATTTTTCACGACAAAAAATATTTTTTATCTCTGAAAATCAATTTATTCAGGGCAGAAAGCTGGAAACGTCTAAAAACGACCACTTTCGACGAATACAAGCGTTTTTAGACATTTTCGTACTTCTCGGACTAAAACTGCATTTTTCACGACAAAAAATATTTTTTATCTCTGAAAATAAAATTATTAACGTCAGAGAGCTGGAAATGTCTAAAAACGTTCACTTTCAACGAATACGAGCGTTTTTAGGCATTTTCGTACCTCTCCGAATAAAACTGTATTTTTCACGACAAAAAATATTTTATATCTCTGGAAATAAATTTATTCTGGTCAGAAAGCTGGAAACGTCTAAAAACGACCACTTTCGACGAATACAAGCGTTTTTAGACATTTTCGTACTTCTCGGACTAAAACTGCATTTTTCACGACAAAAAATATTTTTTATCTCTGAAAATAAAATTATTAACGTCAGAGAGCTGGAAATGTCTAAAAACGTTCACTTTCAACGAATACGAGCGTTTTTAGGCATTTTCGTACTTCTCCGAATAAAACTGTATTTTTCACGACAAAAAATATTTTATATCTCTGGAAATAAATTTATTCTGGTCAGAAAGCTGGAAACGTCTAAAAACGACCACTTTCGACGAATACAAGCGTTTTTAGACATTTTCGTACTTCTCGGACTAAAACTGCATTTTTCACGACAAAAAATATTTTATATCTTTGAAAATAAATTTATTAACGTCAGACAGCTGGAAATGTCTAAAAACGTTCACTTTCAACGAATACGAGCGTTTTTAGGCATTTTCGTACTTCTCCGAATAAAACTGTATTTTTCACGACAAAAAATATTTTATATCTCTGGAAATAAATTTATTCTGGTCAGAAAGCTGGAAACCTCTAAAAACGACCACTTTCGACGAATACAAGCGTTTTTAGACATTTTCGTACTTCTCGGACTAAAACTGCATTTTTCACGACAAAAAATATTTTTTATCTCTGAAAATAAAATTATTAACGTCAGAGAGCTGGAAATGTCTAAAAACGTTCACTTTCAACGAATACGAGCGTTTTTAGGCATTTTCGTACTTCTCTGAATAAAACTGTATTTTTCACGACAAAAAATATTTTTTATCTCTGAAAATCAATTTATTCAGGTCAGAAAGCTGGAAACGTCTAAAAACGACCACTTTCGACGAATACAAGCGTTTTTAGACATTTTCGTACTTCTCGGACTAAAACTGCATTTTTCACGACAAAAAATATTTTATATCTTTGAAAATAAATTTATTAACGTCAGAGAGCTGGAAATGTCTAAAAACGTTCACTTTCAACGAATACGAGCGTTTTTAGACATTTTCGTACTTCTCCGAATAAAACTGTATTTTTCACGACAAAAAATATTTTATATCTCTGGAAATAAATTTATTCTGGTCAGAAAGCTGGAAACGTCTAAAAACGACCACTTTCGACGAATACAAGCGTTTTTAGACATTTTCGTACTGCTCAGACTAAAACTGCATTTTTCACGACAAAAAATATTTTATATCTTTGAAAATAAATTTATTAACGTCAGAGAGCTGGAAATGTCTAAAAACGACCACTTTCGACGAATACAAGCGTGTTTAGACATTTTCGTACTTCTCGGACTAAAACTGCATTTTTCACGACAAAAAATATTTTATATCTTTGAAAATAAATTTATTAACGTCAGAGAGCTGGAAATGTCTAAAAACGTTCACTTTCGACGAATACAAGCGTTTTTAGACATTTTCGTACTTCTCGGACTAAAACTGCATTTTTCACGACAAAAAATATTTTATATCTTTGAAAATAAATTTATTAACGTCAGACAGCTGGAAATGTCTAAAAACGTTCACTTTCAACGAATACGAGCGTTTTTAGGCATTTTCGTACTTCTCCGAATAAAACTGTATTTTTCACGACAAAAAATATTTTATATCTCTGGAAATAAATTTATTCTGGTCAGAAAGCTGGAAACCTCTAAAAACGACCACTTTCGACGAATACAAGCGTTTTTAGACATTTTCGTACTTCTCGGACTAAAACTGCATTTTTCACGACAAAAAATATTTTTTATCTCTGAAAATAAAATTATTAACGTCAGAGAGCTGGAAATGTCTAAAAACGTTCACTTTCAACGAATACGAGCGTTTTTAGGCATTTTCGTACTTCTCTGAATAAAACTGTATTTTTCACGACAAAAAATATTTTTTATCTCTGAAAATCAATTTATTCAGGTCAGAAAGCTGGAAACGTCTAAAAACGACCACTTTCGACGAATACAAGCGTTTTTAGACATTTTCGTACTTCTCGGACTAAAACTACATTTTTCACGACAAAAAATATTTTATATCTTTGAAAATAAAATTATTAACGTCAGAGAGCTGGAAATGTCTAAAAACGTTCACTTTCAACGAATACGAGCGTTTTTAGGCATTTTCGTACTTCTCCGAATAAAACTGTATTTTTCACGACAAAAAATATTTTATATCTCTGGAAATAAATTTATTCTGGTCAGAAAGCTGGAAACGTCTAAAAACGACCACTTTCGACGAATACAAGCGTTTTTAGACATTTTCGTACTTCTCGGACTAAAACTGCATTTTTCACGACAAAAAATATTTTATCTTTGAAAATAAATTTATTCTGGTCAGAAAGCTGGAAACGTCTAAAAACGTCCACTTTCGACGAATACAAGCGTTTTTAGACATTTTCGTACTTCTCGGACTAAAACTGCATTTTTCACGACAAAAAATATTTTATATCTCTGAAAATAAATTTATTAACGTCAGAGAGCTGGAAATGTCTAAAAACGTTCACTTTCAACGAATACGATCGTTTTTAGGCATTTCGTATTTCTCCGAATAAAACTGTATTTTTCACGACAAAAAATATTTTTTATCTCTGAAAATCAATTTATTCAGGTCAGAAAGCTGGAAACGTCTAAAAACGACCACTTTCGACGAATACAAGCGTTTTTAGACATTTTCGTACTTCTCGGACTAAAACTGCATTTTTCACGACAAAAAATATTTTTTATCTCTGAAAATAAAATTATTAACGTCAGAGAGCTGGAAATGTCTAAAAACGTTCACTTTCAACGAATACGAGCGTTTTTAGGCATTTTCGTACTTCTCTGAATAAAACTGTATTTTTCACGACAAAAAATATTTTTTATCTCTGAAAATCAATTTATTCAGGTCAGAAAGCTGGAAACGTCTAAAAACGACCACTTTCGACGAATACAAGCGTTTTTAGACATTTTCGTACTTCTCGGACTAAAACTGCATTTTTCACGACAAAAAATATTTTATATCTTTGAAAATAAATTTATTAACGTCAGAGAGCTGGAAATGTCTAAAAACGTTCACTTTCAACGAATACGAGCGTTTTTAGACATTTTCGTACTTCTCCGAATAAAACTGTATTTTTCACGACAAAAAATATTTTATATCTCTGGAAATAAATTTATTCTGGTCAGAAAGCTGGAAACGTCTAAAAACGACCACTTTCGACGAATACAAGCGTTTTTAGACATTTTCGTACTGCTCAGACTAAAACTGCATTTTTCACGACAAAAAATATTTTATATCTTTGAAAATAAATTTATTAACGTCAGAGAGCTGGAAATGTCTAAAAACGACCACTTTCGACGAATACAAGCGTTTTTAGACATTTTCGTACTTCTCGGACTAAAACTGCATTTTTCACGACAAAAAATATTTTATATCTTTGAAAATAAATTTATTAACGTCAGAGAGCTGGAAATGTCTAAAAACGTTCACTTTCAACGAATACGAGCGTTTTTAGGCATTTTCGTACTTCTCCGAATAAAACTGTATTTTTCACGACAAAAAATATTTTATATCTCTGGAAATAAATTTATTCTGGTCAGAAAGCTGGAAACGTCTAAAAACGACCACTTTCGACGAATACAAGCGTTTTTAGACATTTTCGTACTTCTCGGACTAAAAGTGCATTTTTCACGACAAAAAATATTTTATATCTTTGAAAATAAATTTATTAACGTCAGAGAGCTGGAAATGTCTAAAAACGTTCACTTTCAACGAATACGAGCGTTTTTAGGCATTTTCGTACTTCTCCGAATAAAACTGTATTTTTCACGACAAAAAATATTTTATATCTCTGGAAATAAATTTATTCTGGTCAGAAAGCTGGAAACGTCTAAAAACGACCACTTTCGACGAATACGAGCGTTTTTAGACATTTTCGTACTTCTCGGACTAAAACTGCATTTTTCACGACAAAAAATATTTTATATCTTTGAAAATAAATTTATTAACGTCAGAGAGCTGGAAATGTCTAAAAACGTTCACTTTCAACGAATACGATCGTGTTTAGGCATTTTCGTACTTCTCCGAATAAAACTGTATTTTTCACGACAAAAAATATTTTTTATCTCTGAAAATCAATTTATTCAGGTCAGAAAGCTGGAAACGTCTAAAAACGACCACTTTCGACGAATACAAGCGTTTTTAGACATTTTCGTACTTCTCGGACTAAAACTGCATTTTTCACGACAAAAAATATTTTATATCTTTGAAAATAAATTTATTAACGTCAGAGAGCTGGAAATGTCTAAAAACGTTCACTTTCAACGAATACGAGCGTTTTTAGACATTTTCGTACTTCTCCGAATAAAACTGTATTTTTCACGACAAAAAATATTTTATATCTCTGGAAATAAATTTATTCTGGTCAGAAAGCTGGAAACGTCTAAAAACGACCACTTTCGACGAATACAAGCGTTTTTAGACATTTTCGTACTGCTCAGACTAAAACTGCATTTTTCACGACAAAAAATATTTTATATCTTTGAAAATAAATTTATTAACGTCAGAGAGCTGGAAATGTCTAAAAACGTTCACTTTCAACGAATACGATCGTTTTTAGGCATTTTCGTACTTCTCCGAATAAAACTGTATTTTTCACGACAAAAAATATTTTTTATCTCTGAAAATCAATTTATTCAGGGCAGAAAGCTGGAAACGTCTAAAAACGACCACTTTCGACGAATACAAGCGTTTTTAGACATTTTCGTACTTCTCGGACTAAAACTGCATTTTTCACGACAAAAAATATTTTTTATCTCTGAAAATAAAATTATTAACGTCAGAGAGCTGGAAATGTCTAAAAACGTTCACTTTCAACGAATACGAGCGTTTTTAGGCATTTTCGTACTTCTCTGAATAAAACTGTATTTTTCACGACAAAAAATATTTTTTATCTCTGAAAATCAATTTATTCAGGTCAGAAAGCTGGAAACGTCTAAAACGACCACTTTCGACGAATACAAGCGTTTTTAGACATTTTCGTACTTCTCGGACTAAAAATGCATTTTTCACGACAAAAAATATTTTATATCTTTGAAAATAAATTTATTAACGTCAGAGAGCTGGAAATGTCTAAAAACGTTCACTTTCAACGAATACGAGCGTTTTTAGGCATTTTCGTACTTCTCCGAATAAAACTGTATTTACACGACAAAAAATATTTTATATCTCTGGAAATAAATTTATTCTGGTCAGAAAGCTGGAAACGTCTAAAAACGACCACTTTCGACGAATACAAGCGTTTTTAGACATTTTCGTACTTCTCGGACTAAAACTGCATTTTTCACGACAAAAAATATTTTATATCTTTGAAAATAAATTTATTAACGTCAGAGAGCTGGAAATGTCTAAAAACGTTCACTTTCAACGAATACGAGCGTTTTTAGGCATTTTCGTACTTCTCCGAATAAAACTGTATTTTTCACGACAAAAAATATTTTATATCTCAGGAAATAAATTTATTCTGGTCAGAAAGCTGGACACGTCTAAAAACGACCACTTTCGACGAAAACAAGCGTTTTTAGACATTTTCGTACTTCTCGGACTAAAACTGCATTTTTCACGACAAAAAATATTTTATATCTTTGAAAATAAATTTATTAACGTCAGAGAGCTGGAAATGTCTAAAAACGTTCACTTTCAACGAATACGATCGTTTTTAGGCATTTTCGTACTTCTCCGAATAAAACTGTATTTTTCACGACAAAAAATATTTTTTATCTCTGAAAATCAATTTATTCAGGGCAGAAAGCTGGAAACGTCTAAAAACGACCACTTTCGACGAATACAAGCGTTTTTAGACATTTTCGTACTTCTCGGACTAAAACTGCATTTTTCACGACAAAAAATATTTTTTATCTCTGAAAATAAAATTATTAACGTCAGAGAGCTGGAAATGTCTAAAAACGTTCACTTTCAACGAATACGAGCGTTTTTAGGCATTTTCGTACTTCTCCGAATAAAACTGTATTTTTCACGACAAAAAATATTTTTTATCTCTGAAAATCAATTTATTAACGTCAGAGAGCTGGAAATGTCTAAAACGTTCACTTTCAACGAATACGATCGTTTTTATGCATTTTCGTACTTCTCCGAATAAAACTGTATTTTTCACGACAAAAAATATTTTTTATCTCTGAAAATCAATTTATTCAGGTCAGAAAGCTGGAAACGTCTAAAAACGACCACTTTCGACGAATACAAGCGTTTTTAGACATTTTCGTACTTCTCGGACTAAAACTGCATTTTTCACGACAAAAAATATTTTTTATCTCTGAAAATAAAATTATTAACGTCAGAGAGCTGGAAATGTCTAAAAATGTTCACTTTCAACGAATACGAGCGTTTTTAGGCATTTTCGTACTTCTCTGAATAAAACTGTATTTTTCACGACAAAAAATATTTTTTATCTCTGAAAATCAATTTATTCAGGTCAGAAAGCTGGAAACGTCTAAAAACGACCACTTTCGACGAATACAAGCGTTTTTAGACATTTTCGTACTTCTCGGACTAAAACTGCATTTTTCACGACAAAAAATATTTTATATCTTTGAAAATAAATTTATTCACGTCAGAGAGCTGGAAATGTCTAAAAACGTTCACTTTCAACGAATACGAGCGTTTTTAGGCATTTTCGTACTTCTCCGAATAAAACTGTATTTTTCACGACAAAAAATATTTTATATCTCTGGAAATAAATTTATTCTGGTCAGAAAGCTGGAAACGTCTAAAAACGACCACTTTCGACGAATACAAGCGTTTTTAGACATTTTCGTACTTCTCGGACTAAAACTGCATTTTTCACGACAAAAAATATTTTATATCTTTGAAAATAAATTTATTAACGTCAGAGAGCTGGAAATGTCTAAAAACGTTCACTTTCAACGAATACGAGCGTTTTTAGGCATTTTCGTACTTCTCCGAATAAAACTGTATTTTTCACGACAAAAAATATTTTATATCTCAGGAAATAAATTTATTCTGGTCAGAAAGCTGGACACGTCTAAAAACGACCACTTTCGACGAAAACAAGCGTTTTTAGACATTTTCGTACTTCTCGGACTAAAACTGCATTTTTCACGACAAAAAATATTTTATATCTTTGAAAATAAATTTATTAACGTCAGAGAGCTGGAAATGTCTAAAAACGTTCACTTTCAACGAATACGATCGTTTTTAGGCATTTTCGTACTTCTCCGAATAAAACTGTATTTTCACGACAAAAAATATTTTTTATCTCTGAAAATCAATTTATTCAGGGCAGAAAGCTGGAAATGTCTAAAAACGTTCACTTTCAACGAATACGATCGTTTTTATGCATTTTCGTACTTCTCCGAATAAAACTGCATTTTTCACGACAAAAAATATTTTATATCTTTGAAAATAAATTTATTAACGTCAGAGAGCTGGAAATGTCTAAAAACGTTCACTTTCAACGAATACGAGCGTTTTTAGGCATTTTCGTACTTCTCCGAATAAAACTGTATTTTTCACGACAAAAAATATTTTATATCTCTGGAAATAAATTTATTCTGGTCAGAAAGCTGGAAACGTCTAAAAACGACCACTTTCGACGAATACAAGCGTTTTTAGACATTTTCGTACTTCTCGGACTAAAACTGCATTTTTCACGACAAAAAATATTTTTTATCTCTGAAAATAAAATTATTAACGTCAGAGAGCTGGAAATGTCTAAAAACGTTCACTTTCAACGAATACGAACGTTTTTAGGCATTTTCGTACTTCTCTGAATAAAACTGTATTTTTCACGACAAAAAATATTTTTTATCTCTGAAAATCAATTTATTAACGTCAGAGAGCTGGAAATGTCTAAAAACGTTCACTTTCAACGAATACGATCGTTTTTATGCATTTTCGTACTTCTCCGAATAAAACTGTATTTTTCACGACAAAAAATATTTTTTATCTCTGAAAATCAATTTATTCAGGTCAGAAAGCTGGAAACGTCTAAAAACGACCACTTTCGACGAATACAAGCGTTTTTAGACATTTTCGTACTTCTCGGACTAAAACTGCATTTTTCACGACAAAAAATATTTTTTATCTCTGAAAATAAAATTATTAACGTCAGAGAGCTGGAAATGTCTAAAAACGTTCACTTTCAACGAATACGAACGTTTTTAGGCATTTTCGTACTTCTCTGAATAAAACTGTATTTTTCACGACAAAAAATATTTTTTATCTCTGAAAATCAATTTATTAACGTCAGAGAGCTGGAAATGTCTAAAAACGTTCACTTTCAACGAATACGATCGTTTTTATGCATTTTCGTACTTCTCCGAATAAAACTGTATTTTTCACGACAAAAAATATTTTTTATCTCTGAAAATCAATTTATTCAGGTCAGAAAGCTGGAAACGTCTAAAAACGACCACTTTCGACGAATACAAGCGTTTTTAGACATTTTCGTACTTCTCGGACTAAAACTGCATTTTTCACGACAAAAAATATTTTTTATCTCTGAAAATAAATTATTAACGTCAGAGAGCTGGAAATGTCTAAAAACGTTCACTTTCAACGAATACGAGCGTTTTTAGGCATTTTCGTACTTCTCTGAATAAAACTGTATTTTTCACGACAAAAAATATTTTTTATCTCTGAAAATCAATATATTCAGGTCAGAAAGCTGGAAACGTCTAAAAACGACCACTTTCGACGAATACAAGCGTTTTTAGACATTTTCGTACTTCTCAGACTAAAACTGCATTTTTCACGACAAAAAATATTTTATATCTTTGAAAATAAATTTATTAACGTCAGAGAGCTGGAAATGTCTAAAAACGTTCACTTTCAACGAATACGAGCGTTTTTAGGCATTTTCGTACTTCTCCGAATAAAACTGTATTTTTCACGACAAAAAATATTTTATATCTCAGGAAATAAATTTATTCTGGTCAGAAAGCTGGACACGTCTAAAAACGACCACTTTCGACGAAAACAAGCGTTTTTAGACATTTTCGTACTTCTCGGACTAAAACTGCATTTTTCACGACAAAAAATATTTTATATCTTTGAAAATAAATTTATTAACGTCAGAGAGCTGGAAATGTCTAAAAACGTTCACTTTCAACGAATAAGATCGTTTTTAGGCATTTTCGTACTTCTCCGAATAAAACTGTATTTTTCACGACAAAAAATATTTTTTATCTCTGAAAATCAATTTATTCAGGGCAGAAAGCTGGAAACGTCTAAAAACGACCACTTTCGACGAATACAAGCGTTTTTAGACATTTTCGTACTTCTCGGACTAAAACTGCATTTTTCACGACAAAAAATATTTTTTATCTCTGAAAATAAAATTATTAACGTCAGAGAGCTGGAAATGTCTAAAAACGTTCACTTTCAACGAATACGAACGTTTTTAGGCATTTTCGTACTTCTCTGAATAAAACTGTATTTTTCACGACAAAAAATATTTTTTATCTCTGAAAATCAATTTATTAACGTCAGAGAGCTGGAAATGTCTAAAAACGTTCACTTTCAACGAATACGATCGTTTTTAGGCATTTTCGTACTTCTCCGAATAAAACTGTATTTTTCACGACAAAAAATATTTTTTATCTCTGAAAATCAATTTATTCAGGTCAGAAAGCTGGAAACGTCTAAAAACGACCACTTTCGACGAATACAAGCGTTTTTAGACATTTTCGTACTTCTCGGACTAAAACTGCATTTTTCACGACAAAAAATATTTTATATCTTTGAAAATAAATTTATTCACGTCAGAGAGCTGGAAATGTCTAAAAACGTTCACTTTCAACGAATACGAGCGTTTTTAGGCATTTTCGTACTTCTCCGAATAAAACTGTATTTTTCACGACAAAAAATATTTTATATCTCTGGAAATAAATTTATTCTGGTCAGAAAGCTGGAAACGTCTAAAAACGACCACTTTCGACGAATACAAGCGTTTTTAGACATTTTCGTACTTCTCGGACTAAAACTGCATTTTTCACGACAAAAAATATTTTATATCTTTGAAAATAAATTTATTAACGTCAGAGAGCTGGAAATGTCTAAAAACGTTCACTTTCAACGAATACGAGCGTTTTTAGGCATTTTCGTACTTCTCCGAATAAAACTGTATTTTTCACGACAAAAAATATTTTATATCTCAGGAAATAAATTTATTCTGGTCAGAAAGCTGGACACGTCTAAAAACGACCACTTTCGACGAAAACAAGCGTTTTTAGACATTTTCGTACTTCTCGGACTAAAACTGCATTTTTCACGACAAAAAATATTTTATATCTTTGAAAATAAATTTATTAACGTCAGAGAGCTGGAAATGTCTAAAAACGTTCACTTTCAACGAATACGATCGTTTTTAGGCATTTTCGTACTTCTCCGAATAAAACTGTATTTTTCACGACAAAAAATATTTTTTATCTCTGAAAATCAATTTATTCAGGGCAGAAAGCTGGAAATGTCTAAAAACGTTCACTTTCAACGAATACGATCGTTTTTATGCATTTTCGTACTTCTCCGAATAAAACTGCATTTTTCACGACAAAAAATATTTTATATCTTTGAAAATAAATTTATTAACGTCAGAGAGCTGGAAATGTCTAAAAACGTTCACTTTCAACGAATACGAGCGTTTTTAGGCATTTTCGTACTTCTCCGAATAAAACTGTATTTTTCACGACAAAAAATATTTTATATCTCTGGAAATAAATTTATTCTGGTCAGAAAGCTGGAAACGTCTAAAAACGACCACTTTCGACGAATACAAGCGTTTTTAGACATTTTCGTACTTCTCGGACTAAAACTGCATTTTTCACGACAAAAAATATTTTTTATCTCTGAAAATAAAATTATTAACGTCAGAGAGCTGGAAATGTCTAAAAACGTTCACTTTCAACGAATACGAACGTTTTTAGGCATTTTCGTACTTCTCTGAATAAAACTGTATTTTTCACGACAAAAAATATTTTTTATCTCTGAAAATCAATTTATTAACGTCAGAGAGCTGGAAATGTCTAAAAACGTTCACTTTCAACGAATACGATCGTTTTTATGCATTTTCGTACTTCTCCGAATAAAACTGTATTTTTCACGACAAAAAATATTTTTTATCTCTGAAAATCAATTTATTCAGGTCAGAAAGCTGGAAACGTCTAAAAACGACCACTTTCGACGAATACAAGCGTTTTTAGACATTTTCGTACTTCTCGGACTAAAACTGCATTTTTCACGACAAAAAATATTTTTTATCTCTGAAAATAAAATTATTAACGTCAGAGAGCTGGAAATGTCTAAAAACGTTCACTTTCAACGAATACGAACGTTTTTAGGCATTTTCGTACTTCTCTGAATAAAACTGTATTTTTCACGACAAAAAATATTTTTTATCTCTGAAAATCAATTTATTAACGTCAGAGAGCTGGAAATGTCTAAAAACGTTCACTTTCAACGAATACGATCGTTTTTATGCATTTTCGTACTTCTCCGAATAAAACTGTATTTTTCACGACAAAAAATATTTTTTATCTCTGAAAATCAATTTATTCAGGTCAGAAAGCTGGAAACGTCTAAAAACGACCACTTTCGACGAATACAAGCGTTTTTAGACATTTTCGTACTTCTCGGACTAAAACTGCATTTTTCACGACAAAAAATATTTTTTATCTCTGAAAATAAAATTATTAACGTCAGAGAGCTGGAAATGTCTAAAAACGTTCACTTTCAACGAATACGAGCGTTTTTAGGCATTTTCGTACTTCTCTGAATAAAACTGTATTTTTCACGACAAAAAATATTTTTTATCTCTGAAAATCAATATATTCAGGTCAGAAAGCTGGAAACGTCTAAAAACGACCACTTTCGACGAATACAAGCGTTTTTAGACATTTTCGTACTTCTCAGACTAAAACTGCATTTTTCACGACAAAAAATATTTTATATCTTTGAAAATAAATTTATTAACGTCAGAGAGCTGGAAATGTCTAAAAACGTTCACTTTCAACGAATACGAGCGTTTTTAGGCATTTTCGTACTTCTCCGAATAAAACTGTATTTTTCACGACAAAAAATATTTTATATCTCAGGAAATAAATTTATTCTGGTCAGAAAGCTGGACACGTCTAAAAACGACCACTTTCGACGAAAACAAGCGTTTTTAGACATTTTCGTACTTCTCGGACTAAAACTGCATTTTTCACGACAAAAAATATTTTATATCTTTGAAAATAAATTTATTAACGTCAGAGAGCTGGAAATGTCTAAAAACGTTCACTTTCAACGAATAAGATCGTTTTTAGGCATTTTCGTACTTCTCCGAATAAAACTGTATTTTTCACGACAAAAAATATTTTTTATCTCTGAAAATCAATTTATTCAGGGCAGAAAGCTGGAAACGTCTAAAAACGACCACTTTCGACGAATACAAGCGTTTTTAGACATTTTCGTACTTCTCGGACTAAAACTGCATTTTTCACGACAAAAAATATTTTTTATCTCTGAAAATCAATTTATTAACGTCAGAGAGCTGGAAATGTCTAAAAACGTTCACTTTCAACGAATACGATCGTTTTTATGCATTTTCGTACTTCTCCGAATAAAACTGTATTTTTCACGACAAAAAATATTTTTTATCTCTGAAAATCAATTTATTAACGTCAGAGAGCTGGAAATGTCTAAAAACGTTCACTTTCAACGAATACGATCGTTTTTATGCATTTTCGTACTTCTCCGAATAAAACTGTATTTTTCACGACAAAAAATATTTTTTATCTCTGAAAATCAATTTATTCAGGTCAGAAAGCTGGAAACGTCTAAAAACGACCACTTTCGACGAATACAAGCGTTTTTAGACATTTTCGTACTTCTCGGACTAAAACTGCATTTTTCACGACAAAAAATATTTTTTATCTCTGAAAATAAAATTATTAACGTCAGAGAGCTGGAAATGTCTAAAAACGTTCACTTTCAACGAATACGAACGTTTTTAGGCATTTTCGTACTTCTCTGAATAAAACTGTATTTTTCACGACAAAAAATATTTTTTATCTCTGAAAATCAATTTATTAACGTCAGAGAGCTGGAAATGTCTAAAAACGTTCACTTTCAACGAATACGATCGTTTTTATGCATTTTCGTACTTCTCCGAATAAAACTGTATTTTTCACGACAAAAAATATTTTATATCTCTGGAAATAAATTTATTCTGGTCAGAAAGCTGGAAACGTCTAAAAACGACCACTTTCGACGAATACAAGCGTTTTTAGACATTTTCGTACTTCTCGGACTAAAACTGCATTTTTCACGACAAAAAATATTTTATATCTTTGAAAATAAATTTATTAACGTCAGAGAGCTGGAAATGTCTAAAAACGTTCACTTTCAACGAATACGAGCGTTTTTAGGCATTTTCGTACTTCTCCGAATAAAACTGTATTTTTCACGACAAAAAATATTTTATATCTCAGGAAATAAATTTATTCTGGTCAGAAAGCTGGACACGTCTAAAAACGACCACTTTCGACGAAAACAAGCGTTTTTAGACATTTTCGTACTTCTCGGACTAAAACTGCATTTTTCACGACAAAAAATATTTTATATCTTTGAAAATAAATTTATTAACGTCAGAGAGCTGGAAATGTCTAAAAACGTTCACTTTCAACGAATAAGATCGTTTTTAGGCATTTTCGTACTTCTCCGAATAAAACTGTATTTTTCACGACAAAAAATATTTTTTATCTCTGAAAATCAATTTATTCAGGGCAGAAAGCTGGAAACGTCTAAAAACGACCACTTTCGACGAATACAAGCGTTTTTAGACATTTTCGTACTTCTCGGACTAAAACTGCATTTTTCACGACAAAAAATATTTTTTATCTCTGAAAATCAATTTATTAACGTCAGAGAGCTGGAAATGTCTAAAAACGTTCACTTTCAACGAATACGATCGTTTTTATGCATTTTCGTACTTCTCCGAATAAAACTGTATTTTTCACGACAAAAAATATTTTTTATCTCTGAAAATCAATTTATTAACGTCAGAGAGCTGGAAATGTCTAAAAACGTTCACTTTCAACGAATACGATCGTTTTTATGCATTTTCGTACTTCTCCGAATAAAACTGTATTTTTCACGACAAAAAATATTTTTTATCTCTGAAAATCAATTTATTCAGGTCAGAAAGCTGGAAACGTCTAAAAACGACCACTTTCGACGAATACAAGCGTTTTTAGACATTTTCGTACTTCTCGGACTAAAACTGCATTTTTCATGACAAAAAATATTTTTTATCTCTGAAAATAAAATTATTAACGTCAGAGAGCTGGAAATGTCTAAAAACGTTCTCTTTCAACGAATACGAACGTTTTTAGGCATTTTCGTACTTCTCTGAATAAAACTGTATTTTTCACGACAAAAAATATTTTTTATCTCTGAAAATCAATTTATTAACGTCAGAGAGCTGGAAATGTCTAAAAACGTTCACTTTCAACGAATACGATCGTTTTTATGCATTTTCGTACTTCTCCGAATAAAACTGTATTTTTCACGACAAAAAATATTTTATATCTCTGGAAATAAATTTATTCTGGTCAGAAAGCTGGAAACGTCTAAAAACGACCACTTTCGACGAATACAAGCGTTTTTAGACATTTTCCTACTTCTCGGACTAAAACTGCATTTTTCACGACAAAAAATATTTTATATCTTTGAAAATAAATTTATTAACGTCAGAGAGCTGGAAATGTCTAAAAACGTTCACTTTCAACGAATACGAGCGTTTTTAGGCATTTTCGTACTTCTCCGAATAAAACTGTATTTTTCACGACAAAAAATATTTTATATCTCAGGAAATAAATTTATTCTGGTCAGAAAGCTGGACACGTCTAAAAACGACCACTTTCGACGAAAACAAGCGTTTTTAGACATTTTCGTACTTCTCGGACTAAAACTGCATTTTTCACGACAAAAAATATTTTATATCTTTGAAAATAAATTTATTAACGTCAGAGAGCTGGAAATGTCTAAAAACGTTCACTTTCAACGAATACGATCGTTTTTAGGCATTTTCGTACTTCTCCGAATAAAACTGTATTTTTCACGACAAAAAATATTTTTTATCTCTGAAAATCAATTTATTCAGGGCAGAAAGCTGGAAATGTCTAAAAACGTTCACTTTCAACGAATACGATCGTTTTTATGCATTTTCGTACTTCTCCGAATAAAACTGCATTTTTCACGACAAAAAATATTTTATATCTTTGAAAATAAATTTATTAACGTCAGAGAGCTGGAAATGTCTAAAAACGTTCACTTTCAACGAATACGAGCGTTTTTAGGCATTTTCGTACTTCTCCGAATAAAACTGTATTTTTCACGACAAAAAATATTTTATATCTCTGGAAATAAATTTATTCTGGTCAGAAAGCTGGAAACGTCTAAAAACGACCACTTTCGACGAATACAAGCGTTTTTAGACATTTTCGTACTTCTCGGACTAAAACTGCATTTTTCACGACAAAAAATATTTTTTATCTCTGAAAATAAAATTATTAACGTCAGAGAGCTGGAAATGTCTAAAAACGTTCACTTTCAACGAATACGAACGTTTTTAGGCATTTTCGTACTTCTCTGAATAAAACTGTATTTTTCACGACAAAAAATATTTTTTATCTCTGAAAATCAATTTATTAACGTCAGAGAGCTGGAAATGTCTAAAAACGTTCACTTTCAACGAATACGATCGTTTTTATGCATTTTCGTACTTCTCCGAATAAAACTGTATTTTTCACGACAAAAAATATTTTTTATCTCTGAAAATCAATTTATTCAGGTCAGAAAGCTGGAAACGTCTAAAAACGACCACTTTCGACGAATACAAGCGTTTTTAGACATTTTCGTACTTCTCGGACTAAAACTGCATTTTTCACGACAAAAAATATTTTTTATCTCTGAAAATAAAATTATTAACGTCAGAGAGCTGGAAATGTCTAAAAACGTTCACTTTCAACGAATACGAACGTTTTTAGGCATTTTCGTACTTCTCTGAATAAAACTGTATTTTTCACGACAAAAAATATTTTTTATCTCTGAAAATCAATTTATTAACGTCAGAGAGCTGGAAATGTCTAAAAACGTTCACTTTCAACGAATACGATCGTTTTTATGCATTTTCGTACTTCTCCGAATAAAACTGTATTTTTCACGACAAAAATATTTTTTATCTCTGAAAATCAATTTATTCAGGTCAGAAAGCTGGAAACGTCTAAAAACGACCACTTTCGACGAATACAAGCGTTTTTAGACATTTTCGTACTTCTCGGACTAAAACTGCATTTTTCACGACAAAAAATATTTTTTATCTCTGAAAATAAAATTATTAACGTCAGAGAGCTGGAAATGTCTAAAAACGTTCACTTTCAACGAATACGAGCGTTTTTAGGCATTTTCGTACTTCTCTGAATAAAACTGTATTTTTCACGACAAAAAATATTTTTTATCTCTGAAAATCAATATATTCAGGTCAGAAAGCTGGAAACGTCTAAAAACGACCACTTTCGACGAATACAAGCGTTTTTAGACATTTTCGTACTTCTCAGACTAAAACTGCATTTTTCACGACAAAAAATATTTTATATCTTTGAAAATAAATTTATTAACGTCAGAGAGCTGGAAATGTCTAAAAACGTTCACTTTCAACGAATACGAGCGTTTTTAGGCATTTTCGTACTTCTCCGAATAAAACTGTATTTTTCACGACAAAAAATATTTTATATCTCAGGAAATAAATTTATTCTGGTCAGAAAGCTGGACACGTCTAAAAACGACCACTTTCGACGAAAACAAGCGTTTTTAGACATTTTCGTACTTCTCGGACTAAAACTGCATTTTTCACGACAAAAAATATTTTATATCTTTGAAAATAAATTTATTAACGTCAGAGAGCTGGAAATGTCTAAAAACGTTCACTTTCAACGAATACGATCGTTTTTAGGCATTTTCGTACTTCTCCGAATAAAACTGTATTTTTCACGACAAAAAATATTTTTTATCTCTGAAAATCAATTTATTCAGGGCAGAAAGCTGGAAACGTCTAAAAACGACCACTTTCGACGAATACAAGCGTTTTTAGACATTTTCGTACTTCTCGGACTAAAACTGCATTTTTCACGACAAAAAATATTTTTTATCTCTGAAAATCAATTTATTAACGTCAGAGAGCTGGAAATGTCTAAAAACGTTCACTTTCAACGAATACGATCGTTTTTATGCATTTTCGTACTTCTCCGAATAAAACTGTATTTTTCACGACAAAAAATATTTTTTATCTCTGAAAATCAATTTATTAACGTCAGAGAGCTGGAAATGTCTAAAAACGTTCACTTTCAACGAATACGATCGTTTTTATGCATTTTCGTACTTCTCCGAATAAAACTGTATTTTTCACGACAAAAAATATTTTTTATCTCTGAAAATCAATTTATTCAGGTCAGAAAGCTGGAAACGTCTAAAAACGACCACTTTCGACGAATACAAGCGTTTTTAGACATTTTCGTACTTCTCGGACTAAAACTGCATTTTTCACGACAAAAAATATTTTTTATCTCTGAAAATAAAATTATTAACGTCAGAGAGCTGGAAATGTCTAAAAACGTTCACTTTCAACGAATACGAACGTTTTTAGGCATTTTCGTACTTCTCTGAATAAAACTGTATTTTTCACGACAAAAAATATTTTTTATCTCTGAAAATCAATTTATTAACGTCAGAGAGCTGGAAATGTCTAAAAACGTTCACTTTCAACGAATACGATCGTTTTTATGCATTTTCGTACTTCTCCGAATAAAACTGTATTTTTCACGACAAAAAATATTTTTTATCTCTGAAAATCAATTTATTCAGGTCAGAAAGCTGGAAACGTCTAAAAACGACCACTTTCGACGAATACAAGCGTTTTTAGACATTTTCGTACTTCTCGGACTAAAACTGCATTTTTCACGACAAAAAACATTTTTTTTTATCTCTGAAAATAAAATTATTAACGTCAGAGAGCTGGAAATGTCTAAAAACGTTCACTTTCAACGAATACGAGCGTTTTTAGGCATTTTCGTACTTCTGTGAATAAAACTGTATTTTTCACGACAAAAAATATTTTTTATCTCTGAAAATCAATATATTCAGGTCAGAAAGCTGGAAACGTCTAAAAACGACCACTTTCGACGAATACAAGCGTTTTTAGACATTTTCGTACTTCTCAGACTAAAACTGCATTTTTCACGACAAAAAATATTTTATATCTTTGAAAATAAATTTATTAACGTCAGAGAGCTGGAAATGTCTAAAAACGTTCACTTTCAACGAATACGAGCGTTTTTAGGCATTTTCGTACTTCTCCGAATAAAACTGTATTTTTCACGACAAAAAATATTTTATATCTCAGGAAATAAATTTATTCTGGTCAGAAAGCTGGACACGTCTAAAAACGACCACTTTCGACGAAAACAAGCGTTTTTAGACATTTTCGTACTTCTCGGACTAAAACTGCATTTTTCACGACAAAAAATATTTTATATCTTTGAAAATAAATTTATTAACGTCAGAGAGCTGGAAATGTCTAAAAACGTTCACTTTCAACGAATACGATCGTTTTTAGGCATTTTCGTACTTCTCCGAATAAAACTGTATTTTTCACGACAAAAAATATTTTTTATCTCTGAAAATCAATTTATTCAGGGCAGAAAGCTGGAAACGTCTAAAAACGACCACTTTCGACGAATACAAGCGTTTTTAGACATTTTCGTACTTCTCGGACTAAAACTGCATTTTTCACGACAAAAAAATATTTTTTATCTCTGAAAATCAATTTATTAACGTCAGAGAGCTGGAAATGTCTAAAAACGTTCACTTTCAACGAATACGATCGTTTTTATGCATTTTCGTACTTCTCCGAATAAAACTGTATTTTTCACGACAAAAAATATTTTTTATCTCTGAAAATCAATTTATTCAGGTCAGAAAGCTGGAAACGTCTAAAAACGACCACTTTCGACGAATACAAGCGTTTTTAGACATTTTCGTACTTCTCGGACTAAAACTGCATTTTTCACGACAAAAAATATTTTATATCTTTGAAAATAAATTTATTAACGTCAGAGAGCTGGAAATGTCTAAAAACGTTCACTTTCAACGAATACGAGCGTTTTTAGGCATTTTCGTACTTCTCCGAATAAAACTGTATTTTTCACGATAAAAAATATTTTATATCTCTGGAAATAAATTTATTCTGGTCAGAAAGCTGGAAACGTCTAAAAACGACCACTTTCGACGAATACAAGCGTTTTTAGACATTTTCGTACTTCTCGGACTAAAACTGCATTTTTCACGACAAAAAATATTTTATATCTTTGAAAATAAATTTATTAACGTCAGAGAGCTGGAAATGTCTAAAAACGTTCACTTTCAACGAATACGAGCGTTTTTAGGCATTTTCGTACTTCTCCGAATAAAACTGTATTTTTCACGACAAAAAATATTTTATATCTCAGGAAATAAATTTATTCTGGTCAGAAAGCTGGACACGTCTAAAAACGACCACTTTCGACGAAAACAAGCGTTTTTAGACATTTTCGTACTTCTCGGACTAAAACTGCATTTTTCACGACAAAAAATATTTTATATCTTTGAAAATAAATTTATTAACGTCAGAGAGCTGGAAATGTCTAAAAACGTTCACTTTCAACGAATACGATCGTTTTTAGGCATTTTCGTACTTCTCCGAATAAAACTGTATGTTTCACGACAAAAAATATTTTTTAACTCTGAAAATCAATTTATTCAGGGCAGAAAGCTGGAAACGTCTAAAAACGACCACTTTCGACGAATACAAGCGTTTTTAGACATTTTCGTATTTCTCGGACTAAAACTGCATTTTTCACGACAAAAAATATTTTTTATCTCTGAAAATAAAATTATTAACGTCAGAGAGCTGGAAATGTCTAATAACGTTCACTTTCAACGAATACGAGCGTTTTTAGGCATTTTCGTACTTCTCTGAATAAAACTGTATTTTTCACGACAAAAAATATTTTTTATCTCTGAAAATCAATATATTCAGGTCAGAAAGCTGGAAACGTCTAAAAACGACCACTTTCGACGAATACAAGCGTTTTTAGACATTTTCGTACTTCTCAGACTAAAACTGCATTTTTCACGACAAAAAATATTTTATATCTTTGAAAATAAATTTATTAACGTCAGAGAGCTGGAAATGTCTAAAAACGTTCACTTTCAACGAATACGAGCGTTTTTAGGCATTTTCGTACTTCTCCGAATAAAACTGTATTTTTCACGACAAAAAATATTTTATATCTCAGGAAATAAATTTATTCTGGTCAGAAAGCTGGACACGTCTAAAAACGACCACTTTCGACGAAAACAAGCGTTTTTAGACATTTTCGTACTTCTCGGACTAAAACTGCATTTTTCACGACAAAAAAATATTTTATATCTTTGAAAATAAATTTATTAACGTCAGAGAGCTGGAAATGTCTAAAAACGTTCACTTTCAACGAATACGATCGTTTTTAGGCATTTTCGTACTTCTCCGAATAAAACTGTATTTTTCACGACAAAAAATATTTTTTATCTCTGAAAATCAATTTATTCAGGGCAGAAAGCTGGAAACGTCTAAAAACGACCACTTTCGACGAATACAAGCGTTTTTAGACATTTTCGTACTTCTCGGACTAAAACTGCATTTTTCACGACAAAAAATATTTTTTATCTCTGAAAATCAATTTATTAACGTCAGAGAGCTGGAAATGTCTAAAAACGTTCACTTTCAACGAATACGATCGTTTTTATGCATTTTCGTACTTCTCCGAATAAAACTGTATTTTTCACGACAAAAAATATTTTTTATCTCTGAAAATCAATTTATTAACGTCAGAGAGCTGGAAATGTCTAAAAACGTTCACTTTCAACGAATACGAGCGTTTTTAGGCATTTTCGTACTTCTCCGAATAAAACTGTATTTTTCACGATAAAAAATATTTTATATCTCTGGAAATAAATTTATTCTGGTCAGAAAGCTGGAAACGTCTAAAAACGACCACTTTCGACGAATACAAGCGTTTTTAGACATTTTCGTACTTCTCGGACTAAAACTGCATTTTTCACGACAAAAAATATTTTATATCTTTGAAAATAAATTTATTAACGTCAGAGAGCTGGAAATGTCTAAAAACGTTCACTTTCAACGAATACGAGCGTTTTTAGGCATTTTCGTACTTCTCCGAATAAAACTGTATTTTTCACGACAAAAAATATTTTATATCTCAGGAAATAAATTTATTCTGGTCAGAAAGCTGGACACGTCTAAAAACGACCACTTTCGACGAAAACAAGCGTTTTTAGACATTTTCGTACTTCTCGGACTAAAACTGCATTTTTCACGACAAAAAATATTTTATATCTTTGAAAATAAATTTATTAACGTCAGAGAGCTGGAAATGTCTAAAAACGTTCACTTTCAACGAATACGATCGTTTTTAGGCATTTTCGTACTTCTCCGAATAAAACTGTATGTTTCACGACAAAAAATATTTTTTAACTCTGAAAATCAATTTATTCAGGGCAGAAAGCTGGAAACGTCTAAAAACGACCACTTTCGACGAATACAAGCGTTTTTAGACATTTTCGTATTTCTCGGACTAAAACTGCATTTTTCACGACAAAAAATATTTTTTATCTCTGAAAATAAAATTATTAACGTCAGAGAGCTGGAAATGTCTAAAAACCTTCACTTTCCACGAATACGAGCGTTTTTAGGCATTTGCGTACTTCTCTGAATTAAACTGTATTTTTCACGACAAAAAATATTTTTTATCTCTGAAAATCAATTTATTCAGGTCAGAAAGCTGGAAACGTCTAAAAACGACCACTTTCGACGAATACAAGCGTTTTTAGACATTTTCGTACTTCTCGGACTAAAACTGCATTTTTCACGACAAAAAATATTTTATATCTTTGAAAATAAATTTATTAATGTCAGAGAGCTGGAAATGTCTAAAAACGTTCACTTTCAACGAATACGAGCGTTTTTAGGCATTTTCGTACTTCTCCGAATAAAACTGTATTTTTCACGACAAAAAATATTTTATATCTCTGGAAATAAATTTATTCTGGTCAGAAAGCTGGAAACGTCTAAAAACGACCACTTTCGACGAATACAAGCGTTTTTAGACATTTTCGTACTTCTCGGACTAAAACTGCATTTTTCACGACAAAAAATATTTTATATCTTTGAAAATAAATTTATTAACGTCAGAGAGCTGGAAATGTCTAAAAACGTTCACTTTCAACGAATACGAGCGTTTTTAGGCATTTTCGTACTTCTCCGAATAAAACTGTATTTTTCACGACAAAAAATATTTTATATCTCTGGAAATAAATTTATTCTGGTCAGAAAGCTGGAAACGTCTAATAACGACCACTTTCGACGAATACAAGCGTTTTTAGACATTTTCGTACTTCTCGGACTAAAACTGCATTTTTCACGACAAAAAATATTTTATATCTTTGAAAATAAATTTATTAACGTCAGAGAGCTGGAAATGTCTAAAAACGTTCACTTTCAACGAATACGATCGTTTTTAGGCATTTTCATACTTCTCCGAATAAAACTGTATTTTTCACGACAAAAAAAATATTTTTTATCTCTGAAAATAAAATTATTAACGTCAGAGAGCTGGAAATGTCTAAAAACGTTCACTTTCAAGGAATACGAACGTTTTTAGGCATTTTCGTACTTCTCTGAATAAAACTGTATTTTTCACGACAAAAAATATTTTTTATCTCTGAAAATCAATTTATTAACGTCAGAGAGCTGGAAATGTCTAAAAACGTTCACTTTCAACGAATACGAGCGTTTTTAGGCATTTTCGTACTTCTCCGAATAAAACTGTATTTTTCACGACAAAAAATATTTTTTATCTCTGAAAATCAATATATTCAGGTCAGAAAGCTGGAAACGTCTAAAAACGACCACTTTCGACGAATACAAGCGTTTTTAGACATTTTCGTACTTCTCAGACTAAAACTGCATTTTTCACGACAAAAAATATTTTATATCTTTGAAAATAAATTTATTAACGTCAGAGAGCTGGAAATGTCTAAAAACGTTCACTTTCAACGAATACGAACGTTTTTAGGCATTTTCGTACTTCTCTGAATAAAACTGTATTTTTCACGACAAAAAATATTTTTTATCTCTGAAAATCAATTTATTAACGTCAGAGAGCTGGAAATGTCTAAAAACGTTCACTTTCAACGAATACGATCGTTTTTATGCATTTTCGTACTTCTCCGAATAAAACTGTATTTTTCACGACAAAAAATATTTTTTATCTCTGAAAATCAATTTATTCAGGTCAGAAAGCTGGAAACGTCTAAAAACGACCACTTTCGACGAATACAAGCGTTTTTAGACATTTTCGTACTTCTCGGACTAAAACTGCATTTTTCACGACAAAAAATATTTTTTATCTCTGAAAATAAAATTATTAACGTCAGAGAGCTGGAAATGTCTAATAACGTTCACTTTCAACGAATACGAGCGTTTTTAGGCATTTTCGTACTTCTCTGAATAAAACTGTATTTTTCACGACAAAAAATATTTTTTATCTCTGAAAATCAATATATTCAGGTCAGAAAGCTGGAAACGTCTAAAAACGACCACTTTCGACGAATACAAGCGTTTTTAGACATTTTCGTACTTCTCAGACTAAAACTGCATTTTTCACGACAAAAAATATTTTATATCTTTGAAAATAAATTTATTAACGTCAGAGAGCTGGAAATGTCTAAAAACGTTCACTTTCAACGAATACGAGCGTTTTTAGGCATTTTCGTACTTCTCCGAATAAAACTGTATTTTTCACGACAAAAAATATTTTATATCTCAGGAAATAAATTTATTCTGGTCAGAAAGCTGGACACGTCTAAAAACGACCACTTTCGACGAAAACAAGCGTTTTTAGACATTTTCGTACTTCTCGGACTAAAACTGCATTTTTCACGACAAAAAATATTTTATATCTTTGAAAATAAATTTATTAACGTCAGAGAGCTGGAAATGTCTAAAAACGTTCACTTTCAACGAATACGATCGTTTTTATGCATTTTCGTACTTCTCCGAATAAAACTGTATTTTTCACGACAAAAAATATTTTTTATCTCTGAAAATCAATTTATTCAGGTCAGAAAGCTGGAAACGTCTAAAAACGACCACTTTCGACGAATACAAGCGTTTTTAGACATTTTCGTACTTCTCGGACTAAAACTGCATTTTTCACGACAAAAAATATTTTTTATCTCTGAAAATAAAATTATTAACGTCAGAGAGCTGGAAATGTCTAAAAACGTTCACTTTCAACGAATACGAACGTTTTTAGGCATTTTCGTACTTCTCTGAATAAAACTGTATTTTTCACGACAAAAAATATTTTTTATCTCTGAAAATCAATTTATTAACGTCAGAGAGCTGGAAATGTCTAAAAACGTTCACTTTCAACGAATACGATCGTTTTTATGCATTTTCGTACTTCTCCGAATAAAACTGTATTTTTCACGACAAAAAATATTTTTTATCTCTGAAAATCAATTTATTCAGGTCAGAAAGCTGGAAACGTCTAAAAACGACCACTTTCGACGAATACAAGCGTTTTTAGACATTTTCGTACTTCTCGGACTAAAACTGCATTTTTCACGACAAAAAATATTTTTTATCTCTGAAAATAAAATTATTAACGTCAGAGAGCTGGAAATGTCTAAAAACGTTCACTTTCAACGAATACGAGCGTTTTTAGGCATTTTCGTACTTCTGTGAATAAAACTGTATTTTTCACGACAAAAAATATTTTATATCTCAGGAAATAAATTTATTCTGGTCAGAAAGCTGGACACGTCTAAAAACGACCACTTTCGACGAAAACAAGCGTTTTTAGACATTTTCGTACTTCTCGGACTAAAACTGCATTTTTCACGACAAAAAATATTTTATATCTTTGAAAATAAATTTATTAACGTCAGAGAGCTGGAAATGTCTAAAAACGTTCACTTTCAACGAATACGATCGTTTTTAGGCATTTTCGTACTTCTCCGAATAAAACTGTATTTTTCACGACAAAAAATATTTTTTATCTCTGAAAATCAATTTATTCAGGGCAGAAAGCTGGAAACGTCTAAAAACGACCACTTTCGACGAATACAAGCGTTTTTAGACATTTTCGTACTTCTCGGACTAAAACTGCATTTTTCACGACAAAAAAATATTTTTTATCTCTGAAAATCAATTTATTAACGTCAGAGAGCTGGAAATGTCTAAAAACGTTCACTTTCAACGAATACGATCGTTTTTATGCATTTTCGTACTTCTCCGAATAAAACTGTATTTTTCACGACAAAAAATATTTTTTATCTCTGAAAATCAATTTATTCAGGTCAGAAAGCTGGAAACGTCTAAAAACGACCACTTTCGACGAATACAAGCGTTTTTAGACATTTTCGTACTTCTCGGACTAAAACTGCATTTTTCACGACAAAAAATATTTTATATCTTTGAAAATAAATTTATTAACGTCAGAGAGCTGGAAATGTCTAAAAACGTTCACTTTCAACGAATACGAGCGTTTTTAGGCATTTTCGTACTTCTCCGAATAAAACTGTATTTTTCACGATAAAAAATATTTTATATCTCTGGAAATAAATTTATTCTGGTCAGAAAGCTGGAAACGTCTAAAAACGACCACTTTCGACGAATACAAGCGTTTTTAGACATTTTCGTACTTCTCGGACTAAAACTGCATTTTTCACGACAAAAAATATTTTATATCTTTGAAAATAAATTTATTAACGTCAGAGAGCTGGAAATGTCTAAAAACGTTCACTTTCAACGAATACGAGCGTTTTTAGGCATTTTCGTACTTCTCCGAATAAAACTGTATTTTTCACGACAAAAAATATTTTATATCTCAGGAAATAAATTTATTCTGGTCAGAAAGCTGGACACGTCTAAAAACGACCACTTTCGACGAAAACAAGCGTTTTTAGACATTTTCGTACTTCTCGGACTAAAACTGCATTTTTCACGACAAAAAATATTTTATATCTTTGAAAATAAATTTATTAACGTCAGAGAGCTGGAAATGTCTAAAAACGTTCACTTTCAACGAATACGATCGTTTTTAGGCATTTTCGTACTTCTCCGAATAAAACTGTATTTTTCACGACAAAAAATATTTTTTAACTCTGAAAATCAATTTATTCAGGGCAGAAAGCTGGAAACGTCTAAAAACGACCACTTTCGACGAATACAAGCGTTTTTAGACATTTTCGTATTTCTCGGACTAAAACTGCATTTTTCACGACAAAAAATATTTTTTATCTCTGAAAATAAAATTATTAACGTCAGAGAGCTGGAAATGTCTAAAAACCTTCACTTTCCACGAATACGAGCGTTTTTAGGCATTTGCGTACTTCTCTGAATTAAACTGTATTTTTCACGACAAAAAATATTTTTTATCTCTGAAAATCAATTTATTCAGGTCAGAAAGCTGGAAACGTCTAAAAACGACCACTTTCGACGAATACAAGCGTTTTTAGACATTTTCGTACTTCTCGGACTAAAACTGCATTTTTCACGACAAAAAATATTTTATATCTTTGAAAATAAATTTATTAATGTCAGAGAGCTGGAAATGTCTAAAAACGTTCACTTTCAACGAATACGAGCGTTTTTAGGCATTTTCGTACTTCTCCGAATAAAACTGTATTTTTCACGACAAAAAATATTTTATATCTCTGGAAATAAATTTATTCTGGTCAGAAAGCTGGAAACGTCTAAAAACGACCACTTTCGACGAATACAAGCGTTTTTAGACATTTTCGTACTTCTCGGACTAAAACTGCATTTTTCACGACAAAAAATATTTTATATCTTTGAAAATAAATTTATTAACGTCAGAGAGCTGGAAATGTCTAAAAACGTTCACCTTCAACGAATACGAGCGTTTTTAGGCATTTTCGTACTTCTCCGAATAAAACTGTATTTTTCACGACAAAAAATATTTTATATCTCTGGAAATAAATTTATTCTGGTCAGAAAGCTGGAAACGTCTAATAACGACCACTTTCGACGAATACAAGCGTTTTTAGACATTTTCGTACTTCTCGGACTAAAACTGCATTTTTCACGACAAAAAATATTTTATATCTTTGAAAATAAATTTATTAACGTCAGAGAGCTGGAAATGTCTAAAAACGTTCACTTTCAACGAATACGATCGTTTTTAGGCATTTTCATACTTCTCCGAATAAAACTGTATTTTTCACGACAAAAAAAATATTTTTTATCTCTGAAAATAAAATTATTAACGTCAGAGAGCTGGAAATGTCTAAAAACGTTCACTTTCAAGGAATACGAACGTTTTTAGGCATTTTCGTACTTCTCTGAATAAAACTGTATTTTTCACGACAAAAAATATTTTTTATCTCTGAAAATCAATTTATTAACGTCAGAGAGCTGGAAATGTCTAAAAACGTTCACTTTCAACGAATACGATCGTTTTTATGCTTTTTCGTACTTCTCCGAATAAAACTGTATTTTTCACGACAAAAAATATTTTTTATCTCTGAAAATCAATTTATTCAGGTCAGAAAGCTGGAAACGTCTAAAAACGACCACTTTCGACGAATACAAGCGTTTTTAGACATTTTCGTACTTCTCGGACTAAAACTGCATTTTTCACGACAAAAAATATTTTTTATCTCTGAAAATAAAATTATTAACGTCAGAGAGCTGGAAATGTCTAAAAACGTTCACTTTCAACGAATACGAGCGTTTTTAGGCATTTTCGTACTTCTCTGAATAAAACTATATTTTTCACGACAAAAAATATTTTTTATCTCTGAAAATCAATATATTCAGGTCAGAAAGCTGGAAACGTCTAAAAACGACCACTTTCGACGAATACAAGCGTTTTTAGACATTTTCGTACTTCTCGGACTAAAACTGCATTTTTCACGACAAAAAATATTTTATATCTTTGAAAATAAATTTATTAACGTCAGAGAGCTGGAAATGTCTAAAAACGTTCACTTTCAACGAATACGAGCGTTTTTAGGCATTTTCGTACTTCTCCGAATAAAACTGTATTTTTCACGACAAAAAATATTTTATATCTCTGGAAATAAATTTATTCTGGTCAGAAAGCTGGAAACGTCTAAAAACGACCACTTTCGACGAATACAAGCGTTTTTAGACATTTTCGTACTTCTCGGACTAAAACTGCATTTTTCACGACAAAAAATATTTTATATCTTTGAAAATAAATTTATTAACGTCAGAGAGCTGGAATGTCTAAAAACGTTCACTTTCAACGAATACGAGCGTTTTTAGGCATTTTCGTACTTCTCCGAATAAAACTGTATTTTTCACGACAAAAAATATTTTATATCTCAGGAAATAAATTTATTCTGGTCAGAAAGCTGGACACGTCTAAAAACGACCACTTTCGACGAAAACAAGCGTTTTTAGACATTTTCGTACTTCTCGGACTAAAACTGCATTTTTCACGACAAAAAATATTTTATATCTTTGAAAATAAATTTATTAACGTCAGAGAGCTGGAAATGTCTAAAAACGTTCACTTTCAACGAATACGATCGTTTTTAGGCATTTTCGTACTTCTCCGAATAAAACTGTATTTTTCACGACAAAAAATATTTTTTATCTCTGAAAATCAATTTATTCAGGGCAGAAAGCTGGAAACGTCTAAAAACGACCACTTTCGACGAATACAAGCGTTTTTAGACATTTTCGTACTTCTCGGACTAAAACTGCATTTTTCACGACAAAAAATATTTTTTATCTCTGAAAATAAAATTATTAACGTCAGAGAGCTGGAAATGTCTAAAAACGTTCACTTTCAACGAATACGAGCGTTTTTAGGCATTTGCGTACTTCTCTGAATTAAACTGTATTTTTCACGACAAAAAATATTTTTTATCTCTGAAAATCAATTTATTCAGGTCAGAAAGCTGGAAACGTCTAAAAACGACCACTTTCGACGAATACAAGCGTTTTTAGACATTTTCGTACTTCTCGGACTAAAACTGCATTTTTCACGACAAAAAATATTTTATATCTTTGAAAATAAATTTATTAATGTCAAAGAGCTGGAAATGTCTAAAAACGTTGACTTTCAACGAATACGAGCGTTTTTAGGCATTTTCGTACTTCTCCGAATAAAACTGTATTTTTCACGACAAAAAAAATATTTTTTATCTCTGAAAATAAAATTATTAACGTCAGAGAGCTGGAAATGTCTAAAAACGTTCACTTTCAAGGAATACGAACGTTTTTAGGCATTTTCGTACTTCTCTGAATAAAACTGTATTTTTCACGACAAAAAATATTTTTTATCTCTGAAAATCAATTTATTAACGTCAGAGAGCTGGAAATGTCTAAAAACATTCACTTTCAACGAATACGATCGTTTTTATGCTTTTTCGTACTTCTCCGAATAAAACTGTATTTTTCACGACAAAAAATATTTTTTATCTCTGAAAATCAATTTATTCAGGTCAGAAAGCTGGAAACGTCTAAAAACGACCACTTTCGACGAATACAAGCGTTTTTAGACATTTTCGTACTTCTCGGACTAAAACTGCATTTTTCACGACAAAAAATATTTTTTATCTCTGAAAATAAAATTATTAACGTCAGAGAGCTGGAAATGTCTAAAAACGTTCACTTTCAACGAATACGAGCGTTTTTAGGCATTTTCGTACTTCTCTGAATAAAACTATATTTTTCACGACAAAAAATATTTTTTATCTCTGAAAATCAATATATTCAGGTCAGAAAGCTGGAAACGTCTAAAAACGACCACTTTCGACGAATACAAGCGTTTTTAGACATTTTCGTACTTCTCGGACTAAAACTGCATTTTTCACGACAAAAAATATTTTATATCTTTGAAAATAAATTTATTAACGTCAGAGAGATATATTTGTTAACGTGCTCCGCCAGAGGCACTACACGATAAAGCAGCAGCGACACGAGGTTTTCCCAAGTGGTCACCCATCCAAGTACTAAACGCGCTCGACGTTGCTTAACTTCGGTGTTCGATGGGAACCGGTGCTTTCAACGCCGATATGGTCGCTGCCATTAACGTCAGAGAGCTGGAAATGTCTAAAAACGTTCACTTTAAACGAATACGAGCGTTTTTAGGCATTTTCGTACTTCTCCGAATAAAACTGTATTTTTCACGACAAAAAATATTTTATATCTCTGGAAATAAATTTATTCTGGTCAGAAAGCTGGAAACGTCTAAAAACGACCACTTTCGACGAATACAAGCGTTTTTAGACATTTTCGTACTTCTCGGACTAAAACTGCATTTTTCACGACAAAAAATATTTTATATCTTTGAAAATAAATTTATTAACGTCAGAGAGCTGGAATGTCTAAAAACGTTCACTTTCAACGAATACGAGCGTTTTTAGGCATTTTCGTACTTCTCCGAATAAAACTGTATTTTTCACGACAAAAAATATTTTATATCTCAGGAAATAAATTTATTCTGGTCAGAAAGCTGGACACGTCTAAAAACGACCACTTTCGACGAAAACAAGCGTTTTTAGACATTTTCGTACTTCTCGGACTAAAACTGCATTTTTCACGACAAAAAATATTTTATATCTTTGAAAATAAATTTATTAACGTCAGAGAGCTGGAAATGTCTAAAAACGTTCACTTTCAACGAATACGATCGTTTTTAGGCATTTTCGTACTTCTCCGAATAAAACTGTATTTTTCACGACAAAAAATATTTTTTATCTCTGAAAATCAATTTATTCAGGGCAGAAAGCTGGAAACGTCTAAAAACGACCACTTTCGACGAATACAAGCGTTTTTAGACATTTTCGTACTTCTCGGACTAAAACTGCATTTTTCACGACAAAAAATATTTTTTATCTCTGAAAATAAAATTATTAACGTCAGAGAGCTGGAAATGTCTAAAAACGTTCACTTTCAACGAATACGAGCGTTTTTAGGCATTTGCGTACTTCTCTGAATTAAACTGTATTTTTCACGACAAAAAATATTTTTTATCTCTGAAAATCAATTTATTCAGGTCAGAAAGCTGGAAACGTCTAAAAACGACCACTTTCGACGAATACAAGCGTTTTTAGACATTTTCGTACTTCTCGGACTAAAACTGCATTTTTCACGACAAAAAATATTTTATATCTTTGAAAATAAATTTATTAATGTCAAAGAGCTGGAAATGTCTAAAAACGTTCACTTTCAACGAATACGAGCGTTTTTAGGCATTTTCGTACTTCTCCGAATAAAACTGTATTTTTCACGACAAAAAATATTTTATATCTCTGGAAATAAATTTATTCTGGTCAGAAAGCTGGAAACGTCTAAAAACGACCACTTTCGACGAATACAAGCGTTTTTAGACATTTTCGTACTTCTCGGACTAAAACTGCATTTTTCACGACAAAAAATATTTTATATCTTTGAAAATAAATTTATTAACGTCAGAGAGCTGGAAATGTCTAAAAACGTTCACTTTCAACGAATACGAGCGTTTTTAGGCATTTTCGTACTTCTCCGAATAAAACTGTATTTTTCACGACAAAAAATATTTTTTATCTCTGAAAATCAATTTATTCAGGTCAGAAAGCTGGAAACGTCTAAAAACGACCACTTTCGACGAATACAAGCGTTTTTAGACATTTTCGTACTTCTCGGACTAAAACTGCATTTTTCACGACAAAAAATATTTTTATCTCTGAAAATAAAATTATTAACGTCAGAGAGCTGGAAATGTCTAAAAACGTTCACTTTCAACGAATACGAACGTTTTTAGGCATTTTCGTACTTCTCTGAATAAAACTGTATTTTTCACGACAAAAAATATTTTTTATCTCTGAAAATCAATTTATTAACGTCAGAGAGCTGGAAATGTCTAAAAACGTTCACTTTCAACGAATACGATCGTTTTTATGCATTTTCGTACTTCTCCGAATAAAACTGTATTTTTCACGACAAAAAATATTTTTTATCTCTGAAAATCAATTTATTCAGGTCAGAAAGCTGGAAACGTCTAAAAACGACCACTTTCGACGAATACAAGCGTTTTTAGACATTTTCGTACTTCTCGGACTAAAACTGCATTTTTCACGACAAAAAATATTTTTTATCTCTGAAAATAAAATTATTAACGTCAGAGAGCTGGAAATGTCTAAAAACGTTCACTTTCAACGAATACGAACGTTTTTAGGCATTTTCGTACTTCTCTGAATAAAACTGTATTTTTCACGACAAAAAATATTTTTTATCTCTGAAAATCAATTTATTAACGTCAGAGAGCTGGAAATGTCTAAAAACGTTCACTTTCAACGAATACGATCGTTTTTATGCATTTTCGTACTTCTCCGAATAAAACTGTATTTTTCACGACAAAAAATATTTTTTATCTCTGAAAATCAATTTATTCAGGTCAGAAAGCTGGAAACGTCTAAAAACGACCACTTTCGACGAATACAAGCGTTTTTAGACATTTTCGTACTTCTCGGACTAAAACTGCATTTTTCACGACAAAAAATATTTTTTATCTCTGAAAATAAAATTATTAACGTCAGAGAGCTGGAAATGTCTAAAAACGTTCACTTTCAACGAATACGAGCGTTTTTAGGCATTTTCGTACTTCTCTGAATAAAACTGTATTTTTCACGACAAAAAATATTTTTTATCTCTGAAAATCAATATATTCAGGTCAGAAAGCTGGAAACGTCTAAAAACGACCACTTCCGACGAATACAAGCGTTTTTAGACATTTTCGTACTTCTCAGACTAAAACTGCATTTTTCACGACAAAAAATATTATATATCTTTGAAAATAAATTTATTAACGTCAGAGAGCTGGAAATGTCTAAAAACGTTCACTTTCAACGAATACGAGCGTTTTTAGGCATTTTCGTACTTCTCCGAATAAAACTGTATTTTTCACGACAAAAAATATTTTATATCTCAGGAAATAAATTTATTCTGGTCAGAAAGCTGGACACGTCTAAAAACGACCACTTTCGACGAAAACAAGCGTTTTTAGACATTTTCGTACTTCTCGGACTAAAACTGCATTTTTCACGACAAAAAATATTTTATAACTTTGAAAATAAATTTATTAACGTCAGAGAGCTGGAAATGTCTAAAAACGTTCACTTTCAACGAATACGATCGTTTTTAGGCATTTTCGTACTTCTCCGAATAAAACTGTATTTTTCACGACAAAAAATATTTTTTATCTCTGAAAATCAATTTATTCAGGGCAGAAAGCTGGAAACGTCTAAAAACGACCACTTTCGACGAATACAAGCGTTTTTAGACAGTTTCGTACTTCTCGGACTAAAACTGCATTTTTCACGACAAAAAATATTTTTTATCTCTGAAAATCAATTTATTAACGTCAGAGAGCTGGAAATGTCTAAAAACGTTCACTTTCAACGAATACGATCGTTTTTATGCATTTTCGTACTTCTCCGAATAAAACTGTATTTTTCACGACAAAAAATATTTTTTATCTCTGAAAATCAATTTATTCAGGTCAGAAAGCTGGAAACGTCTAAAAACGACCACTTTCGACGAATACAAGCGTTTTTAGACATTTTCGTACTTCTCGGACTAAAACTGCATTTTTCACGACAAAAAATATTTTTTATCTCTGAAAATAAAATTATTAACGTCAGAGAGCTGGAAATGTCTAAAAACGTTCACTTTCAACGAATACGAACGTTTTTAGGCATTTTCGTACTTCTCTCAATAAAACTGTATTTTTCACGACAAAAAATATTTTTTATCTCTGAAAATCAATTTATTAACGTCAGAGAGCTGGAAATCTCTAAAAACGTTCACTTTCAACGAATACGATCGTTTTTATGCATTTTCGTACTTCTCCGAATAAAACTGTATTTTTCACGACAAAAAATATTTTTTATCTCTGAAAATCAATTTATTCAGGTCAGAAAGCTGGAAACGTCTAAAAACGACCACTTTCGACGAATACAAGCGTTTTTAGACATTTTCGTACTTCTCGGACTAAAACTGCATTTTTCACGACAAAAAATATTTTTTATCTCTGAAAATAAAATTATTAACGTCAGAGAGCTGGAAATGTCTAAAAACGTTCACTTTCAACGAATACGAGCGTTTTTAGGCATTTTCGTACTTCTCTGAATAAAACTGTATTTTTCACGACAAAAAATATTTTTTATCTCTGAAAATCAATATATTCAGGTCAGAAAGCTGGAAACGTCTAAAAACGACCACTTTCGACGAATACAAGCGTTTTTAGACATTTTCGTACTTCTCAGACTAAAACTGCATTTTTCACGACAAAAAATATTTTATATCTTTGAAAATAAATTTATTAACGTCAGAGAGCTGGAAATGTCTAAAAACGTTCACTTTCAACGAATACGAGCGTTTTTAGGCATTTTCGTACTTCTCCGAATAAAACTGTATTTTTCACGACAAAAAATATTTTATATCTCAGGAAATAAATTTATTCTGGTCAGAAAGCTGGACACGTCTAAAAACGACCACTTTCGACGAAAACAAGCGTTTTTAGACATTTTCGTACTTCTCGGACTAAAACTGCATTTTTCACGACAAAAAATATTTTATATCTTTGAAAATAAATTTATTAACGTCAGAGAGCTGGAAATGTCTAAAAACGTTCACTTTCAACGAATACGATCGTTTTTAGGCATTTTCGTACTTCTCCGAATAAAACTGTATTTTTCACGACAAAAAATATTTTTTAACTCTGAAAATCAATTTATTCAGGGCAGAAAGCTGGAAACGTCTAAAAACGACCACTTTCGACGAATACAAGCGTTTTTAGACATTTTCGTATTTCTCGGACTAAAACTGCATTTTTCACGACAAAAAATATTTTTTATCTCTGAAAATAAAATTATTAACGTCAGAGAGCTGGAAATGTCTAAAAACCTTCACTTTCCACGAATACGAGCGTTTTTAGGCATTTGCGTACTTCTCTGAATTAAACTGTATTTTTCACGACAAAAAATATTTTTTATCTCTGAAAATCAATTTATTCAGGTCAGAAAGCTGGAAACGTCTAAAAACGACCACTTTCGACGAATACAAGCGTTTTTAGACATTTTCGTACTTCTCGGACTAAAACTGCATTTTTCACGACAAAAAATATTTTATATCTTTGAAAATAAATTTATTAATGTCAGAGAGCTGGAAATGTCTAAAAACGTTCACTTTCAACGAATACGAGCGTTTTTAGGCATTTTCGTACTTCTCCGAATAAAACTGTATTTTTCACGACAAAAAATATTTTATATCTCTGGAAATAAATTTATTCTGGTCAGAAAGCTGGAAACGTCTAAAAACGACCACTTTCGACGAATACAAGCGTTTTTAGACATTTTCGTACTTCTCGGACTAAAACTGCATTTTTCACGACAAAAAATATTTTATATCTTTGAAAATAAATTTATTAACGTCAGAGAGCTGGAAATGTCTAAAAACGTTCACTTTCAACGAATACGAGCGTTTTTAGGCATTTTCGTACTTCTCCGAATAAAACTGTATTTTTCAAGACAAAAAATATTTTATATCTCTGGAAATAAATTTATTCTGGTCAGAAAGCTGGAAACGTCTAATAACGACCACTTTCGACGAATACAAGCGTTTTTAGACATTTTCGTACTTCTCGGACTAAAACTGCATTTTTCACGACAAAAAATATTTTATATCTTTGAAAATAAATTTATTAACGTCAGAGAGCTGGAAATGTCTAAAAACGTTCACTTTCAACGAATACGATCGTTTTTAGGCATTTTCATACTTCTCCGAATAAAACTGTATTTTTCACGACAAAAAAAATATTTTTTATCTCTGAAAATAAAATTATTAACGTCAGAGAGCTGGAAATGTCTAAAAACGTTCACTTTCAAGGAATACGAACGTTTTTAGGCATTTTCGTACTTCTCTGAATAAAACTGTATTTTTCACGACAAAAAATATTTTTTATCTCTGAAAATCAATTTATTAACGTCAGAGAGCTGGAAATGTCTAAAAACGTTCACTTTCAACGAATACGATCGTTTTTATGCATTTTCGTACTTCTCCGAATAAAACTGTATTTTTCACGACAAAAAATATTTTTTATCTCTGAAAATCAATTTATTCAGGTCAGAAAGCTGGAAACGTCTAAAAACGACCACTTTCGACGAATACAAGCGTTTTTAGACATTTTCGTACTTCTCGGACTAAAACTGTATTTTTCACGACAAAAAATATTTTTTATCTCTGAAAATAAAATTATTAACGTCAGAGAGCTGGAAATGTCTAAAAACGTTCACTTTCAACGAATACGAGCGTTTTTAGGCATTTTCGTACTTCTCTGAATAAAACTGTATTTTTGACGACAAAATATATTTTTTATCTCTGAAAATCAATATATTCAGGTCAGAAAGCTGGAAACGTCTAAAAACGACCACTTTCGACGAATACAAGCGTTTTTAGACATTTTCGTACTTCTCGGACTAAAACTGCATTTTTCACGACAAAAAATATTTTATATCTTTGAAAATAAATTTATTAACGTCAGAGAGCTGGAAATGTCTAAAAACGTTCACTTTCAACGAATACGAGCGTTTTTAGGCATTTTCGTACTTCTCCGAATAAAACTGTATTTTTCACGACAAAAAATATTTTATATCTCTGGAAATAAATTTATTCTGGTCAGAAAGCTGGAAACGTCTAAAAACGACCACTTTCGACGAATACAAGCGTTTTTAGACATTTTCGTACTTCTCGGACTAAAACTGCATTTTTCACGACAAAAAATATTTTATATCTTTGAAAATAAATTTATTAACGTCAGAGAGCTGGAAATGTCTAAAAACGTTCACTTTCAACGAATACGAGCGTTTTTAGGCATATTCGTACTTCTCCGAATAAAACTGTATTTTTCACGACAAAAAATATTTTATATCTCAGGAAATAAATTTATTCTGGTCAGAAAGCTGGACACGTCTAAAAACGACCACTTTCGACGAAAACAAGCGTTTTTAGACATTTTCGTACTTCTCGGACTAAAACTGCATTTTTCACGACAAAAAATATTTTATATCTTTGAAAATAAATTTATTAACGTCAGAGAGCTGGAAATGTCTAAAAACGTTCACTTTCAACGAATACGATCGTTTTTAGGCATTTTCGTACTTCTCCGAATAAAACTGTATTTTTCACGACAAAAAATATTTTTTATCTCTGAAAATCAATTTATTCAGGGCAGAAAGCTGGAAACGTCTAAAAACGACCACTTTCGACGAATACAAGCGTTTTTAGACATTTTCGTATTTCTCGGACTAAAACTGCATTTTTCACGACAAAAAATATTTTTTATCTCTGAAAATAAAATTATTAACGTCAGAGAGCTGGAAATGTCTAAAAACGTTCACTTTCAACGAATACGAGCGTTTTTAGGCATTTGCGTACTTCTCTGAATTAAACTGTATTTTTCACGACAAAAAATATTTTTTATCTCTGAAAATCAATTTATTCAGGTCAGAAAGCTGGAAACGTCTAAAAACGACCACTTTCGACGAATACAAGCGTTTTTAGACATTTTCGTACTTCTCGGACTAAAACTGCATTTTTCACGACAAAAAATATTTTATATCTTTGAAAATAAATTTATTAATGTCAGAGAGCTGGAAATGTCTAAAAACGTTCACTTTCAACGAATACGAGCGTTTTTAGGCATTTTCGTACTTCTCCGAATAAAACTGTATTTTTCACGACAAAAAAAATATTTTTTATCTCTGAAAATAAAATTATTAACGTCAGAGAGCTGGAAATGTCTAAAAACGTTCACTTTCAACGAATACGAGCGTTTTTAGTCATTTTCGTACTTCTCTGAATAAAACTGTATTTTTCACGACAAAAAATATTTTTTATCTCTGAAAATCAATTTATTCAGGTCAGAAAGCTGGAAACGTCTAAAAACGACCACTTTCGACGAATACAAGCGTTTTTAGACATTTTCGTACTTCTCGGACTAAAACTGCATTTTTCACGACAAACAATATTTTATATCTTTGAAAATAAATTTATTAACGTCAGAGAGCTGGAAATGTCTAAAAACGTTCACTTTCAACGAATACGAGCGTTTTTAGGCATTTTCGTACTTCTCTGAATAAAACTGTATTTTTCACGACAAAAAATATTTTTTATCTCTGAAAATCAATTTATTCAGGTCAGAAAGCTGGAAACGTCTAAAAACGACCACTTTCGACGAATACAAGCGTTTTTAGACATTTTCGTACTTCCCGGACTAAAACTGCATTTTTCACGACAAAAAATATTTTATATCTTTGAAAATAAATTTATTAACGTCAGAGAGCTGGAAATGTCTAAAAACGTTCACTTTCGACGAATACAAGCGTTTTTAGACATTTTCGTACTTCTCGGACTAAAACTGCATTTTTCATGACAAAAAATATTTTATATCTTTGAAAATAAATTTATTAACGTCAGAGAGCTGGACATGTCTAAAAACGTTCACTTTCAACGAATACGAGCGTTTTTAGGCATTTTCGTACTTCTCCGAATAAAACTGTATTTTTCACGACAAAAAATATTTTATATCTCTGGAAATAAATTTATTCTGTTCAGAAAGCTGGAAACGTCTAAAAACGACCACTTTCGACGAATACAAGCGTTTTTAGACATTTTCGTACTTCTCGGACTAAAACTGCATTTTTCACGACAAAAAATATTTTTTATCTCTGAAAATAAAATTATTAACGTCAGAGAGCTGGAAATGTCTAAAAACGTTCACTTTCAACGAATACGAGCGTTTTTAGGCATTTTCGTACTTCTCTGAATAAAACTGTATTTTTCACGACAAAAAATATTTTTTATCTCTGAAAATCAATTTATTCAGGTCAGAAAGCTGGAAACGTCTAAAAACGACCACTTTCGACGAATACATGCGTTTTTAGACATTTTCGTACTTCTCGGACTAAAACTGCATTTTTCACGACAATAAATATTTTATATCTTTGAAAATAAATTTATTAACGTCAGAGAGCTGGAAATATCTAAAAACTTTCACTTTCAACGAATACGAGCGTTTTTAGGCATTTTCGTACTTCTCTGAATAAAACTGTATTTTTCACGACAAAAAATATTTTTTATCTCTGAAAATCAATTTATTCTGGTCAGAAAGCTGGAAACGTCTAATAACGACCACTTTCGACGAATACAAGCGTTTTTAGACATTTTCGTACTTCTCGGACTAAAACTGCATTTTTCACGACAAAAAATATTTTATATCTTTGAAAATAAATTTATTAACGTCAGAGAGCTGGAAATGTCTAAAAACGTTCACTTTCAACGAATACGATCGTTTTTAGGCATTTTCATACTTCTCCGAATAAAACTGTATTTTTCACGACAAAAAAAATATTTTTTATCTCTGAAAATAAAATTATTAACGTCAGAGAGCTGGAAATGTCTAAAAACGTTCACTTTCAAGGAATACGAACGTTTTTAGGCATTTTCGTACTTCTCTGAATAAAACTGTATTTTTCACGACAAAAAATATTTTTTATCTCTGAAAATCAATTTATTAACGTCAGAGAGCTGGAAATGTCTAAAAACGTTCACTTTCAACGAATACGATCGTTTTTATGCATTTTCGTACTTCTCCGAATAAAACTGTATTTTTCACGACAAAAAATATTTTTTATCTCTGAAAATCAATTTATTCAGGTCAGAAAGCTGGAAACGTCTAAAAACGACCACTTTCGACGAATACAAGCGTTTTTAGACATTTTCGTACTTCTCGGACTAAAACTGTATTTTTCACGACAAAAAATATTTTATATCTCAGGAAATAAATTTATTCTGGTCAGAAAGCTGGACACGTCTAAAAACGACCACTTTCGACGAAAACAAGCGTTTTTAGACATTTTCGTACTTCTCGGACTAAAACTGCATTTTTCACGACAAAAAATATTTTATATCTTTGAAAATAAATTTATTAACGTCAGAGAGCTGGAAATGTCTAAAAACGTTCACTTTCAACGAATACGATCGTTTTTAGGCATTTTCGTACTTCTCCGAATAAAACTGTATTTTTCACGACAAAAAATATTTTTTATCTCTGAAAATCAATTTATTCAGGGCAGAAAGCTGGAAACGTCTAAAAACGACCACTTTCGACGAATACAAGCGTTTTTAGACATTTTCGTATTTCTCGGACTAAAACTGCATTTTTCACGACAAAAAATATTTTTTATCTCTGAAAATAAAATTATTAACGTCAGAGAGCTGGAAATGTCTAAAAACGTTCACTTTCAACGAATACGAGCGTTTTTAGGCATTTGCGTACTTCTCTGAATTAAACTGTATTTTTCACGACAAAAAATATTTTTTATCTCTGAAAATCAATTTATTCAGGTCAGAAAGCTGGAAACGTCTAAAAACGACCACTTTCGACGAATACAAGCGTTTTTAGACATTTTCGTACATCTCGGACTAAAACTGCATTTTTCACGACAAAAAATATTTTATATCTTTGAAAATAAATTTATTAATGTCAGAGAGCTGGAAATGTCTAAAAACGTTCACTTTCAACGAATACGAGCGTTTTTAGGCATTTTCGTACTTCTCCGAATAAAACTGTATTTTTCACGACAAAAAAAATATTTTTTATCTCTGAAAATAAAATTATTAACGTCAGAGAGCTGGAAATGTCTAAAAACGTTCACTTTCAACGAATACGAGCGTTTTTAGTCATTTTCGTACTTCTCTGAATAAAACTGTATTTTTCACGACAAAAAATATTTTTTATCTCTGAAAATCAATTTATTCAGGTCAGAAAGCTGGAAACGTCTAAAAACGACCACTTTCGACGAATACAAGCGTTTTTAGACATTTTCGTACTTCTCGGACTAAAACTGCATTTTTCACGACAAACAATATTTTATATCTTTGAAAATAAATTTATTAACGTCAGAGAGCTGGAAATGTCTAAAAACGTTCACTTTCAACGAATACGAGCGTTTTTAGGCATTTTCGTACTTCTCTGAATAAAACTGTATTTTTCACGACAAAAAATATTTTTTATCTCTGAAAATCAATTTATTCAGGTCAGAAAGCTGGAAACGTCTAAAAACGACCACTTTCGACGAATACAAGCGTTTTTAGACATTTTCGTACTTCCCGGACTAAAACTGCATTTTTCACGACAAAAAATATTTTATATCTTTGAAAATAAATTTATTAACGTCAGAGAGCTGGAAATGTCTAAAAACGTTCACTTTCGACGAATACAAGCGTTTTTAGACATTTTCGTACTTCTCGGACTAAAACTGCATTTTTCATGACAAAAAATATTTTATATCTTTGAAAATAAATTTATTAACGTCAGAGAGCTGGACATGTCTAAAAACGTTCACTTTCAACGAATACGAGCGTTTTTAGGCATTTTCGTACTTCTCCGAATAAAACTGTATTTTTCACGACAAAAAATATTTTATATCTCTGGAAATAAATTTATTCTGTTCAGAAAGCTGGAAACGTCTAAAAACGACCACTTTCGACGAATACAAGCGTTTTTAGACATTTTCGTACTTCTCGGACTAAAACTGCATTTTTCACGACAAAAAATATTTTTTATCTCTGAAAATAAAATTATTAACGTCAGAGAGCTGGAAATGTCTAAAAACGTTCACTTTCAACGAATACGAGCGTTTTTAGGCATTTTCGTACTTCTCTGAATAAAACTGTATTTTTCACGACAAAAAATATTTTTTATCTCTGAAAATCAATTTATTCAGGTCAGAAAGCTGGAAACGTCTAAAAACGACCACTTTCGACGAATACATGCGTTTTTAGACATTTTCGTACTTCTCGGACTAAAACTGCATTTTTCACGACAATAAATATTTTATATCTTTGAAAATAAATTTATTAACGTCAGAGAGCTGGAAATATCTAAAAACTTTCACTTTCAACGAATACGAGCGTTTTTAGGCATTTTCGTACTTCTCTGAATAAAACTGTATTTTTCACGACAAAAAATATTTTTTATCTCTGAAAATCAATTTATTCAGGTCAGAAAGCTGGAAACGTCTAAAAACGACCACTTTCGACGAATACAAGCGTTTTTAGACATTTTCGTACTTCTCGGACTAAAACTGCATTTTTCACGACAAAAAATATTTTATATCTTTGAAAATAAATTTATTAACGTCAGAGAGCTGGAAATGTCTAAAAACGTTCACTTTCGACGAATACAAGCGTTTTTAGACATTTTCGTACTTCTCGGACTAAAACTGCATTTTTCACGACAAAAAATATTTTTTATCTCTGAAAATAAAATTATTAACGTCAGAGAGCTGGAAATGTCTAAAAACGTTCACTTTCAACGAATACGAGCGTTTTTAGGCATTTTCGTACTTCTCCGAATAAAACTGTATTTTTCACGACAAAAAATATTTTATATCTCTGGAAATAAATTTATTCTGGTCAGAAAGCTGGAAAGGTCTAAAAACGACCACTTTCGACGAATACAAGCATTTTTAGACATTTTCGTACTTCTCGGACTAAAACTGCATTTTTCACGACAAAAAATATTTTATATCTTTGAAAATAAATTTATTAACGTCAGAGAGCTGGAAATGTCTAAAAACGTTCACTTTCAACGAATACGAGCGTTTTTAGGCATTTTCGTACTTCTCCGAATAAAACTGTATTTTTCACGACAAAAAATATTTTATATCTCTGGAAATAAATTTATTCTGGTCAGAACGCTGGAAACGTCTAAAAACGACCATTTTCGACGAATACAAGCGTTTTTAGACATTTTCGTACTTCTCGGACTAAAACTGCATTTTTCACGACAAAAAATATTTTATATCTTTGAAAATAAATTTATTAACGTCAGAGAGCTGGAAATGTCTAAAAACGTTCACTTTCAACGAATACGATCGTTTTTAGGCATTTTCGTACTTCTCCGAATAAAACTGTATTTTTCACGACAAAAAATATTTTTTATCTCTGAAAATCAATTTATTCAGGTCAGAAAGCTGGAAACGTCTAAAAACGACCACTTTCGACGAATACAAGCGTTTTTAGGCATTTTCGTACTTCTCGGACTAAAACTGCATTTTTCACGACAAAAAATATTTTATATCTTTGAAAATAAATTTATTAACGTCAGAGAGCTGGAAATGTCTAAAAACGTTCACTTTAAACGAATACGATCGTTTTTAGGCATTTTCGTACTTCTCCGAATAAAACTGTATTTTTCACGACAAAAAATATTTTATATCTCTGGAAATAAATTTATTCTGGTCAGAAAGCTGGAAAGGTCTAAAAACGACCACTTTCGACGAATACAAGCATTTTTAGACATTTTCGTACTTCTCGGACTAAAACTGCATTTTTCACGACAAAAAATATTTTATATCTTTGAAAATAAATTTATTAACGTCAGAGAGCTGGAAATGTCTAAAAACGTTCACTTTCAACGAATACAAGCGTTTTTAGACATTTTCGTACTTCCCGGACTAAAACTGCATTTTTCACGACAAAATATATTTTATATCTTTGAAAATAAATTTATTAACGTCAGAGAGCTGGAAATGTCTAAAAACGTTCACTTTCGACGAATACAAGCGTTTTTAGACATTTTCGTACTTCTCGGACTAAAACTGCATTTTTCATGACAAAAAATATTTTATATCTTTGAAAATAAATTTATTAACGTCAGAGAGCTGGACATGTCTAAAAACGTTCACTTTCAACGAATACGAGCGTTTTTAGGCATTTTCGTACTTCTCCGAATAAAACTGTATTTTTCACGACAAAAAATATTTTATATCTCTGGAAATAAATTTATTCTGTTCAGAAAGCTGGAAACGTCTAAAAACGACCACTTTCGACGAATACAAGCGTTTTTAGACATTTTCGTACTTCTCGGACTAAAACTGCATTTTTCACGACAAAAAATATTTTTTATCTCTGAAAATAAAATTATTAACGTCAGAGAGCTGGAAATGTCTAAAAACGTTCACTTTCAACGAATACGAGCGTTTTTAGGCATTTTCGTACTTCTCTGAATAAAACTGTATTTTTCACGACAAAAAATATTTTTTATCTCTGAAAATCAATTTATTCAGGTCAGAAAGCTGGAAACGTCTAAAAACGACCACTTTCGACGAATACATGCGTTTTTAGACATTTTCGTACTTCTCGGACTAAAACTGCATTTTTCACGACAATAAATATTTTATATCTTTGAAAATAAATTTATTAACGTCAGAGAGCTGGAAATATCTAAAAACTTTCACTTTCAACGAATACGAGCGTTTTTAGGCATTTTCGTACTTCTCTGAATAAAACTGTATTTTTCACGACAAAAAATATTTTTTATCTCTGAAAATCAATTTATTCAGGTCAGAAAGCTGGAAACGTCTAAAAACGACCACTTTCGACGAATACAAGCGTTTTTAGACATTTTCGTACTTCTCGGACTAAAACTGCATTTTTCACGACAAAAAATATTTTATATCTTTGAAAATAAATTTATTAACGTCAGAGAGCTGGAAATGTCTAAAAACGTTCACTTTCGACGAATACAAGCGTTTTTAGACATTTTCGTACTTCTCGGACTAAAACTGCATTTTTCACGACAAAAAATATTTTTTATCTCTGAAAATAAAATTATTAACGTCAGAGAGCTGGAAATGTCTAAAAACGTTCACTTTCAACGAATACGAGCGTTTTTAGGCATTTTCGTACTTCTCCGAATAAAACTGTATTTTTCACGACAAAAAATATTTTATATCTCTGGAAATAAATTTATTCTGGTCAGAAAGCTGGAAAGGTCTAAAAACGACCACTTTCGACGAATACAAGCATTTTTAGACATTTTCGTACTTCTCGGACTAAAACTGCATTTTTCACGACAAAAAATATTTTATATCTTTGAAAATAAATTTATTAACGTCAGAGAGCTGGAAATGTCTAAAAACGTTCACTTTCAACGAATACGAGCGTTTTTAGGCATTTTCGTACTTCTCCGAATAAAACTGTATTTTTCACGACAAAAAATATTTTATATCTCTGGAAATAAATTTATTCTGGTCAGAACGCTGGAAACGTCTAAAAACGACCATTTTCGACGAATACAAGCGTTTTTAGACATTTTCGTACTTCTCGGACTAAAACTGCATTTTTCACGACAAAAAATATTTTATATCTTTGAAAATAAATTTATTAACGTCAGAGAGCTGGAAATGTCTAAAAACGTTCACTTTCAACGAATACGATCGTTTTTAGGCATTTTCGTACTTCTCCGAATAAAACTGTATTTTTCACGACAAAAAATATTTTTTATCTCTGAAAATCAATTTATTCAGGTCAGAAAGCTGGAAACGTCTAAAAACGACCACTTTCGACGAATACAAGCGTTTTTAGGCATTTTCGTACTTCTCGGACTAAAACTGCATTTTTCACGACAAAAAATATTTTATATCTTTGAAAATAAATTTATTAACGTCAGAGAGCTGGAAATGTCTAAAAACGTTCACTTTAAACGAATACGATCGTTTTTAGGCATTTTCGTACTTCTCCGAATAAAACTGTATTTTTCACGACAAAAAATATTTTTTATCTCTGAAAATCAATTTATTCAGGTCAGAAAGCTGGAAACGTCTAAAAACGACCACTTTCGACGAATACAAGCGTTTTTAGACATTTTCGTACTTCTCGGACTAAAACTGCATTTTTCACGACAAAAAATATTTTTTATCTCTGAAAATAAAATTATTAACGTCAGAGAGCTGGAAATGTCTGAAAACGTTCACTTTCAACGAATACGAGCGTTTTTAGGCATTTTCGTACTTCTCTGAATAAAACTGTATTTTTCACGACAAAAAATATTTTTTATCTCTGAAAATCAATTTATTCAGGTCAGAAAGCTGGAAACGTCTAAAAACGACCACTTTCGACGAATACATGCGTTTTTAGACATTTTCGTACTTCTCGGACTAAAACTGCATTTTTCACGACAAAAAATATTTTATATCTTTGAAAATAAATTTATTAACGTCAGAGAGCTGGAAATGTCTAAAAACTTTCACTTTCAACGAATACGAGCGTTTTTAGGCATTTTCGTACTTCTCTGAATAAAACTGTATTTTTCACGACAAAAAATATTTTTTATCTCTGAAAATCAATTTATTCAGGTCAGAAAGCTGGAAACGTCTAAAAACGACCACTTTCGACGAATACAAGCGTTTTTAGACATTTTCGTACTTCTCGGACTAAAACTGCATTTTTCACGACAAAAAATATTTTTTATCTCTGAAAATAAAATTATTAACGTCAGAGAGCTGGAAATGTCAAAAAACGTTCACTTTCAACGATTACGAGCGTTTTTAGGCATTTTCGTACTTTTCTGAATAAAACTGTATTTTTCACGACAAAAAATATTTTTTATCTCTGAAAATCAATTTATTCAGGTCAGAAAGCTGGAAACGTCTAAAAACGACCACTTTCGACGAATACAAGCGTTTTTAGACATTTTCGTACTTCTCGGACTAAAACTGCATTTTTCACGACAAAAAATATTTTTTATCTCTGAAAATAAAATTATTTACGTCAGAGAGCTGGAAATGTCTAAAAACGTTCACTTTCAACGAATACGAGCGTTTTTAGGCATTTTCGTACTTCTCTGAATAAAACTGTATTTTTCACGACAAAAAATATTTTTTATCTCTGAAAATCAATTTATTCAGGTCAGAAAGCTGGAAACGTCTAAAAACGACCACTTTCGACGAATACAAGCGTTTTTAGACATTTTCGTACTTCTCGGACTAAAACTGCATTTTTCACGACAAAAAATATTTTTTATCTCTGAAAATAAAATTATTAACGTCAGAGAGCTGGAAATGTCTAAAAACGTTCACTTTCAACGAATACGAGCGTTTTTAGGCATTTTCGTACTTCTCTGAATAAAACTGTATTTTTCACGACAAAAAATATTTTTTATCTCTGAAAATCAATTTATTCAGGTCAGAAAGCTGGAAACGTCTAAAAACGACCACTTTCGACGAATACATGCGTTTTTAGACATTTTCGTACTTCTCGGACTAAAACTGCATTTTTCACGACAATAAATATTTTATATCTTTGAAAATAAATTTATTAACGTCAGAGAGCTGGAAATATCTAAAAACTTTCACTTTCAACGAATACGAGCGTTTTTAGGCATTTTCGTACTTCTCTGAATAAAACTGTATTTTGCACGACAAAAAATATTTTTTATCTCTGAAAATCAATTTATTCAGGTCAGAAAGAGATATATTTGTTAACGTGCTCCGCCAGAGGCACTACACGATAAACACAGCGACACGAGGTTTTCCCAAGTGGTCACCCATCCAAGTACTAACCGCGCTCGACGTTGCTTAACTTCATTCAGGTCAGAAAGCTGGAAACGTCTAAAAACGACCACTTTCGACGAATACAAGCGTTTTTAGACATTTTCGTACTTCTCGGACTAAAACTGCATTTTTCACGACAAAAAATATTTTATATCTTTGAAAATAAATTTATTAACGTCAGAGAGCTGGAAATGTCTAAAAACGTTCACTTTCGACGAATACAAGCGTTTTCAGACATTTTCGTACTTCTCGGACTAAAACTGCATTTTTCACGACAAAAAATATTTTTTATCTCTGAAAATAAAATTATTAACGTCAGAGAGCTGGAAATGTCTAAAAACGTTCACTTTCAACGAATACGAGCGTTTTTAGGCATTTTCGTACTTCTCCGAATAAAACTGTATTTTTCACGACAAAAAATATTTTATATCTCTGGAAATAAATTTATTCTGGTCAGAAAGCTGGAAACGTCTAAAAACGACCACTTTCGACGAATACAAGCGTTTTTAGACATTTTCGTACTTCTCGGACTAAAACTGCATTTTTCACGACAAAAAATATTTTATATCTTTGAAAATAAATTTATTAACGTCAGAGAGCTGGAAATGTCTAAAAACGTTCACTTTCAACGAATACGAGCGTTTTTAGGCATTTTCGTACTTCTCCGAATAAAACTGTATTTTTCACGACAAAAAATATTTTATATCTCTGGAAATAAATTTATTCTGGTCAGAACGCTGGAAACGTCTAAAAACGACCATTTTCGACGAATACAAGCGTTTTTAGACATTTTCGTACTTCTCGGACTAAAACTGCATTTTTCACGACAAAAAATATTTTATATCTTTGAAAATAAATTTATTAACGTCAGAGAGCTGGAAATGTCTAAAAACGTTCACTTTCAACGAATACGATCGTTTTTAGGCATTTTCGTACTTCTCCGAATAAAACTGTATTTTTCACGACAAAAAATATTTTTTATCTCTGAAAATCAATTTATTCAGGTCAGAAAGCTGGAAACGTCTAAAAACGACCACTTTCGACGAATACAAGCGTTTTTAGGCATTTTCGTACTTCTCGGACTAAAACTGCATTTTTCACGACAAAAAATATTTTATATCTTTGAAAATAAATTTATTAACGTCAGAGAGCTGGAAATGTCTAAAAACGTTCACTTTAAACGAATACGATCGTTTTTAGGCATTTTCGTACTTCTCCGAATAAAACTGTATTTTTCACGACAAAAAATATTTTTTATCTCTGAAAATCAATTTATTCAGGTCAGAAAGCTGGAAACGTCTAAAAACGACCACTTTCGACGAATACAAGCGTTGTTAGACATTTTCGTACTTCTCGGACTAAAACTGCATTTTTCACGACAAAAAATATTTTTTATCTCTGAAAATAAAATTATTAACGTCAGAGAGCTGGAAATGTCAAAAAACGTTCACTTTCAACGATTACGAGCGTTTTTAGGCATTTTCGTACTTTTCTGAATAAAACTGTATTTTTCACGACAAAAAATATTTTTTATCTCTGAAAATCAATTTATTCAGGTCAGAAAGCTGGAAACGTCTAAAAACGACCACTTTCGACGAATACAAGCGTTTTTAGACATTTTCGTACTTCTCGGACTAAAACTGCATTTTTCACGACAAAAAATATTTTATATCTTTGAAAATAAATTTATTAACGTCAGAGAGCTGGAAATGTCTAAAAACGTTCACTTTCAACGAATACGAGCGTTTTTAGGCATTTTCGTACTTCTCCGAATAAAACTGTATTTTTCACGACAAAAAATATTTTTTATCTCTGAAAATCAATTTATTCAGGTCAGAAAGCTGGAAACGTCTAAAAACGACCACTTTCGACGAATACAAGCGTTTTTAGACATTTTCGTACTTCTCGGACTAAAACTGCATTTTTCACGACAAAAAATATTTTATATCTGTGAAAATAAATTTATTAACGTCAGAGAGCTGGAAATGTCTAAAAACGTTCACTTTCAACGAATACGAGCGGTTTTAGGCATTATCGTACTTCTCCGAATAAAACTGTATTTTTCACGACAAAAAATATTTTATATCTCTGGAAATAAATTTATTCTGGTCAGAAAGCTGGAAACGTCTAAAAACGACCACTTTCGACGAATACAAGCGTTTTTAGACATTTTCGTACTTCTCGGACTAAAAGTGCATTTTTCACGACAAAAAATATTTTTTATCTCTGAAAATAAAATTATTAACGTCAGAGAGCTGGAAATGTCTAAAAACGTTCACTTTCAACGAATACGAGCGTTTTTAGGCATTTTCGTACTTCTCTGAATAAAACTGTATTTTTCACAACAAAAAATATTTTTTATCTCTGAAAATCAATTTATTCAGGTCAGAAAGCTGGAAACGTCTAAAAACGACCACTTTCGACGAATACAAGCGTTTTTAGACATTTTCGTACTTCTCGGACTAAAACTGCATTTTTCACGACAAAAAATATTTTATATCTTTGAAAATAAATTTATTAACGTCAGAGAGCTGGAAATGTCTAAAAACGTTCACTTTCAACGAATACGATCGTTTTTAGGCATTTTCGTACTTCTCCGAATAAAACTGTATTTTTCACGACAAAAAATATTTTTTATCTCTGAAAATCAATTTATTCAGGTCAGAAAGCTGGAAACGTCTAAAAACGACCACTTTCGACGAATACAAGCGTTTTTAGACATTTTCGTACTTCTCGGACTAAAACTGCATTTTTCACGACAAAAAATATTTTTTATCTCTGAAAATAAAATTATTAACGTCAGAGAGCTGGAAATGTCTAAAAACGTTCACTTTCAACGAATTCGAGCGTTTTTAGGCATTTTCGTACTTCTCTGAATAAAACTGTATTTTTCACGACAAAAAATATTTTTTATCTCTGAAAATCAATTTATTCAGGTCAGAAAGCTGGAAACGTCTAAAAACGACCACTTTCGACGAATACATGCGTTTTTAGACATTTTCGTACTTCTCGGACTAAAACTGCATTTTTCACGACAAAAAATATTTTATATCTTTGAAAATAAATTTATTAACGTCAGAGAGCTGGAAATGTCTAAAAACTTTCACTTTCAACGAATACGAGCGTTTTTAGGCATTTTCGTACTTCTCCGAATAAAACTGTATTTTTCACGACAAAAAATATTTTTTATCTCTGAAAATCAATTTATTCAGGTCAGAAAGCTGGAAACGTCTAAAAACGACCACTTTCGACGAATACAAGCGTTTTTAGACATTTTCGTACTTCTCGGACTAAAACTGCATTTTTCACGACAAAAAATATTTTATATCTTCGAAAATAAATTTATTAACGTCAGAGAGCTGGAAATGTCTAAAAACGTTCACTTTCAACGAATACGAGCGTTTTTAGGCATTTTCGTACTTCTCCGAATAAAACTGTATTTTTCACGACAAAAAATATTTTTTATCTCTGAAAATCAATTTATTCAGGTCAGAAAGCTGGAAACGTCTAAAAACGACCACTTTCGACGAATACAAGCGTTTTTAGACATTTTCGTACTTCTCGGACTAAAAGTGCATTTTTCACGACAAAAAATATTTTTTATCTCTGAAAATAAAATTATTAACGTCAGAGAGCTGGAAATGTCTAAAAACGTTCACTTTCAACGAATACGAGCGTTTTTAGGCATTTTCGTACTTCTCTGAATAAAACTGTATTTTTCACAACAAAAAATATTTTTTATCTCTGAAAATCAATTTATTCAGGTCAGAAAGCTGGAAACGTCTAAAAACGACCACTTTCGACGAATACAAGCGTTTTTAGACATTTTCGTACTTCTCGGACTAAAACTGCATTTTTCACGACAAAAAATATTTTATATCTTTGAAAATAAATTTATTAACGTCAGAGAGCTGGAAATGTCTAAAAACGTTCACTTTCAACGAATACGATCGTTTTTAGGCATTTTCGTACTTCTCCGAATAAAACTGTATTTTTCACGACAAAAAATATTTTTTATCTCTGAAAATCAATTTATTCAGGTCAGAAAGCTGGAAACGTCTAAAAACGACCACTTTCGACGAATACAAGCGTTTTTAGACATTTTCGTACTTCTCGGACTAAAACTGCATTTTTCACGACAAAAAATATTTTTTATCTCTGAAAATAAAATTATTAACGTCAGAGAGCTGGAAATGTCTAAAAACGTTCACTTTCAACGAATACGAGCGTTTTTAGGCATTTTCGTACTTCTCTGAATAAAACTGTATTTTTCACGACAAAAAATATTTTTTATCTCTGAAAATCAATTTATTCAGGTCAGAAAGCTGGAAACGTCTAAAAACGACCACTTTCGACGAATACATGCGTTTTTAGACATTTTCGTACTTCTCGGACTAAAACTGCATTTTTCACGACAAAAAATATTTTATATCTTTGAAAATAAATTTATTAACGTCAGAGAGCTGGAAATGTCTAAAAACTTTCACTTTCAACGAATACGAGCGTTTTTAGGCATTTTCGTACTTCTCCGAATAAAACTGTATTTTTCACGACAAAAAATATTTTTTATCTCTGAAAATCAATTTATTCAGGTCAGAAAGCTGGAAACGTCTAAAAACGACCACTTTCGACGAATACAAGCGTTTTTAGACATTTTCGTACTTCTCGGACTAAAACTGCATTTTTCACGACAAAAAATATTTTATATCTTCGAAAATAAATTTATTAACGTCAGAGAGCTGGAAATGTCTAAAAACGTTCACTTTCAACGAATACGAGCGTTTTTAGGCATTTTCGTACTTCTCCGAATAAAACTGTATTTTTCACGACAAAAAATATTTTATATCTCTGGAAATAAATTTATTCTGGTCAGAAAGCTGGAAACGTCTAAAAACGACCACTTTCGACGAATACAAGCGTTTTTAGACATTTTCGTACTTCTCGGACTAAAACTGCATTTTTCACGACAAAAAATATTTTTTATCTCTGAAAATAAAATTATTAACGTCAGAGAGCTGGAAATGTCTAAAAACGTTCACTTTCAACGAATACGAGCGTTTTTAGGCATTTTCGTACTTCTCTGAATAAAACTGTATTTTTCACAACAAAAAATATTTTTTATCTCTGAAAATCAATTTATTCAGGTCAGAAAGCTGGAAACGTCTAAAAACGACCACTTTCGACGAATACAAGCGTTTTTAGACATTTTCGTACTTCTCGGACTAAAACTGCATTTTTCACGACAAAAAATATTTTATATCTTTGAAAATAAATTTATTAACGTCAGAGAGCTGGAAATGTCTAAAAACGTTCACTTTCAACGAATACGATCGTTTTTAGGCATTTTCGTACTTCTCCGAATAAAACTGTATTTTTCACGACAAAAAATATTTTTTATCTCTGAAAATCAATTTATTCAGGTCAGAAAGCTGGAAACGTCTAAAAACGACCACTTTCGACGAATACAAGCGTTTTTAGACATTTTCGTACTTCTCGGACTAAAACTGCATTTTTCACGACAAAAAATATTTTTTATCTCTGAAAATAAAATTATTAACGTCAGAGAGCTGGAAATGTCTAAAAACGTTCACTTTCAACGAATTCGAGCGTTTTTAGGCATTTTCGTACTTCTCTGAATAAAACTGTATTTTTCACGACAAAAAATATTTTTTATCTCTGAAAATCAATTTATTCAGGTCAGAAAGCTGGAAACGTCTAAAAACGACCACTTTCGACGAATACATGCGTTTTTAGACATTTTCGTACTTCTCGGACTAAAACTGCATTTTTCACGACAAAAAATATTTTATATCTTTGAAAATAAATTTATTAACGTCAGAGAGCTGGAAATGTCTAAAAACTTTCACTTTCAACGAATACGAGCGTTTTTAGGCATTTTCGTACTTCTCCGAATAAAACTGTATTTTTCACGACAAAAAATATTTTTTATCTCTGAAAATCAATTTATTCAGGTCAGAAAGCTGGAAACGTCTAAAAACGACCACTTTCGACGAATACAAGCGTTTTTAGACATTTTCGTACTTCTCGGACTAAAACTGCATTTTTCACGACAAAAAATATTTTATATCTTCGAAAATAAATTTATTAACGTCAGAGAGCTGGAAATGTCTAAAAACGTTCACTTTCAACGAATACGAGCGTTTTTAGGCATTTTCGTACTTCTCCGAATAAAACTGTATTTTTCACGACAAAAAATATTTTATATCTCTGGAAATAAATTTATTCTGGTCAGAAAGCTGGAAACGTCTAAAAACGACCACTTTCGACGAATACAAGCGTTTTTAGACATTTTCGTACTTCTCGGACTAAAACTGCATTTTTCACGACAAAAAATATTTTTTATCTCTGAAAATAAAATTATTAACGTCAGAGAGCTGGAAATGTCTAAAAACGTTCACTTTCAACGAATACGAGCGTTTTTAGGCATTTTCGTACTTCTCTGAATAAAACTGTATTTTTCACGACAAAAAATATTTTTTATCTCTGAAAATCAATTTATTCAGGTCAGAAAGCTGGAAACGTCTAAAAACGACCACTTTCGACGAATACAAGCGTTTTTAGACATTTTCGTACTTCTCGGACTAAAACTGCATTTTTCACGACAAAAAATATTTTATATCTTTGAAAATAAATTTATTAACGTCAGAGAGCTGGAAATGTCTAAAAACGTTCACTTTCAACGAATACGAGCGTTTTTAGGCATTTTCGTACTTCTCTGAATAAAACTGTATTTTTCACAACAAAAAATATTTTTTATCTCTGAAAATCAATTTATTCAGGTCAGAAAGCTGGAAACGTCTAAAAACGACCACTTTCGACGAATACAAGCGTTTTTAGACATTTTCGTACTTCTCGGACTAAAACTGCATTTTTCACGACAAAAAATATTTTATATCTTTGAAAATAAATTTATTAACGTCAGAGAGCTGGAAATGTCTAAAAACGTTCACTTTCAACGAATACGATCGTTTTTAGGCATTTTCGTACTTCTCCGAATAAAACTGTATTTTTCACGACAAAAAATATTTTTTATCTCTGAAAATCAATTTATTCAGGTCAGAAAGCTGGAAACGTCTAAAAACGACCACTTTCGACGAATACAAGCGTTTTTAGACATTTTCGTACTTCTCGGACTAAAACTGCATTTTTCACGACAAAAAATATTTTTTATCTCTGAAAATAAAATTATTAACGTCAGAGAGCTGGAAATGTCTAAAAACGTTCACTTTCAACGAATACGAGCGTTTTTAGGCATTTTCGTACTTCTCTGAATAAAACTGTATTTTTCACGACAAAAAATATTTTTTATCTCTGAAAATCAATTTATTCAGGTCAGAAAGCTGGAAACGTCTAAAAACGACCACTTTCGACGAATACATGCGTTTTTAGACATTTTCGTACTTCTCGGACTAAAACTGCATTTTTCACGACAAAAAATATTTTATATCTTTGAAAATAAATTTATTAACGTCAGAGAGCTGGAAATGTCTAAAAACTTTCACTTTCAACGAATACGAGCGTTTTTAGGCATTTTCGTACTTCTCTGAATAAAACTGTATTTTTCACGACAAAAAATATTTTTTATCTCTGAAAATCAATTTATTCAGGTCAGAAAGCTGGAAACGTCTAAAAACGACCACTTTCGACGAATACAAGCGTTTTTAGACATTTTCGTACTTCTCGGACTAAAACTGCATTTTTCACGACAAAAAATATTTTATATCTTTGAAAATAAATTTATTAACGTCAGAGAGCTGGAAATGTCTAAAAACGTTCACTTTCAACGAATACGAGCGTTTTTAGGCATTTTCGTACTTCTCCGAATAAAACTGTATTTTTCACGACAAAAAATATTTCATATCTCTGGAAATAAATTTATTCTGGTCAGAAAGCTGGAAACGTCTAAAAACGACCACTTTCGACGAATACAAGCGTTTTTAGACATTTTCGTACTTCTCGGACTAAAACTGCATTTTTCACGACAAAAAATATTTTATATCATTGAAAATAAATTTATTAACGTCAGAGAGCTGGAAATGTCTAAAAACGTTCACTTTCAACGAATACGAGCGTTTTTAGGCATTTTCGTACTTCTCCGAATAAAACTGTATTTTTCACGACAAAAAATATTTTATATCTCAGGAAATAAATTTATTCTGGTCAGAAAGCTGGACACGTCTAAAAACGACCACTTTCGACGAAAACAAGCGTTTTTAGACATTTTCGTACTTCTCGGACTAAAACTGCATTTTTCACGACAAAAAATATTTTATATCTTTGAAAATAAATTTATTAACGTCAGAGAGCTGGAAATGTCTAAAAACGTTCACTTTCAACGAATACGAGCGTTTTTAGGCATTTTCGTACTTCTCCGAATAAAACTGTATTTTTCACGACAAAAAATATTTTTTATCTCTGAAAATCAATTTATTCAGGGCAGAAAGCTGGAAACGTCTAAAAACGACCACTTTCGACGAATACAAGCGTTTTTAGACATTTTCGTACTTCTCGGACTAAAACTGCATTTTTCACGACAAAAAATATTTTATATCTTTGAAAATAAATTTATTAACGTCAGAGAGCTGGAAATGTCTAAAAACGTTCACTTTCAACGAATACGAGCGTTTTTAGGCATTTTCGTACTTCTCTGAATAAAACTGTATTTTTCACAACAAAAAATATTTTTTATCTCTGAAAATCAATTTATTCAGGTCAGAAAGCTGGAAACGTCTAAAAACGACCACTTTCGACGAATACAAGCGTTTTTAGACATTTTCGTACTTCTCGGACTAAAACTGCATTTTTCACGACAAAAAATATTTTATATCTTTGAAAATAAATTTATTAACGTCAGAGAGCTGGAAATGTCTAAAAACGTTCACTTTGAACGAATACGATCGTTTTTAGGCATTTTCGTACTTCTCCGAATAAAACTGTATTTTTCACGACAAAAAATATTTTTTATCTCTGAAAATCAATTTATTCAGGTCAGAAAGCTGGAAACGTCTAAAAACGACCACTTTCGACGAATACAAGCGTTTTTAGACATTTTCGTACTTCTCGGACTAAAACTGCATTTTTCACGACAAAAAATATTTTTTATCTCTGAAAATAAAATTATTAACGTCAGAGAGCTGGAAATGTCTAAAAACGTTCACTTTCAACGAATACGAGCGTTTTTAGGCATTTTCGTACTTCTCTGAATAAAACTGTATTTTTCACGACAAAAAATATTTTTTATCTCTGAAAATCAATTTATTCAGGTCAGAAAGCTGGAAACGTCTAAAAACGACCACTTTCGACGAATACATGCGTTTTTAGACATTTTCGTACTTCTCGGACTAAAACTGCATTTTTCACGACAAAAAATATTTTATATCTTTGAAAATAAATTTATTAACGTCAGAGAGCTGGAAATGTCTAAAAACTTTCACTTTCAACGAATACGAGCGTTTTTAGGCATTTTCGTACTTCTCTGAATAAAACTGTATTTTTCACGACAAAAAATATTTTTTATCTCTGAAAATCAATTTATTCAGGTCAGAAAGCTGGAAACGTCTAAAAACGACCACTTTCGACGAATACAAGCGTTTTTAGACATTTTCGTACTTCTCGGACTAAAACTGCATTTTTCACGACAAAAAATATTTTATATCTTTGAAAATAAATTTATTAACGTCAGAGAGCTGGAAATGTCTAAAAACGTTCACTTTCAACGAATACGAGCGTTTTTAGGCATTTTCGTACTTCTCCGAATAAAACTGTATTTTTCACGACAAAAAATATTTCATATCTCTGGAAATAAATTTATTCTGGTCAGAAAGCTGGAAACGTCTAAAAACGACCACTTTCGACGAATACAAGCGTTTTTAGACATTTTCGTACTTCTCGGACTAAAACTGCATTTTTCACGACAAAAAATATTTTATATCATTGAAAATAAATTTATTAACGTCAGAGAGCTGGAAATGTCTAAAAACGTTCACTTTCAACGAATACGAGCGTTTTTAGGCATTTTCGTACTTCTCCGAATAAAACTGTATTTTTCACGACAAAAAATATTTTATATCTCAGGAAATAAATTTATTCTGGTCAGAAAGCTGGACACGTCTAAAAACGACCACTTTCGACGAAACAAGCGTTTTTAGACATTTTCGTACTTCTCGGACTAAAACTGCATTTTTCACGACAAAAAATATTTTATATCTTTGAAAATAAATTTATTAACGTCAGAGAGCTGGAAATGTCTAAAAACGTTCACTTTCAACGAATACGAGCGTTTTTAGGCATTTTCGTACTTCTCCGAATAAAACTGTATTTTTCACGACAAAAAATATTTTTTATCTCTGAAAATCAATTTATTCAGGGCAGAAAGCTGGAAACGTCTAAAAACGACCACTTTCGACGAATACAAGCGTTTTTAGACATTTTCGTACTTCTCGGACTAAAACTGCATTTTTCACGACAAAAAATATTTTATATCTTTGAAAATAAATTTATTAACGTCAGAGAGCTGGAAATGTCTAAAAACGTTCACTTTCAACGAATACGAGCGTTTTTAGGCATTTTCGTACTTCTCTGAATAAAACTGTATTTTTCACAACAAAAAATATTTTTTATCTCTGAAAATCAATTTATTCAGGTCAGAAAGCTGGAAACGTCTAAAAACGACCACTTTCGACGAATACAAGCGTTTTTAGACATTTTCGTACTTCTCGGACTAAAACTGCATTTTTCACGACAAAAAATATTTTATATCTTTGAAAATAAATTTATTAACGTCAGAGAGCTGGAAATGTCTGAAAACGTTCACTTTCAACGAATACGATCGTTTTTAGGCATTTTCGTACTTCTCCGAATAAAACTGTATTTTTCACGACAAAAAATATTTTTTATCTCTGAAAATCAATTTATTCAGGTCAGAAAGCTGGAAACGTCTAAAAACGACCACTTTCGACGAATACAAGCGTTTTTAGACATTTTCGTACTTCTCGGACTAAAACTGCATTTTTCACGACAAAAAATATTTTTTATCTCTGAAAATAAAATTATTAACGTCAGAGAGCTGGAAATGTCTAAAAACGTTCACTTTCAACGAATACGAGCGTTTTTAGGCATTTTCGTACTTCTCTGAATAAAACTGTATTTTTCACGACAAAAAATATTTTTTATCTCTGAAAATCAATTTATTCAGGTCAGAAAGCTGGAAACGTCTAAAAACGACCACTTTCGACGAATACATGCGTTTTTAGACATTTTCGTACTTCTCGGACTAAAACTGCATTTTTCACGACAAAAAATATTTTATATCTTTGAAAATAAATTTATTAACGTCAGAGAGCTGGAAATGTCTAAAAACTTTCACTTTCAACGAATACGAGCGTTTTTAGGCATTTTCGTACTTCTCTGAATGAAACTGTATTTTTCACGACAAAAAATATTTTTTATCTCTGAAAATCAATTTAGTCAGGTCAGAAAGCTGGAAACATCTAAAAACGACCACTTTCGACGAATACAAGCGTTTTTAGACATTTTCGTACTTCTCGGACTAAAACTGCATTTTTCACGACAAAAAATATTTTATATCTTTGAAAATAAATTTATTAACGTCAGAGAGCTGGAAATGTCTAAAAACGTTCACTTTCAACGAATACGAGCGTTTTTAGGCATTTTCGTACTTCTCCGAATAAAACTGTATTTTTCACGACAAAAAATATTTCATATCTCTGGAAATAAATTTATTCTGGTCAGAAAGCTGGAAACGTCTAAAAACGACCACTTTCGACGAATACAAGCGTTTTTAGACATTTTCGTACTTCTCGGACTAAAACTGCATTTTTCACGACAAAAAATATTTTATATCTTTGAAAATAAATTTATTAACGTCAGAGAGCTGGAAATGTCTAAAAACGTTCACTTTCAACGAATACGAGCGTTTTTAGGCATTTTCGTACTTCTCCGAATAAAACTGTATTTTTCACGACAAAAAATATTTTATATCTCAGGAAATAAATTTATTCTGGTCAGAAAGCTGGACACGTCTAAAAACGACCACTTTCGACGAAAACAAGCGTTTTTAGACATTTTCGTACTTCTCGGACTAAAACTGCATTTTTCACGACAAAAAATATTTTCTATCTTTGAAAATAAATTTATTAACGTCAGAGAGCTGGAAATGTCTAAAAACGTTCACTTTCAACGAATACGATCGTTTTTAGGCATTTTCGTACTTCTCCGAATAAAACTGTATTTTTCACGACAAAAAATATTTTTTATCTCTGAAAATCAATTTATTCAGGGCAGAAAGCTGGAAACGTCTAAAAACGACCACTTTCGATGAATACAAGCGTTTTTAGACATTTTCGTATTTCTCGGACTAAAACTGCATTTTTCACAACAAAAAATATTTTTTATCTCTGAAAATAAAATTATTAACGTCAGAGAGCTGGAAATGTCTAAAAACGTTCACTTTCAACGAATACGAGCGTTTTTAGGCATTTGCGTACTTCTCTGAATTAAACTGTATTTTTCACGACAAAAAATATTTTTTATCTCTGAAAATCAATTTATTCAGGTCAGAAAGCTGGAAACGTCTAAAAACGACCACTTTCGACGAATACAAGCATTTTTAGACATTTTCGTACTTCTCGGACTAAAACTGCATTTTTCACGACAAAAAATATTTTATATCTTTGAAAATAAATTTATTAATGTCAGAGAGCTGGAAATGTCTAAAAACGTTCACTTTCAACGAATACGAGCGTTTTTAGGCATTTTCGTACTTCTCCGAATAAAACTGTATTTTTCACGACAAAAAATATTTTATATCTCTGGAAATAAATTTATTCTGGTCAGAAAGCTGGAAACGTCTAAAAACGACCACTTTCGACGAATACAAGCGTTTTTAGACATTTTCGTACTTCTCGGACTAAAACTGCATTTTTCACGACAAAAAATATTTTATATCTTTGAAAATAAATTTATTAACGTCAGAGAGCTGGAAATGTCTAAAAACGTTCACTTTCAACGAATACGAGCGTTTTTAGGCATTTTCGTACTTCTCCGAATAAAACTGTATTTTTCACGACAAAAAATATTTTATATCTCTGGAAATAAATTTATTCTGGTCAGAAAGCTGGAAACGTCTAATAACGACCACTTTCGACGAATACAAGCGTTTTTAGACATTTTCGTACTTCTCGGACTAAAACTGCATTTTTCACGACAAAAAATATTTTATATCTTTGAAAATAAATTTATTAACGTCAGAGAGCTGGAAATGTCTAAAAACGTTCACTTTCAACGAATACGATCGTTTTTAGGCATTTTCATACTTCTCCGAATAAAACTGTATTTTTCACGACAAAAAAAATATTTTTTATCTCTGAAAATAAAATTATTAACGTCAGAGAGCTGGAAATGTCTAAAAACGTTCACTTTCAACGAATACGAGCGCTTTTAGTCATTTTCGTACTTCTCTGAATAAAACTGTATTTTTCACGACAAAAAATATTTTTTATCTCTGAAAATCAATTTATTCAGGTCAGAAAGCTGGAAACGTCTAAAAACGACCACTTTCGACGAATACAAGCGTTTTTAGACATTTTCGTACTTCTCGGACTAAAACTGCATTTTTCACGACAAACAATATTTTATATCTTTGAAAATAAATTTATTAACGTCAGAGAGCTGGAAATGTATAAAAACGTTCACTTTCAACGAATACGAGCGTTTTTAGGCATTTTCGTACTTCTCTGAATAAAACTGTATTTTTCACGACAAAAAATATTTTTTATCTCTGAAAATCAATTTATTCAGGTCAGAAAGCTGGAAACGTCTAAAAACGACCACTTTCGACGAATACAAGCGTTTTTAGATATTTTCGTACTTCTCGGACTAAAACTGCATTTTTCACGACAAAAAATATTTTATATCTTTGAAAATAAATTTATTAACGTCAGAGAGCTGGAAATGTCTAAAAACGTTCACTTTCGACGAATACAAGCGTTTTTAGACATTTTCGTACTTCTCGGACTAAAACTACATTTTTCACGACAAAAAATATTTTATATCTTTGAAAATAAATTTATTAACGTCAGAGAGCTGGACATGTCTAAAAACGTTCACTTTCAACGAATACGAGCGTTTTTAGGCATTTTCGTACTTCTCCGAATAAAACTGTATTTTTCATGACAAAAAATATTTTATATCTCTGGAAATAAATTTATTCTGGTCAGAAAGCTGGAAACGTCTAAAAACGACCACTTTCGACGAATACAAGCGTTTTTAGACATTTTCGTACTTCTCGGACTAAAACTGCATTTTTCACGACAAAAAATATTTTTTATCTCTGAAAATAAAATTATTTACGTCAGAGAGCTGGAAATGTCTAAAAACGTTTACTTTCAACGAATACGGGCGTTTTTAGGCATTTTCGTACTTCTCTGAATAAAACTGTATTTTTCACAACAAAAAATATTTTTTATCTCTGAAAATCAATTTATTCAGGTCAGAAAGCCGGAAACGTCTAAAAACGACCACTTTCGACGAATACATGCGTTTTTAGACATTTTCGTACTTCTCGGACTAAAACTGCATTTTTCACGACAATAAATATTTTATATCTTTGAAAATTAATTTATTAACGTCAGAGAGCTGGAAATATCTAAAAACTTTCACTTTCAACGAATACGAGCGTTTTTAGGCATTTTCGTACTTCTCTGAATAAAACTGTATTTTTCACGACAAAAAATATTTTTTATCTCTGAAAATCAATTTATTCAGGTCAGAAAGCTGGAAACGTCTAAAAACGACCACTTTCGACGAATACAAGCGTTTTTAGACATTTTCGTACTTCTCGGACTAAAACTGCATTTTTCACGACAAAAAATATTTTATATCTTTGAAAATAAATTTATTAACGTCAGAGAGCTGGAAATGTCTAAAAACGTTCATTTTCGACGAATACAAGCGTTTTTAGACATTTTCGTACTTCTCGGACTAAAACTGCATTTTTCACGACAAAAAATATTTTTTATCTCTGAAAATAAAATTATTCTGGTCAGAACGCTGGAAACGTCTAAAAACGACCACTTTCGACGAATACAAGCGTTTTTAGACATTTTCGTACTTCTCGGACTAAAACTGCATTTTTCACGACAAAAAATATTTTATATCTTTGAAAATAAATTTATTAACGTCAGAGAGCTGGAAATGTCTAAAAACGTTCACTTTCAACGAATACGATCGTTTTTAGGCATTTTCGTACTTCTCCGAATAAAACTGTATTTTTCACGACAAAAAATATTTTTTATCTCTGAAAATCAATTTATTCAGGTCAGAAAGCTGGAAACGTCTAAAAACGACCACTTTCGACGAATACAAGCGTTTTTAGGCATTTTCGTACTTCTCGGACTAAAACTGCATTTTTCACGACAAAAAATATTTTATATCTTTGAAAATAAATTTATTAACGTCAGAGAGCTGGAAATGTCTAAAAACGTTCACTTTCGACGAATACAAGCGTTTTTAGACATTTTCGTACTTCTCGGACTAAAACTGCATTTTTCACGACAAAAAATATTTTATATCTTTGAAAATAAATTTATTAACGTCAGAGAGCTGGACATGTCTAAAAACGTTCACTTTCAACGAATACGAGCGTTTTTAGGCATTTTCGTACTTCTCCGAATAAAACTGTATTTTTCACGACAAAAAATATTTTATATCTCTGGAAATAAATTTATTCTGGTCAGAAAGCTGGAAACGTCTAAAAACGACCACTTTCGACGAATACAAGCGTTTTTAGACATTTTCGTACTTCTCGGACTAAAACTGCATTTTTCACGACAAAAAATATTTTTTATCTCTGAAAATAAAATTATTAACGTCAGAGAGCTGGAAATGTCTAAAAACGTTTACTTTCAACGAATACGAGCGTTTTTAGGCATTTTCGTACTTCTCTGAATAAAACTGTATTTTTCAGAACAAAAAATATTTTTTATCTCTGAAAATCAATTTATTCAGGTCAGAAAGCTGGAAACGTCTAAAAACGACCACTTTCGACGAATACATGCGTTTTTAGACATTTTCGTACTTCTCGGACTAAAACTGCATTTTTCACGACAATAAATATTTTATATCTTTGAAAATAAATTTATTAACGTCAGAGAGCTGGAAATATCTAAAAACTTTCACTTTCAACGAATACGAGCGTTTTTAGGCATTTTCGTACTTCTCTGAATAAAACTGTATTTTTCACGACAAAAAATATTTTTTATCTCTGAAAATCAATTTATTCAGGTCAGAAAGCTGGAAACGTCTAAAAACGACCACTTTCGACGAATACAAGCGTTTTTAGACATTTTCGTACTTCTTGGACTAAAACTGCATTTTTCACGACAAAAAATATTTTATATCTTTGAAAATAAATTTATTAACGTCAGAGAGCTGGAAATGTCTAAAAACGTTCACTTTCGACGAATACAAGCGTTTTTAGACATTTTCGTACTTCTCGGACTAAAACTGCATTTTTCACGACAAAAAATATTTTTTATCTCTGAAAATAAAATTATTCTGGTCAGAACGCTGGAAACGTCTAAAAACGACCACTTTCGACGAATACAAGCGTTTTTAGACATTTTCGTACTTCTCGGACTAAAACTGCATTTTTCACGACAAAAAATATTTTATATCTTTGAAAATAAATTTATTAACGTCAGAGAGCTGGAAATGTCTAAAAACGTTCACTTTCAACGAATACGATCGTTTTTAGGCATTTTCGTACTTCTCCGAATAAAACTGTATTTTTCACGACAAAAAATATTTTTTATCTCTGAAAATCAATTTATTCAGGTCAGAAAGCTGGAAACGTCTAAAAACGACCACTTTCGACGAATACAAGCGTTTTTAGGCATTTTCGTACTTCTCGGACTAAAACTGCATTTTTCACGACAAAAAATATTTTATATCTTTGAAAATAAATTTATTAACGTCAGAGAGCTGGAAATGTCTAAAAACGTTCACTTTAAACGAATACGATCGTTTTTAGGCATTTTCGTACTTCTCCGAATAAAACTGTATTTTTCACGACAAAAAATATTTTTTATCTCTGAAAATCAATTTATTCAGGTCAGAAAGCTGGAAACGTCTAAAAACGACCACTTTCGACGAATACAAGCGTTTTTAGACATTTTCGTACTTCTCGGACTAAAACTGCATTTTTCACGACAAAAAAAAATTTTTATCCCTGAAAATAAAATTATTAACGTCAGAGAGCTGGAAATGTCTGAAAACGTTCACTTTCAACGAATACGAGCGTTTTTAGGCATTTTCGTACTTCTCTGAATAAAACTGTATTTTTCACGACAAAAAATATTTTTTATCTCTGAAAATCAATTTATTCAGGTCAGAAAGCTGGAAACGTCTAAAAACGACCACTTTCGACGAATACATGCGTTTTTAGACATTTTCGTACTTCTCGGACTAAAACTGCATTTTTCACGACAAAAAATATTTTATATCTTTGAAAATAAATTTATTAACGTCAGAGAGCTGGAAATGTCTAAAAACTTTCACTTTCAACGAATACGAGCGTTTTTAGGCATTTTCGTACTTCTCTGAATAAAACTGTATTTTTCACGACAAAAAATATTTTTTATCTCTGAAAATCAATTTATTCAGGTCAGAAAGCTGGAAACGTCTAAAAACGACCACTTTCGACGAATACAAGCGTTTTTAGACATTTTCGTACTTCTCGGACTAAAACTGCATTTTTCACGACAAAAAATATTTTTTATCTCTGAAAATAAAATTATTAACGTCAGAGAGCTGGAAATGTCTAAAAACGTTCACTTTCAACGAATACGAGCGTTTTTAGGCATTTTCGTACTTCTCTGAATAAAACTGTATTTTTCACGACAAAAAATATTTTTTATCTCTGAAAATCAATTTATTCAGGTCAGAAAGCTGGAAACGTCTAAAAACGACCACTTTCGACGAATACAAGCGTTTTTAGACATTTTCGTACTTCTCGGACTAAAACTGCATTTTTCACGACAAAAAATATTTTATATCTTTGAAAATAAATTTATTAACGTCAGAGAGCTGGAAATGTCTAAAAACGTTCACTTTCAACGAATACGATCGTTTTTAGGCATTTTCGTACTTCTCCGAATAAAACTGTATTTTTCACGACAAAAAATATTTTTTATCTCTGAAAATCAATTTATTCAGGTCAGAAAGCTGGAAACGTCTAAAAACGACCACTTTCGACGAATACAAGCGTTTTTAGACATTTTCGTACTTCTCGGACTAAAACTGCATTTTTCACGACAAAAAATATTTTTTATCTCTGAAAATAAAATTATTAACGTCAGAGAGACATGGAAATGTCTAAAAACGTTCACTTTCAACGAATACGAGCGTTTTTAGGCATTTTCGTACTTCTCTGAATAAAACTGTATTTTTCACGACAAAAAATATTTTTTATCTCTGAAAATCAATTTATTCAGGTCAGAAAGCTGGAAACGTCTAAAAACGACCACTTTCGACGAATACATGCGTTTTTAGACATTTTCGTACTTCTCGGACTAAAACTGCATTTTTCACGACAAAAAATATTTTATATCTTTGAAAATAAATTTATTAACGTCAGAGAGCTGGAAATGTCTAAAAACTTTCACTTTCAACGAATACGAGCGTTTTTAGGCATTTTCGTACTTCTCTGAATAAAACTGTATTTTTCACGACAAAAAATATTTTTTATCTCTGAAAATCAATTTATTCAGGTCAGAAAGCTGGAAACGTCTAAAAACGACCACTTTCGACGAATACAAGCGTTTTTAGACATTTTCGTACTTCTCGGACTAAAACTGCATTTTTCACGACAAAAAATATTTTATATCTTTGAAAATAAATTTATTAACGTCAGAGAGCTGGAAATGTCTAAAAACGTTCACTTTCAACGAATACGAGCGTTTTTAGGGATTTTCGTACTTCTCCGAATAAAACTGTATTTTTCACGACAAAAAATATTTTATATCTCTGGAAATAAATTTATTCTGGTCAGAAAGCTGGAAACGTCTAAAAACGACCACTTTCGACGAATACAAGCGTTTTTAGACATTTTCGTACTTCTCGGACTAAAACTGCATTTTTCACGACAAAAAATATTTTATATCTTTGAAAATAAATTTATTAACGTCAGAGAGCTGGATATGTCTAAAAACGTTCACTTTCAACGAATACGAGCGTTTTTAGGCATTTTCGTACTTCTCCGAATAAAACTGTATTTTTCACGACAAAAAATATTTTATATCTCTGGAAATAAATTTATTCTGGTCAGAAAGCTGGAAACGTCTAAAAACGACCACTTTCGACGAATACAAGCGTTTTTAGACATTTTCGTACTTCTCGGACTAAAACTGCATTTTTCACGACAAAAAATATTTTATATCTTTGAAAATAAATTTATTAACGTCAGAGAGCTGGAAATGTCTAAAAACGTTCACTTTCAACGAATACGAGCGTTTTTAGGCATTTTCGTACTTCTCCGAATAAAACTGTATTTTTCACGACAAAAAATATTTTATATCTCTGGAAATAAATTTATTCTGGTCAGAAAGCTGGAAACGTCTAAAAACGACCACTTTCGACGAATACAAGCGTTTTTAGACATTTTCGTACTTCTCGGACTAAAACTGCATTTTTCACGACAAAAAATATTTTTTATCTCTGAAAATAAAATTATTAACGTCAGAGAGCTGGAAATGTCTAAAAACGTCCACTTTCAACGAATACGAGCGTTTTTAGGCATTTTCGTACTTCTCTAAATAAAACTGTATTTTTCACGACAAAAAATATTTTTTATCTCTGAAAATCAATTTATTCAGGTCAGAAAGCTGGAAACGTCTAAAAACGACCACTTTCGACGAATACAAGCGTTTTTAGACATTTTCGTACTTCTCGGACTAAAACTGCATTTTTCACGACAAAAAATATTTTATATCTTTGAAAATAAATTTATTAACGTCAGAGAGCTGGAAATGTCTAAAAACGTTCACTTTCAACGAATACGAGCGTTTTTAGGCATTTTCGTACTTCTCCGAATAAAACTGTATTTTTCACGACAAAAAATATTTTATATCTCTGGAAATAAATTTATTCTGGTCAGAAAGCTGGAAACGTCTAAAAACGACCACTTTCGACGAATACAAGCGTTTTTAGACATTTTCGTACTTCTCGGACTAAAACTGCATTTTTCACGACGAAAAATATTTTATATCTTTGAAAATAAATTTATTAACGTCAGAGAGCTGGAAATGTCTAAAAACGTTCACTTTCAACGAATACGAGCGTTTTTAGGCATTTTCGTACTTCTCCGAATAAAACTGTATTTTTCACGACAAAAAATATTTTATATCTCAGGAAATAAATTTATTCTGGTCAGAAAGCTGGAAACGTCTAAAAACGTCCACTTTCGACGAATACAAGCGTTTTTAGACATTTTCGTACTTCTCGGACTAAAACTGCATTTTTCACGACAAAAAATATTTTATATCTCTGAAAATAAATTTATTAACGTCAGAGAGCTGGAAATGTCTAAAAACGTTCACTTTCAACGAATACGATCGTTTTTAGGCATTTCGTACTTCTCCGAATAAAACTGTATTTTTCACGACAAAAAATATTTTTTATCTCTGAAAATCAATTTATTCAGGTCAGAAAGCTGGAAACGTCTAAAAACGACCACTTTCGACGAATACAAGCGTTTTTAGACATTTTCGTACTTCTCGGACTAAAACTGCATTTTTCACGACAAAAAATATTTTTTATCTCTGAAAATAAAATTATTAACGTCAGAGAGCTGGAAATGTCTAAAAACGTTCACTTTCAACGAATACGAGCGTTTTTAGGCATTTTCGTACTTCTCCGAATAAAACTGTATTTTTCACGACAAAAAATATTTTATATCTCTGGAAATAAATTTATTCTGGTCAGAACGCTGGAAACGTCTAAAAACGACCACTTTCGACGAATACAAGCGTTTTTAGACATTTTCGTACTTCTCGGACTAAAACTGCATTTTTCACGACAAAAAATATTTTATATCTTTGAAAATAAATTTATTAACGTCAGAGAGCTGGAAATGTCTAAAAACGTTCACTTTCAACGAATACGATCGTTTTTAGGCATTTTCGTACTTCTCCGAATAAAACTGTATTTTTCACGACAAAAAATATTTTTTATCTCTGAAAATCAATTTATTCAGGTCAGAAAGCTGGAAACGTCTAAAAACGACCACTTTCGACGAATACAAGCGTTTTTAGACATTTTCGTACTTCTCGGACTAAAACTGCATTTTTCACGACAAAAAATATTTTTTATCTCTGAAAATAAAATTATTAACGTCAGAGAGCTGGAAATGTCTAAAAACGTTCACTTTCAACGAATACGAGCGTTTTTAGGCATTTTCGTACTTCTCTGAATAAAACTGTATTTTTCACGACAAAAAATATTTTTTATCTCTGAAAATCAATTTATTAACGTCAGAGAGCTGGAAATGTCTAAAAACGTTCACTTTCAACGAATACGATCGTTTTTAGGCATTTTTGTACTTCTCCGAATAAAACTGTATTTTTCACGACAAAAAATATTTTTTATCTCTGAAAATCAATTTATTCAGGTCAGAAAGCTGGAAACGTCTAAAAACGACCACTTTCGACGAATACAAGCGTTTTTAGACATTTTCGTACTTCTCGGACTAAAACTGCATTTTTCACGACAAAAAATATTTTTTATCTCTGAAAATAAAATTATTAACGTCAGAGAGCTGGAAATGTCTAAAAACGTTCACTTTCAACGAATACGAGCGTTTTTAGGCATTTTCGTACTTCTCTGAATAAAACTGTATTTTTCACGACAAAAAATATTTTTTATCTCTGAAAATCAATTTATTCAGGTCAGAAAGCTGGAAACGTCTAAAAACGACCACTTTTGACGAATACAAGCGTTTTTAGACATTTTCGTACTTCTCGGACTAAAACTGCATTTTTCACGACAAAAAATATTTTATATCTTTGAAAATAAATTTATTAACGTCAGAGAGCTGGAAATGTCTAAAAACGTTCAATTTCAACGAATACGAGCGTTTTTAGGCATTTTCGTACTTCTCCGAATAAAACTGTATTTCTCACGACAAAAAATATTTTATATCTCTGGAAATAAATTTATTCTGGTCAGAAAGCTGGAAACGTCTAAAAACGACCACTTTCGACGAATACAAGCGTTTTTAGACATTTTCGTACTTCTCGGACTAAAACTGCATTTTTCACGACAAAAAATATTTTATATCTTTGAAAATAAATTTATTAACGTCAGAGAGCTGGAAATGTCTAAAAACGTTCACTTTCAACGAATACGAGCGTTTTTAGGCATTTTCGTACTTCTCCGAATAAAACTGTATTTTTCACGACAAAAAATATTTTATATCTCTGGAAATAAATTTATTCTGGTCAGAAAGCTGGAAACGTCTAAAAACGACCACTTTCGACGAATACAAGCGTTTTTAGACATTTTCGTACTTCTCGGACTAAAACTGCATTTTTCACGACAAAAAATATTTTATATCTTTGAAAATAAATTTATTAACGTCAGAGAGCTGGAAATGTCTAAAAACGTTCACTTTCAACGAATACGATCGTTTTTAGGCATTTTCGTACTTCTCCGAATAAAACTGTATTTTCACGACAAAAAATATTTTTTATCTCTGAAAATCAATTTATTCAGGTCAGAAAGCTGGAAACGTCTAAAAACGACCACTTTCGACGAATACAAGCGTTTTTAGACATTTTCGTACTTCTCGGACTAAAACTGCATTTTTCACGACAAAAAATATTTTTTATCTCTGAAAATAAAATTATTAACGTCAGAGAGCTGGAAATGTCTAAAAACGTCCACTTTCAACGAATACGAGCGTTTTTAGGCATTTTCGTACTTCTCTAAATAAAACTGTATTTTTCACGACAAAAAATATTTTTTATCTCTGAAAATCAATTTATTCAAGTCAGAAAGCTGGAAACGTCTAAAAACGACCACTTTCGACGAATACAAGCGTTTTTAGACATTTTCGTACTTCTCGGACTAAAACTGCATTTTTCACGACAAAAAATATTTTATATCTTTGAAAATAAATTTATTAACGTCAGAGAGCTGGAAATGTCTAAAAACGTTCACTTTCAACGAATACGAGCGTTTTTAGGCATTTTCGTACTTCTCCGAATAAAACTGTATTTTTCACGACAAAAAATATTTTATATCTCTGGAAATAAATTTATTCTGGTCAGAAAGCTGGAAACGTCTAAAAACGACCACTTTCGACGAATACAAGCGTTTTTAGACATTTTCGTACTTCTCGGACTAAAACTGCATTTTTCACGACGAAAAATATTTTATATCTTTGAAAATAAATTTATTAACGTCAGAGAGCTGGAAATGTCTAAAAACGTTCACTTTCAACGAATACGAGCGTTTTTAGGCATTTTCGTACTTCTCCGAATAAAACTGTATTTTTCACGACAAAAAATATTTTATATCTCAGGAAATAAATTTATTCTGGTCAGAAAGCTGGAAACGTCTAAAAACGTCCACTTTCGACGAATACAAGCGTTTTTAGACATTTTCGTACTTCTCGGACTAAAACTGCATTTTTCACGACAAAAAATATTTTATATCTCTGAAAATAAATTTATTAACGTCAGAGAGCTGGAAATGTCTAAAAACGTTCACTTTCAACGAATACGATCGTTTTTAGGCATTTCGTACTTCTCCGAATAAAACTGTATTTTTCACGACAAAAAAAATTTTTTATCTCTGAAAATCAATTTATTCAGGTCAGAAAGCTGGAAACGTCTAAAAACGACCACTTTCGACGAATACAAGCGTTTTTAGATATTTTCGTACTTCTCGGACTAAAACTGCATTTTTCACGACAAAAAATATTTTTTATCTCTGAAAATAAAATTATTAACGTCAGAGAGCTGGAAATGTCTAAAAACGTTCACTTTCAACGAATACGAGCGTTTTTAGGCATTTTCGTACTTCTCCGAATAAAACTGTATTTTTCACGACAAAAAATATTTTATATCTCTGGAAATAAATTTATTCTGGTCAGAACGCTGGAAACGTCTAAAAACGACCACTTTCGACGAATACAAGCGTTTTTAGACATTTTCGTACTTCTCGGACTAAAACTGCATTTTTCACGACAAAAAATATTTTATATCTTTGAAAATAAATTTATTAACGTCAGAGAGCTGGAAATGTCTAAAAACGTTCACTTTCAACGAATACGATCGTTTTTAGGCATTTTCGTACTTCTCCGAATAAAACTGTATTTTTCACGACAAAAAATATTTTTTATCTCTGAAAATCAATTTATTCAGGTCAGAAAGCTGGAAACGTCTAAAAACGACCACTTTCGACGAATACAAGCGTTTTTAGACATTTTCGTACTTCTCGGACTAAAACTGCATTTTTCACGACAAAAAATATTTTTTATCTCTGAAAATAAAATTATTAACGTCAGAGAGCTGGAAATGTCTAAAAACGTTCACTTTCAACGAATACGAGCGTTTTTAGGCATTTTCGTACTTCTCTGAATAAAACTGTATTTTTCACGACAAAAAATATTTTTTATCTCTGAAAATCAATTTATTCAGGTCAGAAAGCTGGAAACGTCTAAAAACGACCACTTTCGACGAATACAAGCGTTTTTAGACATTTTCGTACTTCTCGGACTAAAACTGCATTTTTCACGACAAAAAATATTTTATATCTTTGAAAATAAATTTATTAACGTCAGAGAGCTGGAAATGTCTAAAAACGTTCACTTTCAACGAATACGATCGTTTTTAGGCATTTTCGTACTTCTCCGAATAAAACTGTATTTTTCACGACAAAAAATATTTTTTATCTCTGAAAATCAATTTATTCAGGTCAGAAAGCTGGAAACGTCTAAAAACGACCACTTTCGACGAATACAAGCGTTTTTAGACATTTCCGTACATCTCGGACTAAAACTGCATTTTTCACGACAAAAAATATTTTATATCTTTGAAAATAAATTTATTAACGTCAGAGAGCTGGAAATGTCTAAAAACGTTCACTTTCAACGAATACGATCGTTTTTAGGCATTTTCGTACTTCTCCGAATAAAACTGTATTTTTCACGACAAAAAATATTTTTTATCTCTGAAAATCAATTTATTCAGGTCAGAAAGCTGGAAACGTCTAAAAACGACCACTTTCGACGAATACAAGCGTTTTTAGACATTTTCGTACTTCTCGGACTAAAACTGCATTTTTCACGACAAAAAATATTTTTTATCTCTGAAAATAAAATTATTAACGTCAGAGAGATGGAAATGTCTAAAAACGTTCACTTTCAACGAATACGGGCGTTTTTAGGCATTTTCGTACTTCTCTGAATAAAACTGTATTTTTCAGGACAAAAAATATTTTTTATCTCTGAAAATCAATTTATTCAGGTCAGAAAGCTGGAAACGTCTAAAAACGACCACTTTCGACGAATACATGCGTTTTTAGACATTTTCGTACTTCTCGGACTAAAACTACATTTTTCACGACAAAAAATATTTTATATCTTTGAAAATAAATTTATTAACGTCAGAGAGCTGGAAATGTCTAAAAACTTTCACTTTCAACGAATACGAGCGTTTTTAGGCATTTTCGTACTTCTCTGAATAAAACTGTATTTTTCACGACAAAAAATATTTTTTATCTCTGAAAATCAATTTATTCAGGTCAGAAAGCTGGAAACGTCTAAAAACGACCACTTTCGACGAATACAAGCGTTTTTAGACATTTTCGTACATCTCGGACTAAAACTGCATTTTTCACGACAAAAAATATTTTATATCTTTGAAAATAAATTTATTAACGTCAGAGAGCTGGAAATGTCTAAAAACGTTCACTTTCGACGAATACAAGCGTTTTTAGACATTTTCGTACTTCTCGGACTAAAACTGCATTTTTCACGACAAAAAATATTTTTTATCTCTGAAAATAAAATTATTAACGTCAGAGAGCTGGAAATGTCTAAAAACGTTCACTTTCAACGAATACGAGCGTTTTTAGGCATTTTCGTACTTTTCTGAATAAAACTGTATTTTTCACGACAAAAAATATTTTTTATCTCTGAAAATCAATTTATTCAGGTCAGAAAGCTGGAAACGTCTAAAAACGACCACTTTCGACAAATACAAGCGTTTTTAGACATTTTCGTACTTCTCGGACTAAAACTGCATTTTTCAGGACAAAAAATATTTTATATCTTTGAAAATAAATTTATTAACGTCAGAGAGCTGGAAAGGTCTAAAAACGTTCACTTTCAACGAATACGAGCGTTTTTAGGCATTTTCGTACTTCTCCGAATAAAACTGTATTTTTCACGACAAAAAAATATTTTATATCTCTGGAAATAAATTTATTCTGGTCAGAAAGCTGGAAGCATCTAAAAACGACCGCTTTCGACGAATACAAGCGTTTTTAGACATTTTCGTACTTCTCGGACTAAAACTGCATTTTTCACGACAAAAAATATTTTTTATCTCTGAAAATAAAATTATTAACGTCAGAGAGATGGAAATGTCTAAAAACGTTCACTTTCAACGAATACGGGCGTTTTTAGGCATTTTCGTACTTCTCTGAATAAAACTGTATTTTTCAGGACAAAAAATATTTTTTATCTCTGAAAATCAATTTATTCAGGTCAGAAAGCTGGAAACGTCTAAAAACGACCACTTTCGACGAATACATGCGTTTTTAGACATTTTCGTACTTCTCGGACTAAAACTACATTTTTCACGACAAAAAATATTTTATATCTTTGAAAATAAATTTATTAACGTCAGAGAGCTGGAAATGTCTAAAAACTTTCACTTTCAACGAATACGAGCGTTTTTAGGCATTTTCGTACTTCTCTGAATAAAACTGTATTTTTCACGACAAAAAATATTTTTTATCTCTGAAAATCAATTTATTCAGGTCAGAAAGCTGGAAACGTCTAAAAACGACCACTTTCGACGAATACAAGCGTTTTTAGACATTTTCGTACATCTCGGACTAAAACTGCATTTTTCACGACAAAAAATATTTTATATCTTTGAAAATAAATTTATTAACGTCAGAGAGCTGGAAATGTCTAAAAACGTTCACTTTCGACGAATACAAGCGTTTTTAGACATTTTCGTACTTCTCGGACTAAAACTGCATTTTTCACGACAAAAAATATTTTTTATCTCTGAAAATAAAATTATTAACGTCAGAGAGCTGGAAATGTCTAAAAACGTTCACTTTCAACGAATACGAGCGTTTTTAGGCATTTTCGTACTTTTCTGAATAAAACTGTATTTTTCACGACAAAAAATATTTTTTATCTCTGAAAATCAATTTATTCAGGTCAGAAAGCTGGAAACGTCTAAAAACGACCACTTTCGACAAATACAAGCGTTTTTAGACATTTTCGTACTTCTCGGACTAAAACTGCATTTTTCAGGACAAAAAATATTTTATATCTTTGAAAATAAATTTATTAACGTCAGAGAGCTGGAAAGGTCTAAAAACGTTCACTTTCAACGAATACGAGCGTTTTTAGGCATTTTCGTACTTCTCCGAATAAAACTGTATTTTTCACGACAAAAAAATATTTTATATCTCTGGAAATAAATTTATTCTGGTCAGAAAGCTGGAAGCATCTAAAAACGACCGCTTTCGACGAATACAAGCGTTTTTAGACATTTTCGTACTTCTCGGACTAAAACTGCATTTTTCACGACAAAAAATATTTTATATCTTTGAAAATAAATTTATTAACGTCAGAGAGCTGGAAATGTCTAAAAACGTTCACTTTCAACGAATACGAGCGTTTTTAGGCATTTTCGTACTTCTCCGAATAAAACTGTATTTTTCACGACAAAAAATATTTTATATCTCTGGAAATAAATTTATTCTGGTCAGAAAGCTGGAAACGTCTAAAAACGACCACTTTCGACGAATACAAGCGTTTTTAGACATTTTCGTACTTCTCGGACTAAAACTGCATTTTTCACGACAAAAAATATTTTATATCTTTGAAAATAAATTTATTAACGTCAGAGAGCTGGAAATGTCTAAAAACGTTCACTTTCAACGAATACGAGCGTTTTTAGGCATTTTCGTACTTCTCCGAACAAAACTGTATTTTTCACGACAAAAAATATTTTATATCTCTGGAAATAAATTTATTCTGGTCAGAAAGCTGGAAACGTCTAAAAACGACCACTTTCGACGAATACAAGCGTTTTTAGACATTTTCGTACTTCTCGGACTAAAACTGCATTTTTCACGACAAAAAATATTTTATATCTTTGAAAATAAATTTATTAACGTCAGAGAGCTGGAAATGTCTAAAAACGTTCACTTTCAACGAATACGATCGTTTTTAGGCATTTTCGTACTTCTCCGAATAAAACTGTATTTTTCACGACAAAAAATATTTTTTATCTCTGAAAATCAATTTATTCAGGTCAGAAAGCTGGAAACGTCTAAAAACGACCACTTTCGACGAATACAAGCGTTTTTAGACATTTTCGTACTTCTCGGACTAAAACTGCATTTTTCACGACAAAAAATATTTTTTATCTCTGAAAATAAAATTATTAACGTCAGAGAGCTGGAAATGTCTAAAAACGTCCACTTTCAACGAATACGAGCGTTTTTAGGCATTTTCGTACTTCTCTAAATAAAACTGTATTTTTCACGACAAAAAATATTTTTTATCTCTGAAAATCAATTTATTCAGGTCAGAAAGCTGGAAACGTCTAAAAACGACCACTTTTGACGAATACAAGCGTTTTTAGACATTTTCGTACTTCTCGGACTAAAACTGCATTTTTCACGACAAAAAATATTTTATATCTTTGAAAATAAATTTATTAACGTCAGAGAGCTGGAAATGTCTAAAAACGTTCACTTTCAACGAATACGAGCGTTTTTAGGCATTTTCGTAATTCTCCGAATAAAACTGTATTTTTCACGACAAAAAATATTTTATATCTCTGGAAATAAATTTATTCTGGTCAGAAAGCTGGAAACGTCTAAAAACGACCACTTTCGACGAATACAAGCGTTTTTAGACATTTTCGTACTTCTCGGACTAAAACTGCATTTTTCACGACGAAAAATATTTTATATCTTTGAAAATAAATTTATTAACGTCAGAGAGCTGGAAATGTCTAAAAACGTTCACTTTCAACGAATACGAGCGTTTTTAGGCATTTTCGTACTTCTCCGAATAAAACTGTATTTTTCACGACAAAAACTATTTTATATCTCAGGAAATAAATTTATTCTGGTCAGAAAGCTGGAAACGTCTAAAAACGTCCACTTTCGACGAATACAAGCGTTTTTAGACATTTTCGTACTTCTCGGACTAAAACTGCATTTTTCACGACAAAAAATATTTTATATCTCTGAAAATAAATTTATTAACGTCAGAGAGCTGGAAATGTCTAAAAACGTTCACTTTCAACGAATACGATCGTTTTTAGGCATTTCGTACTTCTCCGAATAAAACTGTATTTTTCACGACAAAAAAAAATTTTTATCTCTGAAAATCAATTTATTCAGGTCAGAAAGCTGGAAACGTCTAAAAACGACCACTTTCGACGAATACAAGCGTTTTTAGATATTTTCGTACTTCTCGGACTAAAACTGCATTTTTCACGACAAAAAATATTTTTTATCTCTGAAAATAAAATTATTAACGTCAGAGAGCTGGAAATGTCTAAAAACGTTCACTTTCAACGAATACGAGCGTTTTTAGGCATTTTCGTACTTCTCCGAATAAAACTGTATTTTTCACGACAAAAAATATTTTATATCTCTGGAAATAAATTTATTCTGGTCAGAACGCTGGAAACGTCTAAAAACGACCACTTTCGACGAATACAAGCGTTTTTAGACATTTTCGTACTTCTCGGACTAAAACTGCATTTTTCACGACAAAAAATATTTTATATCTTTGAAAATAAATTTATTAACGTCAGAGAGCTGGAAATGTCTAAAAACGTTCACTTTCAACGAATACGAGCGTTTTTAGGCATTTTCGTACTTCTCCGAATAAAACTGTATTTTTCACGACAAAAAATATTTTATATCTCTGGAAATAAATTTATTCTGGTCAGAAAGCTGGAAACGTCTAAAAACGACCACTTTCGACGAATACAAGCGTTTTTAGACATTTTCGTACTTCTCGGACTAAAACTGCATTTTTCACGACAAAAAATATTTTATATCTTTGAAAATAAATTTATTAACGTCAGAGAGCTGGAAATGTCTAAAAACGTTCACTTTCAACGAATACGAGCGTTTTTAGGCATTTTCGTACTTCTCCGAATAAAACTGTATTTTTCACGACAAAAAATATTTTATATCTCTGGAAATAAATTTATTCTGGTCAGAAAGCTGGAAACGTCTAAAAACGACCACTTTCGACGAATACAAGCGTTTTTAGACATTTTCGTACTTCTCGGACTAAAACTGCATTTTTCACGACAAAAAATATTTTATATCTTTGAAAATAAATTTATTAACGTCAGAGAGCTGGAAATGTCTAAAAACGTTCACTTTCAACGAATACGAGCGTTTTTAGGCATTTTCGTACTTCTCCGAACAAAACTGTATTTTTCACGACAAAAAATATTTTATATCTCTGGAAATAAATTTATTCTGGTCAGAAAGCTGGAAACGTCTAAAAACGACCACTTTCGACGAATACAAGCGTTTTTAGACATTTTCGTACTTCTCGGACTAAAACTGCATTTTTCACGACAAAAAATATTTTATATCTTTGAAAATAAATTTATTAACGTCAGAGAGCTGGAAATGTCTAAAAACGTTCACTTTCAACGAATACGATCGTTTTTAGGCATTTTCGTACTTCTCCGAATAAAACTGTATTTTTCACGACAAAAAATATTTTTTATCTCTGAAAATCAATTTATTCAGGTCAGAAAGCTGGAAACGTCTAAAAACGACCACTTTCGACGAATACAAGCGTTTTTAGACATTTTCGTACTTCTCGGACTAAAACTGCATTTTTCACGACAAAAAATATTTTTTATCTCTGAAAATAAAATTATTAACGTCAGAGAGCTGGAAATGTCTAAAAACGTCCACTTTCAACGAATACGAGCGTTTTTAGGCATTTTCGTACTTCTCTAAATAAAACTGTATTTTTCACGACAAAAAATATTTTTTATCTCTGAAAATCAATTTATTCAGGTCAGAAAGCTGGAAACGTCTAAAAACGACCACTTTTGACGAATACAAGCGTTTTTAGACATTTTCGTACTTCTCGGACTAAAACTGCATTTTTCACGACAAAAAATATTTTATATCTTTGAAAATAAATTTATTAACGTCAGAGAGCTGGAAATGTCTAAAAACGTTCACTTTCAACGAATACGAGCGTTTTTAGGCATTTTCGTAATTCTCCGAATAAAACTGTATTTTTCACGACAAAAAATATTTTATATCTCTGGAAATAAATTTATTCTGGTCAGAAAGCTGGAAACGTCTAAAAACGACCACTTTCGACGAATACAAGCGTTTTTAGACATTTTCGTACTTCTCGGACTAAAACTGCATTTTTCACGACGAAAAATATTTTATATCTTTGAAAATAAATTTATTAACGTCAGAGAGCTGGAAATGTCTAAAAACGTTCACTTTCAACGAATACGAGCGTTTTTAGGCATTTTCGTACTTCTCCGAATAAAACTGTATTTTTCACGACAAAAACTATTTTATATCTCAGGAAATAAATTTATTCTGGTCAGAAAGCTGGAAACGTCTAAAAACGTCCACTTTCGACGAATACAAGCGTTTTTAGACATTTTCGTACTTCTCGGACTAAAACTGCATTTTTCACGACAAAAAATATTTTATATCTCTGAAAATAAATTTATTAACGTCAGAGAGCTGGAAATGTCTAAAAACGTTCACTTTCAACGAATACGATCGTTTTTAGGCATTTCGTACTTCTCCGAATAAAACTGTATTTTTCACGACAAAAAAAATTTTTTATCTCTGAAAATCAATTTATTCAGGTCAGAAAGCTGGAAACGTCTAAAAACGACCACTTTCGACGAATACAAGCGTTTTTAGATATTTTCGTACTTCTCGGACTAAAACTGCATTTTTCACGACAAAAAATATTTTTTATCTCTGAAAATAAAATTATTAACGTCAGAGAGCTGGAAATGTCTAAAAACGTTCACTTTCAACGAATACGAGCGTTTTTAGGCATTTTCGTACTTCTCCGAATAAAACTGTATTTTTCACGACAAAAAATATTTTATATCTCTGGAAATAAATTTATTCTGGTCAGAACGCTGGAAACGTCTAAAAACGACCACTTTCGACGAATACAAGCGTTTTTAGACATTTTCGTACTTCTCGGACTAAAACTGCATTTTTCACGACAAAAAATATTTTATATCTTTGAAAATAAATTTATTAACGTCAGAGAGCTGGAAATGTCTAAAAACGTTCACTTTCAACGAATACGATCGTTTTTAGGCATTTTCGTACTTCTCCGAATAAAACTGTATTTTTCACGACAAAAAATATTTTTTATCTCTGAAAATCAATTTATTCAGGTCAGAAAGCTGGAAACGTCTAAAAACGACCACTTTCGACGAATACAAGCGTTTTTAGACATTTTCGTACTTCTCGGACTAAAACTGCATTTTTCACGACAAAAAATATTTTATATCTTTGAAAATAAATTTATTAACGTCAGAGAGCTGGAAATGTCTAAAAACGTTCACTTTCAACGAATACGATCGTTTTTAGGCATTTTCGTACTTCTCCGAATAAAACTGTATTTTTCACGACAAAAAATATTTTTTATCTCTGAAAATCAATTTATTCAGGTCAGAAAGCTGGAAACGTCTAAAAACGACCACTTTCGACGAATACAAGCGTTTTTAGACATTTTCGTACTTCTCGGACTAAAACTGCATTTTTCACGACAAAAAATATTTTTTATCTCTGAAAATAAAATTATTAACGTCAGAGAGCTGGAAATGTCTAAAAACGTTCACTTTCAACGAATACGAGCGTTTTTAGGCATTTTCGTACTTCTCTGAATAAAACTGTATTTTTCACGACAAAAAATATTTTTTATCTCTGAAAATCAATTTATTCAGGTCAGAAAGCTGGAAACGTCTAAAAACGACCACTTTCGACGAATACAAGCGTTTTTAGACATTTTCGTACTTCTCGGACTAAAACTGCATTTTTCACGACAAAAAATATTTTATATCTTTGAAAATAAATTTATTAACGTCAGAGAGCTGGAAATGTCTAAAAACGTTCACTTTCAACGAATACGATCGTTTTTAGGCATTTTCGTACTTCTCCGAATAAAACTGTATTTTTCACGACAAAAAATATTTTTTATCTCTGAAAATCAATTTATTCAGGTCAGAAAGCTGGAAACGTCTAAAAACGACCACTTTCGACGAATACAAGCGTTTTTAGACATTTTCGTACTTCTCGGACTAAAACTGCATTTTTCACGACAAAAAATATTTTTTATCTCTGAAAATAAAATTATTAACGTCAGAGAGCTGGAAATGTCTAAAAACGTTCACTTTCAACGAATACGGGCGTTTTTAGGCATTTTCGTACTTCTCTGAATAAAACTGTATTTTTCACGACAAAAAATATTTTTTATCTCTGAAAATCAATTTATTCAGGTCAGAAAGCTGGAAACGTCTAAAAACGACCACTTTCGACGAATACATGCGTTTTTAGACATTTTCGTACTTCTCGGACTAAAACTACATTTTTCACGACAAAAAATATTTTATATCTTTGAAAATAAATTTATTAACGTCAGAGAGCTGGAAATGTCTAAAAACTTTCACTTTCAACGAATACGAGCGTTTTTAGGCATTTTCGTACTTCTCTGAATAAAACTGTATTTTTCACGACAAAAAATATTTTTTATCTCTGAAAATCAATTTATTCAGGTCAGAAAGCTGGAAACGTCTAAAAACGACCACTTTCGACGAATACAAGCGTTTTTAGACATTTTCGTACATCTCGGACTAAAACTGCATTTTTCACGACAAAAAATATTTTATATCTTTGAAAATAAATTTATTAACGTCAGAGAGCTGGAAATGTCTAAAAACGTTCACTTTCGACGAATACAAGCGTTTTTAGACATTTTCGTACTTCTCGGACTAAAACTGCATTTTTCACGACAAAAAATATTTTTTATCTCTGAAAATAAAATTATTAACGTCAGAGAGCTGGAAATGTCTAAAAACGTTCACTTTCAACGAATACGAGCGTTTTTAGGCATTTTCGTACTTTTCTGAATAAAACTGTATTTTTCACGACAAAAAATATTTTTTATCTCTGAAAATCAATTTATTCAGGTCAGAAAGCTGGAAACGTCTAAAAACGACCACTTTCGACAAATACAAGCGTTTTTAGACATTTTCGTACTTCTCGGACTAAAACTGCATTTTTCAGGACAAAAAATATTTTATATCTTTGAAAATAAATTTATTAACGTCAGAGAGCTGGAAATGTCTAAAAACGTTCACTTTCAACGAATACGATCGTTTTTAGGCATTTCGTACTTCTCCGAATAAAACTGTATTTTTCACGACAAAAAAAATTTTTTATCTCTGAAAATCAATTTATTCAGGTCAGAAAGCTGGAAACGTCTAAAAACGACCACTTTCGACGAATACAAGCGTTTTTAGATATTTTCGTACTTCTCGGACTAAAACTGCATTTTTCACGACAAAAAATATTTTTTATCTCTGAAAATAAAATTATTAACGTCAGAGAGCTGGAAATGTCTAAAAACGTTCACTTTCAACGAATACGAGCGTTTTTAGGCATTTTCGTACTTCTCCGAATAAAACTGTATTTTTCACGACAAAAAATATTTTATATCTCTGGAAATAAATTTATTCTGGTCAGAACGCTGGAAACGTCTAAAAACGACCACTTTCGACGAATACAAGCGTTTTTAGACATTTTCGTACTTCTCGGACTAAAACTGCATTTTTCACGACAAAAAATATTTTATATCTTTGAAAATAAATTTATTAACGTCAGAGAGCTGGAAATGTCTAAAAACGTTCACTTTCAACGAATACGATCGTTTTTAGGCATTTTCGTACTTCTCCGAATAAAACTGTATTTTTCACGACAAAAAATATTTTTTATCTCTGAAAATCAATTTATTCAGGTCAGAAAGCTGGAAACGTCTAAAAACGACCACTTTCGACGAATACAAGCGTTTTTAGACATTTTCGTACTTCTCGGACTAAAACTGCATTTTTCACGACAAAAAATATTTTTTATCTCTGAAAATAAAATTATTAACGTCAGAGAGCTGGAAATGTCTAAAAACGTTCACTTTCAACGAATACGAGCGTTTTTAGGCATTTTCGTACTTCTCTGAATAAAACTGTATTTTTCACGACAAAAAATATTTTTTATCTCTGAAAATCAATTTATTCAGGTCAGAAAGCTGGAAACGTCTAAAAACGACCACTTTCGACGAATACAAGCGTTTTTAGACATTTTCGTACTTCTCGGACTAAAACTGCATTTTTCACGACAAAAAATATTTTATATCTTTGAAAATAAATTTATTAACGTCAGAGAGCTGGAAATGTCTAAAAACGTTCACTTTCAACGAATACGATCGTTTTTAGGCATTTTCGTACTTCTCCGAATAAAACTGTATTTTTCACGACAAAAAATATTTTTTATCTCTGAAAATCAATTTATTCAGGTCAGAAAGCTGGAAACGTCTAAAAACGACCACTTTCGACGAATACAAGCGTTTTTAGACATTTTCGTACTTCTCGGACTAAAACTGCATTTTTCACGACAAAAAATATTTTTTATCTCTGAAAATAAAATTATTAACGTCAGAGAGCTGGAAATGTCTAAAAACGTTCACTTTCAACGAATACGGGCGTTTTTAGGCATTTTCGTACTTCTCTGAATAAAACTGTATTTTTCACGACAAAAAATATTTTTTATCTCTGAAAATCAATTTATTCAGGTCAGAAAGCTGGAAACGTCTAAAAACGACCACTTTCGACGAATACATGCGTTTTTAGACATTTTCGTACTTCTCGGACTAAAACTACATTTTTCACGACAAAAAATATTTTATATCTTTGAAAATAAATTTATTAACGTCAGAGAGCTGGAAATGTCTAAAAACTTTCACTTTCAACGAATACGAGCGTTTTTAGGCATTTTCGTACTTCTCTGAATAAAACTGTATTTTTCACGACAAAAAATATTTTTTATCTCTGAAAATCAATTTATTCAGGTCAGAAAGCTGGAAACGTCTAAAAACGACCACTTTCGACGAATACAAGCGTTTTTAGACATTTTCGTACATCTCGGACTAAAACTGCATTTTTCACGACAAAAAATATTTTATATCTTTGAAAATAAATTTATTAACGTCAGAGAGCTGGAAATGTCTAAAAACGTTCACTTTCGACGAATACAAGCGTTTTTAGACATTTTCGTACTTCTCGGACTAAAACTGCATTTTTCACGACAAAAAATATTTTTTATCTCTGAAAATAAAATTATTAACGTCAGAGAGCTGGAAATGTCTAAAAACGTTCACTTTCAACGAATACGAGCGTTTTTAGGCATTTTCGTACTTTTCTGAATAAAACTGTATTTTTCACGACAAAAAATATTTTTTATCTCTGAAAATCAATTTATTCAGGTCAGAAAGCTGGAAACGTCTAAAAACGACCACTTTCGACAAATACAAGCGTTTTTAGACATTTTCGTACTTCTCGGACTAAAACTGCATTTTTCAGGACAAAAAATATTTTATATCTTTGAAAATAAATTTATTAACGTCAGAGAGCTGGAAAGGTCTAAAAACGTTCACTTTCAACGAATACGAGCGTTTTTAGGCATTTTCGTACTTCTCCGAATAAAACTGTATTTTTCACGACAAAAAAATATTTTATATCTCTGGAAATAAATTTATTCTGGTCAGAAAGCTGGAAGCATCTAAAAACGACCGCTTTCGACGAATACAAGCGTTTTTAGACATTTTCGTACTTCTCGGACTAAAACTGCATTTTTCACGACAAAAAATATTTTATATCTTTGAAAATAAATTTATTAACGTCAGAGAGCTGGAAATGTCTAAAAACGTTCACTTTCAACGAATACGAGCGTTTTTAGGCATTTTCGTACTTCTCCGAATAAAACTGTATTTTTCACGACAAAAAATATTTTATATCTCTGGAAATAAATTTATTCTGGTCAGAAAGCTGGAAACGTCTAAAAACGACCACTTTCGACGAATACAAGCGTTTTTAGACATTTTCGTACTTCTCGGACTAAAACTGCATTTTTCACGACAAAAAATATTTTATATCTTTGAAAATAAATTTATTAACGTCAGAGAGCTGGAAATGTCTAAAAACGTTCACTTTCAACGAATACGAGCGTTTTTAGGCATTTTCGTACTTCTCCGAATAAAACTGTATTTTTCACGACAAAAAATATTTTATATCTCTGGAAATAAATTTATTCTGGTCAGAAAGCTGGAAACGTCTAAAAACGACCACTTTCGACGAATACAAGCGTTTTTAGACATTTTCGTACTTCTCGGACTAAAACTGCATTTTTCACGACAAAAAATATTTTATATCTTTGAAAATAAATTTATTAACGTCAGAGAGCTGGAAATGTCTAAAAACGTTCACTTTCAACGAATACGAGCGTTTTTAGGCATTTTCGTACTTCTCCGAACAAAACTGTATTTTTCACGACAAAAAATATTTTATATCTCTGGAAATAAATTTATTCTGGTCAGAAAGCTGGAAACGTCTAAAAACGACCACTTTCGACGAATACAAGCGTTTTTAGACATTTTCGTACTTCTCGGACTAAAACTGCATTTTTCACGACAAAAAATATTTTATATCTTTGAAAATAAATTTATTAACGTCAGAGAGCTGGAAATGTCTAAAAACGTTCACTTTCAACGAATACGATCGTTTTTAGGCATTTTCGTACTTCTCCGAATAAAACTGTATTTTTCACGACAAAAAATATTTTTTATCTCTGAAAATCAATTTATTCAGGTCAGAAAGCTGGAAACGTCTAAAAACGACCACTTTCGACGAATACAAGCGTTTTTAGACATTTTCGTACTTCTCGGACTAAAACTGCATTTTTCACGACAAAAAATATTTTTTATCTCTGAAAATAAAATTATTAATGTCAGAGAGCTGGAAATGTCTAAAAACGTCCACTTTCAACGAATACGAGCGTTTTTAGGCATTTTCGTACTTCTCTAAATAAAACTGTATTTTTCACGACAAAAAATATTTTTTATCTCTGAAAATCAATTTATTCAGGTCAGAAAGCTGGAAACGTCTAAAAACGACCACTTTTGACGAATACAAGCGTTTTTAGACATTTTCGTACTTCTTGGACTAAAACTGCATTTTTCACGACAAAAAATATTTTATATCTTTGAAAATAAATTTATTAACGTCAGAGAGCTGGAAATGTCTAAAAACGTTCACTTTCAACGAATACGAGCGTTTTTAGGCATTTTCGTAATTCTCCGAATAAAACTGTATTTTTCACGACAAAAAATATTTTATATCTCTGGAAATAAATTTATTCTGGTCAGAAAGCTGGAAACGTCTAAAAACGACCACTTTCGACGAATACAAGCGTTTTTAGACATTTTCGTACTTCTCGGACTAAAACTGCATTTTTCACGACGAAAAATATTTTATATCTTTGAAAATAAATTTATTAACGTCAGAGAGCTGGAAATGTCTAAAAACGTTCACTTTCAACGAATACGAGCGTTTTTAGGCATTTTCGTACTTCTCCGAATAAAACTGTATTTTTCACGACAAAAACTATTTTATATCTCAGGAAATAAATTTATTCTGGTCAGAAAGCTGGAAACGTCTAAAAACGTCCACTTTCGACGAATACAAGCGTTTTTAGACATTTTCGTACTTCTCGGACTAAAACTGCATTTTTCACGACAAAAAATATTTTATATCTCTGAAAATAAATTTATTAACGTCAGAGAGCTGGAAATGTCTAAAAACGTTCACTTTCAACGAATACGATCGTTTTTAGGCATTTCGTACTTCTCCGAATAAAACTGTATTTTTCACGACAAAAAATATTTTTTATCTCTGAAAATCAATTTATTCAGGTCAGAAAGCTGGAAACGTCTAAAAACGACCACTTTCTACGAATACAAGCGTTTTTAGACATTTTCGTACTTCTCGGACTAAAACTGCATTTTTCACGACAAAAAATATTTTTTATCTCTGAAAATAAAATTATTAACGTCAGAGAGCTGGAAATGTCTAAAAACGTTCACTTTCAACGAATACGAGCGTTTTTAGGCATTTTCGTACTTCTCTGAATAAAACTGTATTTTTCACGACAAAAAATATTTTTTATCTCTGAAAATCAATTTATTCAGGTCAGAAAGCTGGAAATGTCTAAAAACGTTCACTTTCAACGAATACGAGCGTTTTTAGGCATTTTCGTACTTCTCCGAATAAAACTGTATTTTTCACGACAAAAAATATTTTATATCTCTGGAAATAAATTTATTCTGGTCAGAAAGCTGGAAACATCTAAAAACGACCACTTTCGACGAATACAAGCGTTTTTAGACATTTTCGTACTTCTCGGACTAAAACTGCATTTTTCACGACAAAAAATATTTTATATCTTTGAAAATAAATTTATTAACGTCAGAGAGCTGGAAATGTCTAAAAACGTTCACTTTCATCGAATACGAGCGTTTTTAGGCATTTTCGTACTTCTCCGAATAAAACTGTATTTTTCACGACAAAAAATATTTTATATCTCTGGAAATAAATTTATTCTGGTCAGAAAGCTGGAAACGTCTAAAAACGACCACTTTCGACGAATACAAGCGTTTTTAGACATTTTCGTACTTCTCGGACTAAAACTGCATTTTTCACGACAAAAAATATTTTATATCTTTGAAAATAAATTTATTAACGTCAGAGAGCTGGAAATGTCTAAAAACGTTCACTTTCAACGAATACGAGCGTTTTTAGGCATTTTCGTACTTCTCCGAATAAAACTGTATTTTTCACGACAAAAAATATTTTATATCTCTGGAAATAAATTTATTCTGGTCAGAAAGCTGGAAACGTCTAAAAACGACCACTTTCGACGAATACAAGCGTTTTTAGACATTTTCGTACTTCTCGGACTAAAACTGCATTTTTCACGACGAAAAATATTTTATATCTTTGAAAATAAATTTATTAACGTCAGAGAGCTGGAAATGTCTAAAAACGTTCACTTTCAACGAATACGAGCGTTTTTAGGCATTTTCGTACTTCTCCGAATACAACTGTATTTTTCACGACAAAAAATATTTTATATCTCAGGAAATAAATTTATTCTGGTCAGAAAGCTGGAAACGTCTAAAAACGTCCACTTTCGACGAATACAAGCGTTTTTAGACATTTTCGTACTTCTCGGACTAAAACTGCATTTTTCACGACAAAAAATATTTTATATCTCTGAAAATAAATTTATTAACGTCAGAGAGCTGGAAATGTCTAAAAACGTTCACTTTCAACGAATACGATCGTTTTTAGGCATTTCGTACTTCTTCGAATAAAACTGTATTTTTCACGACAAAAAATATTTTTTATCTCTGAAAATCAATTTATTCAGGTCAGAAAGCTGGAAACGTCTAAAAACGACCACTTTCGACGAATACAAGCGTTTTTAGACATTTTCGTACTTCTCGGACTAAAACTGCATTTTTCACGACAAAAAATATTTTTTATCTCTGAAAATAAAATTATTAACGTCAGAGAGTTGGAAATGTCTAAAAACGTTCACTTTCAACGAATACGAGCGTTTTTAGGCATTTTCGTACTTCTCTGAATAAAACTGTATTTTTCACGACAAAAAATATTTTTTATCTCTGAAAATCAATTTATTCAGGTCAGAAAGCTGGAAACGTCTAAAAACGACCACTTTCGACGAATAAAAGCGTTTTTAGACATTTTCGTACTTCTCGGACTAAAACTGCATTTTTCACGACAAAAAATATTTTATATCTTTGAAAATAAATTTATTAACGTCAGAGAGCTGGAAATGTCTAAAAACGTTCACTTTCAACGAATACGAGCGTTTTTAGGCATTTTCGTACTTCTCCGAATAAAACTGTATTTTTCACGACAAAAAATATTTTATATCTCTGGAAATAAATTTATTCTGGTCAGAAAGCTGGAAACGTCTAAAAACGACCACTTTCGACGAATACAAGCGTTTTTAGACATTTTCGTACTTCTCGGACTAAAACTGCATTTTTCACGACAAAAAATATTTTATATCTTTGAAAATAAATTTATTAACGTCAGAGAGCTGGAAATGTCTAAAAACGTTCACTTTCAACGAATACGAGCGTTTTTAGGCATTTTCGTACTTCTCCGAATAAAACTGTATTTTTCACGACAAAAAATATTTTATATCTCTGGAAATAAATTTATTCTGGTCAGAAAGCTGGAAACGTCTAAAAACGACCACTTTCGACGAATACAAGCGTTTTTAGACATTTTCGTACTTCTCGGACTAAAACTGCATTTTTCACGACAAAAAATATTTTATATCTTTGAAAATAAATTTATCAACGTCAGAGAGCTGGAAATGTCTAAAAACGTTCACTTTCAACGAATACGATCGTTTTTAGGCATTTTCGTACTTCTCCGAATAAAACTGTATTTTTCACGACAAAAAATATTTTTTATCTCTGAAAATCAATTTATTCAGGTCAGAAAGCTGGAAACGTCTAAAAACGACCACTTTCGACGAATACAAGCGTTTTTAGACATTTTCGTACTTCTCGGACTAAAACTGCATTTTTCACGACAAAAAATATTTTTTATCTCTGAAAATAAAATTATTAACGTCAGAGAGCTGGAAATGTCTAAAAACGTTCACTTTCAACGAATACGAGCGTTTTTAGGCATTTTCGTACTTCTCTGAATAAAACTGTATTTTTCACGACAAAAAATATTTTTTATCTCTGAAAATCAATTTATTCAGGTCAGAAAGCTGGAAACGTCTAAAAACGACCACTTTCGACGAATACAAGCGTTTTTAGACATTTTCGTACTTCTCGGACTAAAACTGCATTTTTCACGACAAAAAATATTTTATATCTTTGAAAATAAATTTATTAACGTCAGAGAGCTGGAAATGTCTAAAAACGTTCACTTTAAACGAATACGATCGTTTTTAGGCATTTTCGTACTTCTCCGAATAAAACTGTATTTTTCACGACAAAAAATATTTATTATCTCTGAAAATCAATTTATTCAGGTCAGAAAGCTGGAAACGTCTAAAAACGACCACTTTCGACGAATACAAGCATTTTTAGACATTTTCGTACTTCTCGGACTAAAACTGCATTTTTCACGACAAAAAATATTTTATATCTTTGAAAATAAATTTATTAACGTCAGAGAGCTGGAAATGTCTAAAAACGTTCACTTTCAACGAATACGAGCGTTTTTAGGCATTTTCGTACTTCTCCGAATAAAACTGTATTTTTCACGACAAAAAATATTTTATATCTCTGGAAATAAATTTATTCTGGTCAGAAAGCTGGAAACGTCTAAAAACGACCACTTTCGACGAATACAAGCGTTTTTAGACATTTTCGTACTTCTCGGACTAAAACTGCATTTTTCACGACAAAAAATATTTTATATCTTTGAAAATAAATTTATTAACGTCAGAAAGCTGGAAATGTCTTAAAACGTTCACTTTCGACGAATACAAGCGTTTTTAGACATTTTCGTACTTCTCGGACTAAAACTGCATTTTTCACGACAAAAAATATTTTTTATCTCTGAAAATAAAATTATTAACGTCAGAGAGCTGGAAATGTCTAAAAACGTTCACTTTCAACGAATACGAGCGTTTTTAGGCATTTTCGTACTTTTCTGAATAAAACTGTATTTTTCACGACAAAAAATATTTTTTATCTCTGAAAATCAATTTATTCAGGTCAGAAAGCTGGAAACGTCTAAAAACGACCACTTTCGACGAATACAAGCGTTTTTAGACATTTTCGTACTTCTCGGACTAAAACTGCATTTTTCACGACAAAAAATATTTTATATCTTTGAAAATAAATTTATTAACGTCAGAGAGCTGGAAATGTCTAAAAACGTTCACTTTCAACGAATACGAGCGTTTTTAGGCATTTTCGTACTTCTCCGAATAAAACTGTATTTTTCACGACAAAAAATATTTTATATCTCTGGAAATAAATTTATTCTGGTCAGAAAGCTGGAAACGTCTAAAAACGACCACTTTCGACGAATACAAGCGTTTTTAGACATTTTCGTACTTCTCGGACTAAAACTGCATTTTTCACGACAAAAAATATTTTATATCTTTGAAAATAAATTTATTAACGTCAGAGAGCTGGAAATGTCTAAAAACGTTCACTTTCAACGAATACGAGCGTTTTTAGGCATTTTCGTACTTCTCCGAATAAAACTGTATTTTTCACGACAAAAAATATTTTATATCTCTGGAAATAAATTTATTCTGGTCAGAAAGCTGGAAACGTCTAAAAACGACCACTTTCGACGAATACAAGCGTTTTTAGACATTTTCGTACTTCTCGGACTAAAACTGCATTTTTCACGACAAAAAATATTTTATATCTTTGAAAATAAATTTATTAACGTCAGAGAGCTGGAAATGTCTAAAAACGTTCACTTTCAACGAATACGAGCGTTTTTAGGCATTTTCGTACTTCTCCGAATAAAACTGTATTTTTCACGACAAAAAATATTTTATATCTCTGGAAATAAATTTATTCTGGTCAGAAAGCTGGAAACGTCTAAAAACGACCACTTTCGACGAATACAAGCGTTTTTAGACATTTTCGTACTTCTCGGACTAAAACTGCATTTTTCACGACAAAAAATATTTTATATCTTTGAAAATAAATTTATTAACGTCAGAGAGCTGGAAATGTCTAAAAACGTTCACTTTCAACGAATACGATCATTTTTAGGCATTTTCGTACTTCTCCGAATAAAACTGTATTTTTCACGACAAAAAATATTTTTTATCTCTGAAAATCAATTTATTCAGGTCAGAAAGCTGGAAACGTCTAAAAACGACCACTTTCGACGAATACAAGCGTTTTTAGACATTTTCGTACTTCTCGGACTAAAACTGCATTTTTCACGACAAAAAATATTTTTTATCTCTGAAAATAAAATTATTAACGTCAGAGAGCTGGAAATGTCTAAAAACGTCCACTTTCAACGAATACGAGCGTTTTTAGGCATTTTCGTACTTCTCTAAATAAAACTGTATTTTTCACGACAAAAAATATTTTTTATCTCTGAAAATCAATTTATTCAGGTCAGAAAGCTGGAAACGTCTAAAAACGACCACTTTTGACGAATACAAGCGTTTTTAGACATTTTCGTACTTCTCGGACTAAAACTGCATTTTTCACGACAAAAAATATTTTATATCTTTGAAAATAAATTTATTAACGTCAGAGAGCTGGAAATGTCTAAAAACGTTCACTTTCAACGAATACGAGCGTTTTTAGGCATTTTCGTAATTCTCCGAATAAAACTGTATTTTTCACGACAAAAAATATTTTATATCTCTGGAAATAAATTTATTCTGGTCAGAAAGCTGGAAACGTCTAAAAACGACCACTTTCGACGAATACAAGCGTTTTTAGACATTTTCGTACTTCTCGGACTAAAACTGCATTTTTCACGACGAAAAATATTTTATATCTTTGAAAATAAATTTATTAACGTCAGAGAGCTGGAAATGTCTAAAAACGTTCACTTTCAACGAATACGAGCGTTTTTAGGCATTTTCGTACTTCTCCGAATAAAACTGTATTTTTCACGACAAAAACTATTTTATATCTCAGGAAATAAATTTATTCTGGTCAGAAAGCTGGAAACGTCTAAAAACGTCCACTTTCGACGAATACAAGCGTTTTTAGACATTTTCGTACTTCTCGGACTAAAACTGCATTTTTCACGACAAAAAATATTTTATATCTCTGAAAATAAATTTATTAACGTCAGAGAGCTGGAAATGTCTAAAAACGTTCACTTTCAACGAATACGATCGTTTTTAGGCATTTCGTACTTCTCCGAATAAAACTGTATTTTTCACGACAAAAAATATTTTTTATCTCTGAAAATCAATTTATTCAGGTCAGAAAGCTGGAAACGTCTAAAAACGACCACTTTCTACGAATACAAGCGTTTTTAGACATTTTCGTACTTCTCGGACTAAAACTGCATTTTTCACGACAAAAAATATTTTTTATCTCTGAAAATAAAATTATTAACGTCAGAGAGCTGGAAATGTCTAAAAACGTTCACTTTCAACGAATACGAGCGTTTTTAGGCATTTTCGTACTTCTCTGAATAAAACTGTATTTTTCACGACAAAAAATATTTTTTCTCTCTGAAAATCAATTTATTCAGGTCAGAAAGCTGGAAATGTCTAAAAACGTTCACTTTCAACGAATACGAGCGTTTTTAGGCATTTTCGTACTTCTCCGAATAAAACTGTATTTTTCACGACAAAAAATATTTTATATCTCTGGAAATAAATTTATTCTGGTCAGAAAGCTGGAAACATCTAAAAACGACCACTTTCGACGAATACAAGCGTTTTTAGACATTTTCGTACTTCTCGGACTAAAACTGCATTTTTCACGACAAAAAATATTTTATATCTTTGAAAATAAATTTATTAACGTCAGAGAGCTGGAAATGTCTAAAAACGTTCACTTTCATCGAATACGAGCGTTTTTAGGCATTTTCGTACTTCTCCGAATAAAACTGTATTTTTCACGACAAAAAATATTTTATATCTCTGGAAATAAATTTATTCTGGTCAGAAAGCTGGAAACGTCTAAAAACGACCACTTTCGACGAATACAAGCGTTTTTAGACATTTTCGTACTTCTCGGACTAAAACTGCATTTTTCACGACGAAAAATATTTTATATCTTTGAAAATAAATTTATTAACGTCAGAGAGCTGGAAATGTCTAAAAACGTTCACTTTCAACGAATACGATCGTTTTTAGGCATTTCGTACTTCTTCGAATAAAACTGTATTTTTCACGACAAAAAATATTTTTTATCTCTGAAAATCAATTTATTCAGGTCAGAAAGCTGGAAATGTCTAAAAACGTTCACTTTCAACGAATTCGAGCGTTTTTAGGCATTTTCGTACTTCTCCGAATAAAACTGTATTTTTCACGACAAAAATATTTTATATCTTTGGAAATAAATTTATTCTGGTCAGAAAGCTGGAAACGTCTAAAAACGATCACTTTCGACAAATACAAGCGTTTTTAGACATTTTCGTACTTCTCGGAATAAAACTGCATTTTTCAGGATAAAAACTATTTTATATCTCTGAAAATAAATTTATTAACGTCAGAGAGCTGGAAATGTCTAAAAACGTTCACTTTCAACGAATACGAGCGTTTTTAGGCATTTTCGTACTTCTCCGAATAAAACTGTATTTTTCACGACAAAAAATATTTTCTATCTCTGGAAATAAATTTATTCTGGTCAGAAAGCTGGAAACGTCTAAAAACGATCACTGTCGACAAATACAAGCGTTTTTAGACATTTTCGTACTTCTCGGACTAAAACTGCATTTTTCACAACAACAAATATTTTTTATCTCTGAAAATCAATTTATTATCGTCAGAGAGCTGGAAATGTCTAAAAACGTTCACTTTCAACGAATACTCAGCGTTTTTAGTCATTTTTGTACTTCTCGGAATAAAACTGGATTTTTCACGACAAAAAATATTTTTTATCTCTGAAAATCAAATTATTCAGGTCAGAAAGCTGGAAACATCTCAACACGACCACTTTCGACGAATACAAGCGTTTTTAGACATTTTCATACTTCTCGGACTAAAACTGCATTTTTCACGACAAAAAATATTTTTTATCTCTGAAAATCAATTTATTCAGGTCATAAAGCTGGAAACGTCTAAAAACGACCACTTTCGATGAATACAAGCGTTTTTAGACATTTTCGTACTTCTCGGAATAAAACTGTATTTTTCACGACAAAAAATATTTTATATCTTTGAAAATAAATTTATTTACGTCAGAGAGCTGGAAATGTCTAAAAACGTTCACTTTCAACGAATACGAGCGTTTTTAGACATTTTCGTTCTTCTCGGAATAAAACTCTATTTTTAACGACAAAAAATATTTGTTATCTCTGAAAATCAATTTATTCAGGTCAGAAAGCTGGAAACGTCTAAAAACGACCACTTTCGACGAATACAAGCGTTTTTAGACATTTTCGTACTTCTCGGACTAAAACTGCATTTTTCACGACAAAAAATATTTTTTATCTCTGAAAATAAATTTATTAACGTCAGAGAGCTGGAAATGTCTCAAAACGTTCACTTTCAACGAATACGAGCGTTTTTAGGCATTTTCGTACTTCTCTGAATAAAACTGTATTTTTCACGACAAAAAATATTTTATATCTCTGGAAATAAATTTATTCTGGTCAGAAAGCTGGAAACGTCTAAAAACGACCACTTTCGACGAATACAAGCGTTTTTAGACATTTTCGTACTTCTTGGACTAAAACTGCATTTTTCACAACAAAAAAAAATTTTTATCTCTGAAAATAAATTTATTAACGTCAGAGAGCTGGAAATGTCTAAAAACGTTCACTTTCAACGAATACGAGCGTTTTTAGACATTTTCGTTCTTCTCGGAATAAAACTGTATTTTTAACGACAAAAAATATTTTTTATCTCTGAAAATCAATTTATTCAGGTCAGAAAGCTGGAAACGTCTAAAAACGATCACTTTCGACGAATACGACCTTTTGTAGTCATTTTTGTACTTCTCGGAATAAAACTGTATTTTTCACGACAAAAATTTTTTTTATTTCTGAAAATCAATTTATTCAGGTCAGAAAGCTGGAAACGTCTAAAAACGACCACTTTCGACAAATACAAGCGTTTTTAGACATTTTCGTACTTCTCGGACTAAAACTGCATTTTTCACAACAAAAAATATTTTTTATCTCTGAAAATCAATTTATTATCGTCAGAGAGCTGGAAATGTCTAAAAACGTTCACTTTCAACGAATACGAGCGTTTTTAGGCATTTTCGTACTTCTCCGAATAAAACTGTATTTTTCACGACAAAAAATATTTTATATCTCTGGAAATACATTTATTCTGGTCAGAAAGCTGGAAACGTCTAAAAACGATCACTTTCGACAAATACAAGCGTTTTTAGACATTTTCGTACTTCTCGGACTAAAACTGCATTTTTCACAACAAAAAATATTTTTTATCTCTGAAAATCAATTTATTATCGTCAGAGAGCTGGAAATGTCTAAAAACGTTTACTTTCAACGAATACGAGCGTTTTTAGGCATTTTCGTACTTCTCCGAATAAAACTGTATTTTTCACGACAAAAAATATTTTTTATCTCTGAAAATCAATTTATTCAGGTCAGAAAGCTGGAAACGTCTAAAAACGACCACTTTCGACGAATACAAGCGTTTTTAGACATTTTCGTACTTCTCGGACTAAAACTGCATTTTTCACGACAAAAAATATTTTTTATCTCTGAAAATAAAATTATTAACGTCAGAGAGCTGGAAATGTCTAAAAACGTTCACTTTCAACGAATACGAGCGTTTTTAGGCATTTTCGTACTTCTCTGAATAAAACTGTATTTTTCACGACAAAAAATATTTTTTATCTCTGAAAATCAATTTATTCAGGTCAGAAAGCTGGAAACGTCTAAAAACGACCACTTTCGACGAATAAAAGCGTTTTTAGACATTTTCGTACTTCTCGGACTAAAACTGCATTTTTCACGACAAAAAATATTTTATATCTTTGAAAATAAATTTATTAACGTCAGAGAGCTGGAAATGTCTAAAAACGTTCACTTTCAACGAATACGAGCGTTTTTAGGCATTTTCGTACTTCTCCGAATAAAACTGTATTTTTCACGACAAAAAATATTTTATATCTCTGGAAATAAATTTATTCTGGTCAGAAAGCTGGAAACGTCTAAAAACGACCACTTTCGACGAATACAAGCGTTTTTAGACATTTTCGTACTTCTCGGACTAAAACTGCATTTTTCACGACAAAAAATATTTTATATCTTTGAAAATAAATTTATTAACGTCAGAGAGCTGGAAATGTCTAAAAACGTTCACTTTCAACGAATACGAGCGTTTTTAGGCATTTTCGTACTTCTCCGAATAAAACTGTATTTTTCACGACAAAAAATATTTTATATCTCTGGAAATAAATTTATTCTGGTCAGAAAGCTGGAAACGTCTAAAAACGACCACTTTCGACGAATACAAGCGTTTTTAGACATTTTCGTACTTCTCGGACTAAAACTGCATTTTTCACGACAAAAAATATTTTATATCTTTGAAAATAAATTTATTAACGTCAGAGAGCTGGAAATGTCTAAAAACGTTCACTTTCAACGAATACGATCGTTTTTAGGCATTTTCGTACTTCTCCGAATAAAACTGTATTTTTCACGACAAAAAATATTTTTTATCTCTGAAAATCAATTTATTCAGGTCAGAAAGCTGGAAACGTCTAAAAACGACCACTTTCGACGAATACAAGCGTTTTTAGACATTTTCGTACTTCTCGGACTAAAACTGCATTTTTCACGACAAAAAATATTTTTTATCTCTGAAAATAAAATTATTAACGTCAGAGAGCTGGAAATGTCTAAAAACGTTCACTTTCAACGAATACGAGCGTTTTTAGGCATTTTCGTACTTCTCTGAATAAAACTGTATTTTTCACGACAAAAAATATTTTTTATCTCTGAAAATCAATTTATTCAGGTCAGAAAGCTGGAAACGTCTAAAAACGACCACTTTCGACGAATACAAGCGTTTTTAGACATTTTCGTACTTCTCGGACTAAAACTGCATTTTTCACGACAAAAAATATTTTATATCTTTGAAAATAAATTTATTAACGTCAGAGAGCTGGAAATGTCTAAAAACGTTCACTTTAAACGAATACGATCGTTTTTAGGCATTTTCGTACTTCTCCGAATAAAACTGTATTTTTCACGACAAACAATATTTATTATCTCTGAAAATCAATTTATTCAGGTCAGAAAGCTGGAAACGTCTAAAAACGACCACTTTCGACGAATACAAGCGTTTTTGACATTTTCGTACTTCTCGGACTAAAACTGCATTTTTCACGACAAAAAATATTTTTTATCTCTGAAAATAAAATTATTAACGTCAGAGAGCTGGAAATGTCTAAAAACGTTCACTTTCAACGAATACGAGCGTTTTTAGGCATTTTTGTACTTCTCTGAATAAAACTGTATTTTTCACGACAAAAAATATTTTTTATCTCTGAAAATCAATTTATTCAGGTCAGAAAGCTGGAAACGTCTAAAAACGACCACTTTCGACGAATACAAGCGTTTTTAGACATTTTCGTACTTCTCGGACTAAAACTGCATTTTTCACGACAAAAAATATTTTATATCTTTGAAAATAAATTTATTAACGTCAGAGAGCTGGAAATGTCTAAAAACGTTCACTTTCGACGAATACAAGCGTTTTTAGACATTTTCGTACTTCTCGGACTAAAACTGCATTTTTCACGACAAAAAATATTTTTTATCTCTGAAAATAAAATTATTAACGTCAGAGAGCTGGAAACGTCTAAAAACGACCACTTTCGACGAATACAAGCGTTTTTAGATATTTTCGTACTTCTCGGACTAAAACTGCATTTTTCACGACAAACAATATTTTATATCTTTGAAAATAAATTTTTTAACGTCAGAGAGCTGGAAATGTCTAAAAACGTTCACTTTCAACGAATACGAGCGTTTTTAGGCATTTTCGTACTTCTCCGAATAAAACTGTATTTTTCACGACAAAAAATATTTTTTATCTCTGAAAATCAATTTATTCAGGTCAGAAAGCTGGAAATGTCTAAAAACGACCACTTTCGACGAATACAAGCGTTTTTAGACATTTTCGTACTTCTCGGACTAAAACTGCATTTTTCACGACAAAAAATATTTTATATCTTTGAAAATAAATTTATTAACGTCAGAGAGCTGGAAATGTCTAAAAACGTTCACTTTCAACGAATACGAGCGTTTTTAGGCATTTTCGTACTTCTCCGAATAAAACTGTATTTTTCACGACAAAAAATATTTTATATCTCTGGAAATAAATTTATTCTGGTCAGAAAGCTGGAAACATCTAAAAACGACCACTTTCGACGAATACAAGCGTTTTTAGACATTTTCGTACTTCTCGGACTAAAACTGCATTTTTCACGACAAAAAATATTTTATATCTTTGAAAATAAATTTATTAACATCAGAGAGCTGGAAATGTCTAAAAACGTTCACTTTCAACGAATACGATCGTTTTTAGGCATTTTCGTACTTCTCCGAATAAAACTGTATTTATCACGACAAAAAATATTTTTTATCTCTGAAAATCAATTTATTCAGGGCAGAAAGCTGGAAACGTCTAAAAACGACCACTTTCGACGAATACAAGCGTTTTTAGACATTTTCGTACTTCTCGGACTAAAACTGCATTTTTCACGACAAAAAATATTTTTTATCTTTGAAAATAAATTTATTAACGTCAGAGAGCTGGAAATGTCTAAAAACGTTCACTTTCAACGAATACGAGCGTTTTTAGGCATTTTCGTACTTCTCCGAATAAAACTGTATTTTTCACGACAAAAAATATTTTATATCTCTGGAAATAAATTTATTCTGGTCAGAAAGCTGGAAACGTCTAAAAACGACCACTTTCGACGAATACGAGCGTTTTTAGACATTTTCGTACTTCTCGGACTAAAACTGCATTTTTCACGACAAAAAATATTTTATATCTTTGAAAATAAATTTATTAACGTCAGAGAGCTGGAAATGTCTAAAAACGTTCACTTTCAACGAATACGATCGTTTTTAGGCATTTTCGTACTTCTCCGAATAAAACTGTATTTTTCACGACAAAAAATATTTTTTATCTCTGAAAATCAATTTATTCAGGTCAGAAAGCTGGAAACGTCTAAAAACGACCACTTTCGACGAATACAAGCGTTTTTAGACATTTTCGTACTTCTCGGACTAAAACTGCATTTTTCACGACAAAAAATATTTTTTATCTCTGAAAATAAAATTATTAACGTCAGAGAGCTGGAAATGTCTAAAAACGTTCACTTTCAACGAATACGAGCGTTTTTAGGCATTTTCGTACTTCTCTAAATAAAACTGTATTTTTCACGCCAAAAAATATTTTTTATCTCTGAAAATCAATTTATTCAGGTCAGAAAGCTGGAAACGTCTAAAAACGACCACTTTCGACGAATACAAGCGTTTTTAGACATTTTCGTACTTCTCGGACTAAAACTGCATTTTTCACGACAAAAAATATTTTATATCTTTGAAAATAAATTTATTAACGTCAGAGAGCTGGAAATGTCTAAAAACGTTCACTTTCAACGAATACGAGCGTTTTTAGGCATTTTCGTACTTCTCCGAATAAAACTGTATTTTTCACGACAAAAAATATTTTATATCTCTGGAAATAAATTTATTCTGGTCAGAAAGCTGGAAACGTCTAAAAACGACCACTTTCGACGAATACAAGCGTTTTTAGACATTTTCGTACTTCTCGGACTAAAACTGCATTTTTCACGACAAAAAATATTTTATATCTTTGAAAATAAATTTATTCTGGTCAGAAAGCTGGAAACGTCTAAAAACGTCCACTTTCGACGAATACAAGCGTTTTTAGACATTTTCGTACTTCTCGGACTAAAACTGCATTTTTCACGACGAAAAATATTTTATATCTTTGAAATTTAAATTTATTAACGTCAGAGAGCTGGAAATGTCTAAAATCGTTCACTTTCAACGAATACGAGCGTTTTTAGGCATTTTCGTACTTCTCCGAATACAACTGTATTTTTCACGACAAAAAATATTTTATATCTCAGGAAATAAATTTATTCTGGTCAGAAAGCTGGAAACGTCTAAAAACGTCCACTTTCGACGAATACAAGCGTTTTTAGACATTTTCGTACTTCTCGGACTAAAACTGCATTTTTCACGACAAAAAATATTTTATATCTCTGAAAATAAATTTATTAACGTCAGAGAGCTGGAAATGTCTAAAAACGTTCACTTTCAACGAATACGATCGTTTTTAGGCATTTCGTACTTCTTCGAATAAAACTGTATTTTTCACGACAAAAAATATTTTTTATCTCTGAAAATCAATTTATTCAGGTCAGAAAGCTGGAAACGTCTAAAAACGACCACTTTCGACGAATACAAGCGTTTTTAGACATTTTCGTACTTCTCGGACTAAAACTGCATTTTTCACGACAAAAAATATTTTATATCTTTGAAAATAAATTTATTAACGTCAGAGAGCTGGAAATGTCTAAAAACGTTCACTTTCAACGAATACGAGCGTTTTTAGGCATTTTCGTACTTCTCCGAATAAAACTGTATTTTTCACGACAAAAAATATTTTATATCTCTGGAAATAAATTTATTCTGGTCAGAAAGCTGGAAACGTCTAAAAACGACCACTTTCGACGAATACAAGCGTTTTTAGACATTTTCGTACTTCTCGGACTAAAACTGCATTTTTCACGACAAAAAATATTTTATATCTTTGAAAATAAATTTATTAACGTCAGAGAGCTGGAAATGTCTAAAAACGTTCACTTTCAACGAATACGAGCGTTTTTAGGCATTTTCGTACTTCTCCGAATAAAACTGTATTTTTCACGACAAAAAATATTTTATATCTCTGGAAATAAATTTATTCTGGTCAGAAAGCTGGAAACGTCTAAAAACGACCACTTTCGACGAATACAAGCGTTTTTAGACATTTTCGTACTTCTCGGACTAAAACTGCATTTTTCACGACAAAAAATATTTTATATCTTTGAAAATAAATTTATTAACGTCAGAGAGCTGGAAATGTCTAAAAACGTTCACTTTCAACGAATACGATCGTTTTTAGGCATTTTCGTACTTCTCCGAATAAAACTGTATTTTTCACGACAAAAAATATTTTATATCTCTGGAAATAAATTTATTCTGGTCAGAAAGCTGGAAACGTCTAAAAACGACCACTTTCGACGAATACAAGCGTTTTTAGACATTTTCGTACTTCTCGGACTAAAACTGCATTTTTCACGACAAAAAATATTTTTTATCTTTGAAAATAAATTTATTAACGTCAGAGAGCTGGAAATGTCTAAAAACGTTCACTTTCAACGAATACGAGCGTTTTTAGGCATTTTCGTACTTCTCCGAATAAAACTGTATTTTTCACGACAAAAAATATTTTATATCTCTGGAAATAAATTTATTCTGGTCAGAAAGCTGGAAACGTCTAAAAACGACCACTTTCGACGAATACGAGCGTTTTTAGACATTTTCGTACTTCTCGGACTAAAACTGCATTTTTCACGACAAAAAATATTTTATATCTTTGAAAATAAATTTATTAACGTCAGAGAGCTGGAAATGTCTAAAAACGTTCACTTTCAACGAATACGATCGTTTTTAGGCATTTTCGTACTTCTCCGAATAAAACTGTATTTTTCACGACAAAAAATATTTTTTATCTCTGAAAATCAATTTATTCAGGTCAGAAAGCTGGAAACGTCTAAAAACGACCACTTTCGACGAATACAAGCGTTTTTAGACATTTTCGTACTTCTCGGACTAAAACTGCATTTTTCACGACAAAAAATATTTTTTATCTCTGAAAATAAAATTATTAACGTCAGAGAGCTGGAAATGTCTAAAAACGTTCACTTTCAACGAATACGAGCGTTTTTAGGCATTTTCGTACTTCTCTAAATAAAACTGTATTTTTCACGCCAAAAAATATTTTTTATCTCTGAAAATCAATTTATTCAGGTCAGAAAGCTGGAAACGTCTAAAAACGACCACTTTCGACGAATACAAGCGTTTTTAGACATTTTCGTACTTCTCGGACTAAAACTGCATTTTTCACGACAAAAAATATTTTATATCTTTGAAAATAAATTTATTAACGTCAGAGAGCTGGAAATGTCTAAAAACGTTCACTTTCAACGAATACGAGCGTTTTTAGGCATTTTCGTACTTCTCCGAATAAAACTGTATTTTTCACGACAAAAAATATTTTATATCTCTGGAAATAAATTTATTCTGGTCAGAAAGCTGGAAACGTCTAAAAACGACCACTTTCGACGAATACAAGCGTTTTTAGACATTTTCGTACTTCTCGGACT